>VZRS01009803.1:219646-471446 GCA_013398055.1 Ifrita kowaldi
CTTCGGAGAGTTTCACAAAAAGCTGAATCACAAGAGCTGAAATCACTTGTAGCTGAGAAATTGCTACACTTGCTGAAACTCCTTGCTGTCCAGGGAGGTTTGCCTTCGCCCCTAGGAGAGCTGTTCTTTGCAGGACACTTTCTAGGAAGGTCACGGCATACTGGTGCTTGAGCAGCATCCGATCCTCTCTGCAATACCCTAATATCTTCTGACCTCCCCAAGGTGTCCCACCTGGTCTGCCATTGATATTTCAAAAAAGCCAGTGGTCTCTCAAAGGCTATGTCACACCTATCATCAGCACCATGCCCAGAGAAGCTGCGGATGCCCCATCCCTGGAAGTGTTCCAGGCCAGGTTGGATGGGGCTCTGAGCAACCTGGTCTAATGGAAGGTGTCATTGCTGATGGGCAGAGGGGTTGGAACTAAATGATCTTTTAGGTCCCTTCCAACCCAAAACATTCTATGATTCTACAAAACCCAGCCTCAAATGGGAAAACCAGAGACGGATGGCTCAGCTGTGGGTGACAGCAGATGAGACATGGCAAAGCCTCTGGGTTCCTGTGCATTGGGATGCTCAGCCTGCTGTCCTGCCAGGGAGAGTAACCAGCTACTGTGCTCATATACCAAGACAAACACTAAATTCACAGGACCGGGGGTATAAATAACAGGTTCCTTCTGCAAATTACAGCTGCAAGCAGCCTGTCTGTGTTTCAGAACGATCATCTTCATATTTTACCAAAACAACTGTGGGGAAAAAGAGGGGGGAAATGCTAATTGCTGAGATTTTATGGTATGGGGTTCAACACTGAATTACTCTAATTTCTTGTTCATATAGTGCTTCAATTTGTACTTTCAAAGCTGAGGGCCCAGTATGTGCAGGATAATTGGTGTTTGGATACTGCCCTAAGGTGAGGGGCTGACATTGTTTAGCTGCCCAAAAAAAGGGGTTTTAAAAGGAGACTCCTACCACATACTACCTTGAGTGGATGAAGCTTATGGAGGGATGTCACCACAAGTTGATCTCCCTGAGACGGTGGCTCCAGATCCAAGTGTACAGAGGCATGTGGGTTCTGCTGTATCTGAGCAATAAAGGTGTAGTAGGAGGGACTGTTTTGGGTCAGCATTCAACTTTGAAATCTTCCAGAGATGTTCCAACAATCCTCTAGCCAAGATTTTCTGTCTCTCAGAACTCTGCTTAGACTCCCTTTAACGCATAAAACACCTTCCACTGGCAATTCGCCCCCCTCCTGAGCAGGGAGACATTGGGATGGGGTGCTGGTGTCTGGCTCCCTCCCTGCCACAACCCAAGGTGTGGAAATGAATGCATGCCTTCAACTGGGTGATAAAAGAGGGGGATTAAAACACCTCCAACCATGTCTGTAACTTGTAGACAGTATCTCCTCAACTCACATGGTTGTTGCAAAAAAAAAAAAAAATGAAAATGATGAGATACTCCATTGCTATGGCAACAGGAGCCACTGAATTATGGGTGGATGTAGTCAAGTGAAAATGATGATGCAAATGCATTTGTGTCTCCTGCTCACTGTTTATGCAGGTCTTTTTCCACTGGTGTTCCCGTTCTGTGCTATTCCAGGAACGGAACACAGAATGTTGTCTCCACTCCCTGGCCAGAGGGCATGGTCTCCCCCAAGGTTTTATGTATCTTTATCAACATTCTGTGTTTCTGAGGTCTTGCAAAATACACACGTCTCCCCCACGGTTTGTTTAGTGCTAGCCCCTGTTATTTCGTTGTCTGGCAGAAAAGCAGATAAATAGAAGAAAGGCAACTAATTCCCCTGAGTGGACTGATGCTGATGTTGAAGGAGCTCCCAGTAAGGAATACAGAAAGGGTTGTGCTCTGCTGTGAGTTAACTTTTACAGTAGGGGAAAGGACTGTGTTAAAGGATCTGTTTTGCACAAAACTTGTCCAAACCTCACCCCTGGAGCTGAACCCTTCAGCTGGGTGGACATCTTTATTTACAGCATCCATCTCGTCACAAGGAAGACTTGTTCCAGGGAAGAAGACACATTGTTCCAGGGAAACAAACCCTTGGCACCAAGCAGTGACTAAGCAAAGATGAGGTGTAGTAATGAAGGAGGATAAAGTTTATTGCTAAACCAGATTTCAGCTCACATGGTGACAGTGTCAAAACCTGTGTATTTATACTCAATTATCACTTAGTTTAGTTCAGTGGGAAATGAGGACAGAGAACTGACTACATGATGAAGAAAACTGAACAGCAGCAGCCTAGAGCTCAACAGTGTTGGCTTAGACTTCCATGCTGCATGAATGTGATGCATGAGGACAAACACATCAGGATGAGGTTTTTGGGTCTTTTTGGAGGCAAGATTGTGGCTCAGCCTTATTAGCAACATTGAGGTTTCCTTGGGAGCTTTAAGATGGCACACTCTGGATGTAGAAAATAAGTGAAGAAGGAAGGAACAGAGCTGGAAGAGGGGGAGAGGTAACTGTCCTGGCATTGCTGCCTTGGACACAGTCTGAACAGTACTGTTTGGCCCCAGAGGTGAAGAATATTCCTTAGCAGAACAGATGAAACAACATAGTCCAAAGAGGTTGATGGGAAACCAGCAAAGAAGATAGCACATCTTCCCAGAAGATTATAGAAAATTCAGAATTCAAATTCAGCAGAAAAGCCCCAACCCCACAAGAACTGGAAACTCATATAGCAAGAAGGCAGAAAGAAACAATGACATGCATGTATGTAGGAACCAGGCACTGATTATGTTTTTCAATTCACCCTTTTTCCTGTATGAGTGGATGGATTTCCAGTTAACATTGGTTGAAGTGGGTCGCATCTCTAAAGAGCAAAGGGTAAATGCCTATTCCTGGCTATTATTGCCCCATGCTGAGAGTTGTTTTGCAGGCTTTCTAAACCTCTGCAGCAATTTGTTATGAAGCAAACACTTATGCTTAACTTTTAAGCAGCATAGATCTCCATATAAGTCTATAATATATGCAGAGGATCATTAAATTTTTATTGTGCAATTCTGGAGGGGGAAAAAAAACCAAACTAAAAACAAAAAAACAAGCTAGCAAGCAAAATTTTGAATATAAATGGGGTATGTTTACCTAGTGTGATATTTTTACTAGAGAGGAAACAGAGGTGTTTTGGAGCTGTTTGCCCAAAAGAAATTCAAAACAGGCTTGTGTAAGAGGAAGAAGGCGAAATCTCAGAAGCCTTTGTTGACACCCTCGAAGCATAACTTTCCAGACGCCTCTAATAAGCCTCAAGGTATGTAATGAATACAGTTCTGCAATAACACCATTGGCAGTATTAGAAAGCCTCATCAGTTTTGGTCTGATGCATTTTCCTATGGATACAAGGAGGAGGAGGCACAGCACAACAGCAGCAATGAATAACAGAGTTGGAAGCAGACGGCAGCGATTGGAGCTCACGTCAAGTATTGAGCAACGTGAAGGTTCGGCAGGACTGGATTTGGCTTTGTGGCTTGGCCCATTTAAAAAAGAGGGATTATTTGCAAAGATTCAGTGTGGGATTAGATTTCCAAACTCTTCAAAGTCTGAGGGATGCTTGGATAGAAAACAAAGATCTGGACTATTTGCTAAATAATAATAACAGCAGCTTCTGGTTGCTATGTTTGATCCAAATATTTCCTTGGAAACAAAGCACAGTAGCAGCTTTTGCCAAATCAGATGAAGCAGGTTTGAAAGCAAAATCCAAATGTAAATAACAATAATCATTTGGAGGGGAAGAAGGTTACCAAAATCCCGGTAAGGTAATCTGCAGGGGAATTTATTTACCTGGGCTGCTCTTAGGATCATGATCTGTACCACCATGAGTGGTGCAGAGAAGGGGAAGATTATTTGCTGGAGATGAACAGACTTCCGACAAAGTTCCTGGTGTCAGGTTTATAACAAGCAGGAACTACATGCTTCTCATGCTTCTTTTTCACTTGGTGCACAGAAATCTGCTTCTAGATGGCATAAAAAACCCCATGTGTCTGTGGTAGCTGCACACAAAGTGTAGCCCATATTCAAACTCTAGCTCAGGAGGTCTTTAAACCACTACAAAAGCTGAGAGGGTCTGTTAGGAAATGTTCCTTTTCTCTTTATCCATTACACCTTATCCTACAGGTTCTTGACCTGTCAGGGAAAGGACGATTTTACCCAGAAAAAAACTTTCTTGCATTTTATTCCAAGTTTTCAAATTTCTCTCACTCCCAGATATTATCATCCAAATCACTACTGTAATATGAAGAAATTAAACGTGTTTAGCTGTGATAAAAACTTATGAATGATGAATGCCATGTCATGAGTTGTCATTCCAGACAATATGTGTCATTCTGTGTCACAGCAGTGAATGTCTGAAAATTCTGCCGAAATGAAACACTGTGGGAAGATATGACCCTGATGGGCAACTGCCAAGACCTGGGAGGATGACTCTGTGGTTAATAGATGTAGCAATAATTTTGTTAATTATTGGCTTCCTTTATGAGTCGGGCTCCACAATGTAGTTCATACTTTTGAAAAGAGTATTGTTCAAACGTAGGAAAGAAATAGTGAGCAAGCCTTTCTTCAGCTGCAATAAAAAATGACATCTTGGTGTGATTGGCAGATGACTAGTCCAGCTAGGCTCCGGTTCACTCTTCTAGACTCTCACATCCCCAAATAAACCCACACAATTCTCACTTTTGTCTCCTTAGATAGTCTGCCAATACAGTTTTATCCTATTTTTCACACCAAGGTGTCCTGTGCTCAATTAGAAACTGGCATAATCAGTGATTGTTATTAATGATGGCCATATGTTTCCATCAGGAAACAAATGATATTCTCTGCAGCAGAATGAAGCTGCTGCTTCAACATTTCTCACTGTTTCAGCTCAAGGGCTTGCACAGATGTGTTTGCAGCTGCACAATCACCTCTTCCAAGGTACATGATGGAAATCTTGTGCCCAGGTGCAGTGCCTTTCATCTAATCACGGGACTGACTTTTTGATGTTTCATTGAGCATCTCTTGGGCTAAGCAGAGGTCTGACTCAGGACAGAAATGGTGAGTCCAGCTGCAATAATAAGTGCAAGGGGAAAGAATTTGCTATCAAGAGAGAAGAATTTGAACAGCCTTCTCAAGAAGGCTCCTAATACACAAAAGTATATGGGATCAAATTTTCCCATTTCAGCACACCACAGCATCATAAAGGGTATGACATCCGTCCCTTCACCACTGCTAGAGGCAAGATCTGAGATGAAGCAGCATATATATTGTATCAGTTGTGCTTTCCAAGGGCTCCCCGCTGATTCTTCCTGTTAATGTGGCAGTTAAGCAAAATGTTCCTGCAGTTCAGCAGTAAAGGAGACACTTATTTCCTGGATTTGGCTAAGGAGGATGTAGAAGTACCTGGGACAGTAGATAGTTCATAGCACGAGTGATTGTAACACTCAAATTCACATGCAACAGGACCTAAATACATCCCCCTGTAACACACCTGCTTTCCAAGGAAGGACTGCTCATCACATCATCTGTGCTACCTTGACACCCCTGTAGCGGTTTCCCTCTACAGTGATGCTCAGCAGCTTGTGATCTGGCAAGCTGCACAGTGATTCCTGGAACTGATGTGAGGCTGTCTAGGGACAATGCTATGAAACATCACCATCTGCCCAGGCTTGGATTTTTGGCCATGAGCCTGGTTCTCCTACCCCATGAAGGTAGATGTCTCAATGCAAACATTTTCCTTTTCATTCAGGCCATAATACAGGCCTTATTGAAAGCTTAATTTGTTCTGCACTGAAATGAGAATAAAATTTCAGGATTTGATGGCAATTGTTAGAGCGGATTGGAAACAAATTTTTGGAAAATGTTTTCTCAGCTTCTCATTATGTTATGCATTTTATAAAACACTTTTCTAGTGTTATTGCCTGGGAAGTTTAGATAGAAATAGGTCCCCTGTTACTGAGGATTTCATCTCCTCCTGTTCAGCATCAGATGTCATGTGTGGTTACTACAGCAGTGGCTCTTTGATGTTTGCAGATGGAAGATGGCAGTGCACAGCAGGACATAATAAAAAGCAATGGAAATGTTGTTTGCCCTAGTTTCATAGGGAAAGGAGCACAGTGCAACCATGCTACCTTTGTGATTGCCTCCCTGTAAGTGTCTTTGCCTGCCTAACCTTCAGTCCCCTTCTTTTTTCCCCAAGTACCTTTGAACGTGCTGTAAAACTTCAGTCACTTTTGACAGAAAGTTGGATACCTCAGTGGTACTCTAGAGCTAAAGGTTTTCTGCTCATAGTCGATGGAGGAAACCTTTACTGGTTGTCCAGAGGGAAATTCTGTAGCACAACCTGAACCCTTACTAGGCGTTAGAGGATCAAGGACAAGACACAGATTCACAGCAAGTCAGATTTTGGTAACAACACGTGCTGGAGTGAGCCGCCACTGTAATGAATATGGCTGAAGGAAAGAAATAGTATGAGTTCTTGTCTCCACTGGGAAAAGGCTATGTTCAAGTCAAATCACCTCAGGCAACATTAGCAGCTTGAAGAGACAATTCCCTATTTTGTTTGGAGTTTTTGTTCTCATGTGTGTAAGGCATTACAGAGGAGACAAGAGTGGATCTGGAGGACCCTTAACCTTTTAATTCGTTTTTTATTGGCATTGTGGTAGTTGTAACAAACTGCTGCAATCCTAAAAGAAATGTGGTACGGAGAGCTGATAAAGTAGCCTTTGGGCAAAAAGCAAGAGATAAATACCACATGGAAGGAGGATATAAGCTGTAATATGTGCTATCAGGCCAGAAAACCAGCTGTGTCCTGGGCTGCATCGAGAGCAGCACAGCCACAGCAGGTCAAGGGAGAGGATTCTCCCCCTCTGCTCTGGTGAAAACCCACCTGCAGTGTAGCTCTGGGACCCCCAATATAAGAAGGTTGGGGACGCGATGGAACAGGTTCCAAGGAGGCCATGAAAATGATCAGGGACTGGAGCACCTGTGCTATGGAGACAGGCTGAGAGAAGTTCAGCCTGGAGAAGGGAAGGTTCCAGGGGGACCTTATTGTGGCCTTCCAATGGCTGAAGAGTGATACAAGAGAGATGGAGAGAGACTTTGGGCAAGGGCATAGAGTGACAGGACAAGTGGAAATGGCTTCAAACTGACAGAGGGCAGGTTTAGGTTAGATATTAGGAAGAAATTCTTTACAATGAGTGTGGTGGGGCACTGGCATAGGTTGTCCAGCCCCACCCCTGGAAGTGTTCAAGGTCAGGCTGGATGGGGTTTGGAGCAGCCTGGTGTAGTGGAAGATGTCCCTGTCCATCGCAGAGGGGTTTGGAACAAAGTGGTCTCTAAGGTCCCTTGCAGCCCAACCCACTCCGCCCTTCTCTGGTTACCCTGGAGCTGCCCTGGCCAGCAGTAACTGGGTAGGCTATTACTCCTGTGAAGTGACACTCGCTGAGAATTTGGTTTGACTTTTATAGAGCTAGTCGATGTCTACCTCCAAGGCAGAAGTAATTTCTTGTCTGCCAGTCCCAGTATATGACAGAGAGACTGCTCACCTTACTCCATGCCTCAGGTCATGGATAGAAGAAATGGAGGTCACGTGGCAGAGGGGTGTCCATAGGGAGCATGCTTTCTAACAGCAATCTCTGAGCATCCATCCTGCACAGATCACCCCCTTGTCATGGGTTTTGTTGCTCTGTGACCTCACAGCCCAGTTCAACCCCTCAGATAGCCCTTTATTTGTGTCCACAGCATCTCTCATTTCTTAGGAATGTCCAAGAGATTTTTGTCAAATCTGTCCAAGAAGCTGTGAGGTCACAAAGAGCTGTGAAACATCAGAACTGGGCCATTCTAGCGCTTGCATCTGCAATGCCAGCCTGAGTCTTCCTTCTTTAAGCCTGTCATAGCTCTGGCCCCAGATTTGTATGCCCACACAAGACATCCATTATTTGGTGTGTTGATATAGCCCTCCCCAACACAACCTCACAAGGCCTTCTGGAGGCCTTCAACAGATTCCTCCTCCAGGATAATTCAGCAATGGCAAGTCCCATCCAGGAAATAGGACCACATGTTGGAAAAGGAGGAGCTGTTCAAAAGTGCTTGATGCAATTTTAATGGGTAGCACAGGGCAAAACAACTCAAAGAAAATCCTTTCCACCCAAGAAACCTTGTTCAATGTGATAGTGAAAACACAACATCAGCCTATTAAAATTTCCTTTTCTGAGAGTTTGGAAAAGCTTGGATAAAACTTTTCTCATCTCCCAGGCAGTCTTCTAAGAGATCATTCAAGGAAGATGTGTGGTGCTTGTGTCCTCTGCCATATAGCCTGTACTAGCCCTGGGCTATGATGAGGGAACTGCAGGAGGGAAGCCAAGGGACCAGGCACACAAGTTGAAGCTGTGATTCTTTTTCTGTAGCTAGTTACACTATTCTCAGGGTATAATTAGCCCCAGGCCATCTCCCACATGTCAAAGCAGAGGAGCAGAGGTGCACTGTACTTCTTTGCCCATCCTTCATGCAATGCAGATGTGTTTTTTCCAAACTCACCTCGTAATAGAAAAAAAGAGTGTGAATGCAAGTCTTTCGAACCCAAAATTTTTGGCCACAACGCAAAGACATCCTCGCTTTAAGAGGCTCCAGGGACTCTGATCAGCAGAGCTTCTAATTTTCTGAGGTTGTTTAAACAGTTAAAACATGTACCAGAAGAACATCCTGGGTTTAAGGGCTCTTGACTGTCTCCTGGGACACAGAAGAGATGGCACACATCGACCCACAGAGGGGACTCTCCTGCTCCCTGCTGCCTCCTACACTCAACATCAGAGGATTCTCAGGCCCACAGTTCTCTGCGGTGGAATATGAGAACTTCTGGGTTGAGTTTCTGTCCACCCTTATCTTGCAGCACCTCTGATCCTAAGAAGTCATCTTCAACATTTGTACACTGCAGAACTCCTGCAGGCCCACCAGGATCCAAGCCTATTGGAACCAGCTCCTGGGACTTTCTCAGGCTCTTATCCGTGTGCCTGACAGGTTCCTTTGGCAGCCAGGTATAGGGATTTGCCCCCAGGTAGACAGTTTTAGTAGAGTGCTTTGAGGAAACTGGTTTGCCATCTATCTGTGTCTACCTGTGGCAGCTCAATGGAGAGTAATGATCCTGCATGAACCCTCTAAATGAAAGCCATTAACTGAACTGATGAGAGACATTGAATTATTGTCTCACCCAATACTTCCAATTTACCTGCCAGCTCATCTTGTCCAAGATGTGCTGAACATGAACATAGTCTCTGTCAGTCACCAATCTGCAGGCAGAGAGAGAGATCCCTCCTCAGCTCCCCAGGAAAGTAAAAGTGTGCTAGCAAAGTCCTTGGTCAATTGCTGACTGACTTTTATAACTCACTTTCTGTCCTTCTAATCTGAGCTAGTTTGAGGTTGATTTTTTTCCCTGGTAGTTTACGCTGACAGCAGGTGTGTCTCCCCCAAACCAAGCCTGCCCCTGCCTGAGGCTGAGACCACACAGTGGGTGCAATACCAATGGTCACAGACCCACTGGGTGAATTCATGCTGTTTTATCAGAGGCAGCCTGACACTTTTAGAGAGACCAAATTTAGTGACTGCACAAACATTAAAGACAAACATGAATACATGACTTCTAGGATTCACATGTGCAGCGGACCCTAAGTTCTCCCAACATTCAGCATCATCTCAGTCCACTGGCAGGCAGCACAGCAGACTGGAAAGTAGAGTTTGCCTGCAAGTTTCCCAGTTTGAGGCAGCATCTAACAAATTAGCATCCCTAAAACTGAGATAATTGCAAACCAATTCGATGCCCAGGGTACAGAGGTGCCTTGTGAGCCCTTACTGCAAAACACAAAGGACTTAAAGCAACTCAGCAATGTGTTAGAAGTCATATATATTTTCCTTACTCATCATGCATCCAACTATGGGCAAAGGGGACATTTTTGTCCTTGGTGATATCTGATGAAGTAGATTTAATCAGACAGGACATTGGTAGTGTCATGTTAGCCCATCTATTATTCAGGTTTTGTTTCTGCTGGTGCCTAGATGGATTGGTGTGTCTCCCAGATGTTTTTCCCTGTTCATGCGATGTCTTTTTGTTATTGTGGTTGATAACCTTTTGCCTGGTGTGCGCAAATCTAATTATATTTTGGTCTAACACAAAATGTCAGCTTGCATATACTTCCAAGAATGATGGCTATCCTATCCCTGGAAGTAGCAGAGCCACAAATGGGAATTATCCCTGGCTGTGAAGTTAACATAATCTATTTGCAAAATAGAATAGAAATAAAGTAAAGTAAAATAAAATAAAATAAATAGAATACCCAAAGCACAACGTAGTTTTGTTCTTTGCTTCTGTGAAACTGCGGCAATAAATGGCAAATGGCGGCAAAGAAGGGGATAATAGTGCATAGATGAGGTGTGCAAGGAACATAAAGATAAAATCTCTGGTTTGGCTCCTACTATTTCTTGCTCTGTGATCTTCAGAGTTCACTTTAACCATCTCTCTTCTGTGCTGGCACTTTGCTGCCTCTTCTTCCTCATCATTCATTCTGAATTCATGCTGACCATCTCCTGTTCCTCCTAAAAATATGCAGATCCTCATCAGAAAAGACCGCCAACCTTGAAATATCATCTTTTGCACTACTGCCTGTCTCTGCCAGTTGTCTGTTTTCTTAGCCCAACAAAGACTCTCTGTTGGGGCTGCCTGTGTGTTTAAAGTACATACTAAGGTTTTTGCAAAACTGGGGTCTGAGGCCACCAGGAGATGCAAGGAAGACACCCCAACACTGTGGACACAGGATGCCTTCAACAAGCTCTGTCTGCTTTCCCAAAAAGTGTGCAGAGCTCCCTGAATACACAATTTTAAGTAGGTTTTATTTAGAATAACTGTGATTTTTTTTTATTGTGCTGTCTCTTTCTATAGATTTTCTGATGCTGTGGTGGCTGGAAAGGCTCTTGGTGCTCATGTTGGAAAATGCACTATATATAAAATGGGATGTTGTTGACAAAACTTACAGAAGACTGAAGCTCATCAACAGTAGCAAACAGCTGGTGTTAGTCAAGATGCAAATTAGTTTTCCATGTCAGGAAGGAAGGCACAAATAATCATCCCAAAACTCAGCAATAACCTACTCAGCAAGACCTACTTCTGTCATTTAGGATCCCATACAGCTCCAGGACATAAAGCCTCCTGAACTTATGGGAATGCCTTGATGCAAACAACAGCTCAGCTATGGTCTCTTTGGAGTCAGGATTCTTTGCATTGATTGCCACAATTAGGATGAAGCTAAATCAGTAAAACTGAATGACTGGGGTCTATGGAGCGTGACGCTTTCCTCTGGTGGCTCAAGAGATCCTGTTCAATTTTCACTGGCCCTTTTGCTTCAGATGCCATTGGAAGGCAGTGGCAGACCCTAATTATAGACATCTGTGAGTAATGCATTTCACAGCTGTTGTACTATAACGGGCAGGGAGAAGTTCAGGCAGCAGCCAACATTTTCACGGAGTGCTGGATGCAGACTGCTGGGTCTCCGCTTGGTGCAGAGCCTGTGGGCTGCAGCTGCTCAGGCTGGGAGGCAGGCAGCTCCTGGGGAAGCACATCCCACAGGGGAGGCCAGTTTTTACAAAAAGGCTGTAGCTGGAATGAGATAGTGGTCCTCATTCCCAAGGGAGGTTCATCCCACTGGGCCACAACAATCACTGTCTCCAGAAGCGGCAGGAATGTTGAGAGAAGAAATTGAGCCTGAAGTGACAAGCTAGGAGACAGAGAGAAGAATATTGCAAAAAGAAAAGACGCCGGGGGTTATCCCAGGGTAGTTCTTCAGTCACCATGGTCAGACTGTGAACTCGATGAGGTGGGATTGACAGCTGACATCATATAGAGGGAGATACTCTCTCAGTATCAGTACAGTGATGGTCCTAAGATACCTTGTGCCCTGCCTGCCCTCTGCATCTCTCTTTTGTATCAGGCTTTCACTTCTTTTGTCCTCACAGATTTCACACTTCAAACATATCTGGCTCTCTAGGGACTCTGGAAGGGCAAATAGGTCTGTGGGGTTAGAAATAGGTGCCAGCTATAAATAGTGTGATAACAACCTGCAAATAAACTGAAGGGCTGGAGTATAATGGCAGAGGGGCTGTCACCACGTGTGGGAGATGTTGCTTTACCTGCTACTGGCAGTCCAGGAACAGCGGCTGTGAACCATCCATGGAAAGCATCCAAGTTGCCATGTGTTCAGACAAGGAAGAATTCGAGCTCAGCCCCCATTCCTCACCGCCCCTGCTATTTCTAGCTCCCTTTCATGTGTGTGTGTCTTAAATAGATACAATCTTTAAATAGTCATGGCTTCAGATGGAAGTTTTCAAATAAATTCAAGTGATGGACTGTGATCTGACTGAGTGTCCTGGGCCAAGTTCTGGCTTCTCACTATAGCCTTGGTCCTAGGATCCAGCTGGATAAAAACCAAGACCCTCAGGATACAGTACCTGAATTACTTGGTGCTGGGCTTTGTTTTTCATTGAGTGGCTGGTTACAAAGTTCTTCCAAATTTCTGCCCAGGCAGACATCGCATCATCTGAGTGAAGCACAGCCCTGTCCCTCAAGGCACCTGAAATGCACTGGACAGCACAGTGACTGCCTGGAGGCAGTGGGCAAGGAACTGGACATAAAGCAGTGCAGAACTTGCCTACTGGCTTCAAACACATGATGGATTATAATGCTTGGTGTGTGTTACAGTTTGGATGAGGAATGTCCTGTCCTCCAGCAGCTTTCACCTGGTTTTAACTGCCAGATACCATAAACCAAAAGTTCCTCTGGAGAAACCTCTGCCAGAAAAACCCCATCTGTTTATAAGAGATTGGATCACGTGTGTACACTTGAATTTAAACTGGGCTTGTTAAACAGACGAGGTCTGAGTCTGTTCTCAGTCAGTTTCTGCAATTATAAAACAGGGACAAGAGACAGCAAGGACCAATAGCTCCTTGTAAGCAAAATTACTTTTCTGCCAAACTTGATCTGTGAGTCACAGGACCTGTCCACTTCCCCCTGTGACAATCTTCCAACATTTTGGTCAGCTATTGGACATACATTTGAAGCAAAAAGTCAGCTCATCCTCTCTGTTAGCTTTGCAGACCGGGTCACTGAGTGATACAGAAGCTGAATTAAAAGATGGTTGTGGGCTTTAAAAGCTGCAAAATATTGCAGCTGTTAAAAACATCTGCATGCCAGAAGGAGGAGGATCCAGTTTTCCTGGCCAGAGCATGATGCTGACTGGTCTCAACGCAAATGTTATTACGTGGAATGCTATCCAACACGATGATGTGCTCAGCTCCCCACGCACGAAGTGCACTGTGCATTGGCTGGTGCACCACCCTCCAATACAACCCGTCTTGACCATTTCTAGAAGTAGGATTTGGACTAGAACAATATCCGTAAATTTTGCAGGAGTAGCTGCTTGGCTTGATTTGGCTGTGCCCCTGCAGGGCTGATTCAACAGTCTGGTGGCTCCAGACTTGGTTCAGAGCTGGGAGCTCACCACAAGGCAAATCTCCCTGCTAGGGTGGGACAGGAACATATTTTTTACATGACAGCTATGCAAACACAGTCCTCTGGTAATTCATAAAACAAGGATAGTGCAAGAAGTCATGAAATTCTTGCCTTCTGGCAGAGATGCAGGATAGCATCATGCTGCGTAACTTTATACAGCAAGCCACGCCTTGGCCCAGCTTCCCTGTGGGGATAGTATTTAAGGATGTTAGCAGCCACAGAAGGGCACTGAGGTTCAGCATCTTTTCAGCATGAGGTCCGTGAAAGCAGACATGTACCTGTCTAGCTGTACATTTGTTCCCCTCCACAGGCAGACATCTGATTCTCCAGCACACAGGGGTGATGTGTGCCTGAGGCTACGATCATCTCATTCCTGTTACACTGTCAATGAAAAGCACGTGAAGGCAAGTTCCGTCAGTTCCACCTGTTCCTCACACAACCACCACCTAGAAAGAGTAGAAGTTTCCTTCACTTCTGGTGAAAGAATATCTTGGGTTTAATCAGTGCTTCCTGAAAATGAGCATGATTCACTTTCAGCACTTTTCACTGATCACCTCAAACCTTCCACGACACCTAAGTGCTTCACAGAGACAGATTTTAGTGCAAATCCAAAGATGAGACTTTAACTCCCTACCTGCTGATCTCAGGAGAACTTCATAGCTCCTCAGAGCTCATTTGCTCAGGAACAGGCCCAGTGCATGCCAGATCTTTCCTGCCTGACATTTGCTTCCAGCCACCACACTCTCCAACAGGGAAATAAGGTCTTACTCATGAGGCTGAAGGGGTTTGCAGCTGGGTGTAGGACTGGGTGCCCTAAACACATAAAGGTGATTTATGGGCTGCCTCCTGAGTCACACCCTCAGCTGACCATGTTCTGCCCATGTATCTTTGTGCATCAGACGATCAGACGATCTTCTCAACACAGATTGCAGTTCTGAGGTCACCACAGATGCACCCTCCTCATCACCAGATTATCAATGCCTCAAGAGCATGCAGATGTGGTGCTTAGGGACACGGGATAGTGGTGGACCTGGCAGTGTCTGGTTAGTGGTCGGACTCAATGGTCTTCTGTTTTTTCCAACCTTGATGATACTGTGATTCATCAGCTTTTGGGCAGCCCTGACCCAAAACCCACACATACAGTGCTGTGCCATAGCATGAGAGAAAAAGATCAGGGATGTGATCCAGCTGTAGAGCCCAAGTCCTGCTCTGATCTGGTCCTTCTTGTGTCCAGAGCACTCTGCATGGACAGTGACTTCATCCCTGTTTCTACACACCATATAGATACACCCAGAGTCACTAATTAAGGTCTAAGTAAGGAGAGGAGGGTAAAAGTTTTCTTTGCGGTGTCCTTTCATCTCTTCATTCTCTGATTTCTTTCCACTCAAACTGGGAATAAATCATCCTTCCATCTTCCATTGGTGAACTGCAAGGAATTCTTAAGGCAGCATGTGTAGGACATGTCAAAGCTTTCAGCAGGAAATCTTCTCCCACAGATCCCACAGAGCTGCACCCCTGCTCTGCAGACACATGGTGGGGAGCTGCTTTACTCTGCAGAAATGGAGGCATCAGGCCCACAGCATGAGGCAGTTGGAACTCCTTGTCCTCAGCTAGCTCAGACAGCTTTTCCTGGAGGACAATACCAGCTCCACTCAGCTAAATAACTCCTGCTACTTTATGCTTCAGAGATTTGAAAGCCCCCCCACCACACTTCCCCCTCCTCAGGTCCTGTGTTTCTGGGGGCCCCTCCGGTGTTTCATTAGGTTTCCTTTATTAAGGCTGCATGTACAATGTGGGACTTTGTAGCGAAGTGACAGCGGGCAGCCAGTTCATGTGGGACTCTTTGTCTCAGGTTTTGTAAGAGCTGCTATTGTGAAAGCACTTGACAGGCCCAACAACACAAATATAAAGACAATTTAATGACTTATTTCTTTTAATTGGGGGTGTGGAGAAGGAAAATAAAGAGGAAAGTGCCTGTCTGAACCGGTGCCAGAGGGCTCAGGTGGGAATTTATTGTAGCAGCTCTCAAGATTGCCAATTGCCCATAGCAATGTATTGTGTAGGAACACAGCCTCTACTGCAGAGGTGGTTAAAGGTCCAGAGATGGAGGTAGAAGAGTGGTTGAATGAGTTAGAGTGGGAACAACAACTCCAGGTGGGCTCAAATGCACACAAGAAGCTTTTAGGGGAATTCTGTAGGAAATCGGGACATGTTATGGAGGGGAAAAGATTTCCATGCTCCCTCAGTGTATGCTTGGTCTAAAAAAAGTATTAAGCAACTGCCTTTAAAACATAGATCTGTTCCAGCTGTACAAAGCCCACCACAAAACCACCACTGGTCTTATTCTGGGAACACACAAGGAGCCAAAAGCTGTGAATTCAGCTCTTGACTTCGGTTATGCCCTGGCCGTAGTGGAATTTTAAGGCTCAGGATGGGGAACATGGGATATAATTTGGAAAATCCATTTTGATGCTCAGAATCCCCTCTTCCAGCCCTAAAACCTGTGGTCCTGCAGGTTACTGAGCACCATGGTGGCCTCCCAGAGGCAGAGGAGCAGGCAGAGGAAAATTGTCTCATAACATGCAAAAAACAGCACAGCCTTACTTCAAGGCAGCTCTTGCGCTGATGATTTTCAAGGGATAGGAGGTGGTAGTGTATGGACATTTCCAGGAAAACAAGCATGTCTCTCCCCAGTGATTCTTGAAACAGAGGTGGTTGATAGGTGTGAGATTATATTTACTTGCCTAAAAGCAAATATGAAGTGCATTGGATGAGGCAATGGAAAATATAATTATTTAATGCCTGTTTCCCCTCCCTTCACCCAAAAAAAAAAAAACCCCAAAAAAAACCCAAACCAAAAAAGAGATGTTTCCTGTGACTTCATTTCATGCCTGAGAAGAGAAAAAATTTTAAAACAATCTTCCTGGGAGGTCCTGATGAAACAGGGCTGTCAGAGACAGTAGTCAGTTGCCCTTCTGATTTGAAATCCAGCTAATTAGCTCCAAAGCACGGTGCCTCAGATCTGAGCAGGGCATGAAGCTGCTGAGTTTGATATTTCCAGGCCTGTCAGCCCATGCATTAAAAAAGAAACGAGCTCCATGGGGTGAGGGAGCAGCAGGCTTAATGAGGCACCCTAGGGCAATTTGGCAGAGCTGGAAAAGGAACTGACCACCTTGATGGCAAAGCCCTCCTCACAGGGCCTCCTGATGGGAGCCTGGGGTGCAGAGTGGTGTTAGTTCCTTCTCCCGAGTCCCCTACAGGGATTCACAAAGGCTGGGACCAGGAGGCAACACCAAAAAGGAGGGGAAGCTGTGCTCTGAAGGAGCACAGCTGCAGAGCCAGGGCACTGTCTTGTAGCAGCAGCCTCTTCCCGGCATCCCAGGGCTTTGAGCTGCAAGAGTGTGAGGTGCCGTGGCCTTCTGGGGAGGCAAAGTCATGCACAGATGTTGTTCCTGTCTCTTGTGCCAGGTTTGGGGTAGCATCAACTCCATTTGTAGGCCTTTCTCTGAAGGTACCTGGATGTGGTAACAGCCCTGGGGCAAACCCCTGGATTGAGCCACAAATTGTGTTAAAAAGTGCCTGAAACCAGGGCAAAATCTGCATTAAGAAGTGTCAATACCCTTAGCAGACTGTCTCCTGTAAGGTTGGCAGAGCACAGCTAACTTTGAGTGAACTCTAGGAAGACAGGGGCTCATGGGGACACCCCACCTCCAGGGGTGGGATATCTACCCACAGAGAGAGAACTGAGGGGGGCAGTTTTTATAAGATACAAATGAGAACCAGACTAGAAATCAGGAACCTAAATCCTATTTGAAGTTCAAATTTCTCCAGCATAGGGTTTATCACATCTGGTATAAAGAATTGCTTTTCATAAGGACTATTGCTTTGGCATCACGGAACCTCAGAGGTTGTTATTCAAGCTCAGATGGTGGCTTAGCAGTTGTCAAACACACCTTGTTCGGCTAGGGTCCCAGGACTGATGCAGAGGTTCTTCAGATGTTTCACCAGTAAAAGTGGTGTCACTGAAGCAACATATACCAATTTTCTAACAGGGTCAGGAAACTACTGCTGTCTTTAAGCACTCAGGTTTTGAAGCTGCAGCATCATGCAGTTCACTGAGGCCTCCAACCCCATCCTGGAATGCAGGAAAGCCCATGGGAGTTCTATGCTGCTGTTGTAGACATGCTGCCTGTATCCAACACAGCCATAGGAAAGCATTCCTGAGTTTGTGCAAACTGCAGTGCATTTCAAACCTGGACAGTGTGGCAGGCGGCACCCTCCTTGACTTCTTATGTATGAGATCTTTTACATGCCTGTTTCCTATTTCAAACACTCCCTAAATTTGGGCAAGGGATCGTGCTGTTGGGCACAGGAGAAATGTTCCCTTTGGGACAATGTCTCACACTTGCAAACCATACACTGGATTTTTACCTCTTAGCCCTAAAGGAGGAGATAAAATAGGGAAAAGGGAGAGGATATTGATTGTGAAAGTCCCTACAGCAGGGTCCATCAGGAGTGATTTTCACTTCAATGCCTCACTGGAGAAATCTGAGCTCAAAGAAAGGGCTTAGCCAAAAAAAGCCGGAAGACAATATTACTCAGGTAATCTAACGTTATGCTTCAGAGAGCATGAGAAGTTTACATGGGAGGGTGAGAAAGCCACTTTTCACACGGTTGAGGATATTGCACAGCTCACCAGCTGCATCCTGGGAAGAGTCTCATCTTCCCAATGAGCAGTTGCTATCTGAGAAGACAGGATTAACTGGAACAATGATCTGACTGGACCACTGGACTGTAAGAATTGGCTTTGTCTGAGTACTCATTCTCTTCCTTTGCCTTCCCCTTGAAAACACACATCAAGACAGATCACAGCTCTGTGTCCCACCAAACGGAGAGGTGTGCTGCTGCTTGCATTAAAAGATAGGGCACACACAGGCAGATGTCAGAAGTGATGGGCCTTGCTTCAGCCGGGTGTTTGCACTGCTATGGAAAATCTTGACACTTAGCACAGCTACTGAGCTAGATAAGGACAGAATCATTGAATGGTTTGGGTTGGAAGGGACCTTAAAGATCATCTAGTTCCAGCCCCACTGTCATGGGCAGGGCTGATCCGTATCTCTAAAAGCAGTGAAGGGCACCCCTATGTTAGTACTGCGGGACGAATTCACCCTGCCATGATGGGATTTTTGACAAAAAACCCTACACTTCAGATTTCACAGTGCTTCTGGTGCAGTCATATTCCCTTGGTCAGCAATGCTCTTTCATTTGTCTGCTTTGGCTTTTGATGCAGAGCAAATCCTAAATTTTTCCCAGGAAAATCCTTGGATCCCTTGATTTCAATAATGTACGAGTTTGCATTTTCCTTTAAGCTGTGTTTCTTCCTCTGCCATAAATTCTACCTTGAAAACAATTTTCAGGTTGTCTTGCCCACCCCCATTATCTGTTGTTTAGGATGCCTTGTCCAGTTCCCACCTTGCTCCTTCTAGAAGCCATAATCTGTGTATGCAGCACTGGTGTGGGATAAACATTGCCTGAAAGATTTCAAGGTTAAGCAAAATCTGTAGGGAGGGAACCTAACTTTTATTAAGCCAAGTGCTTTAGCTTGAATATAACAGAGGAATTCCCAGGCACATCAAACATTTGACCTGATGGTGGATGCAAACCCAGCCACCAGCACCACATGGCAGTGACAGGGTCAAACACTGACCTACCTCAGGGCAGGCAAACGAGGAAGATCCGAAAGAACACATGAAATTGTCAAGGATTTTAAGAGCCAGGTAGGCCAGAGACAGACAACCTCCAATTCACAAGTACTTTCAGTGTGATTTGGATGTCACCGCCTCCCCAGTACTCTATTGCCACATTTCCCAATGCCACCCTGGTATAAATGAAGCCCCTCACACAGCATGGAAGCAGCCCTGACCGCAGTCTCTTGTCTAGGGAGGTTGATTTATAAAGTGCGTGCTGTGCTGACACTACACTGGAAATATATAAGGGAGAAAAGGAAGGGTGGAATTGTCTACAGCTCCTGGTACAAACTGACACTGTATGCCCAATGTGCGCAAGAATGCAAGGATTGTTTTCACATTGTCCAGAAAAAGAAGGAACATGTGGAAAGAGGAGAAGGAAGGAGGAAGGGCTGGCAGACTCAGGACATCCTCCACATTCCTTGATGAGCAGAAATTTATGCCTGATACAGAGGTCTGTCTGAGAACACAGGAATGGGAAGAATTATGACCTGATGTGACTTTATAGGCCCATTTTTTAATGTTTATCCAAAACTAAGCAATAGACTAAAATACTGAGTTTTTGTGTGGCAAGGCTGTTGCATGTTCCTGATCCAGAAATGACACATCTGATCTGTTCTCCCAGTAAAGACTTGTGGAGCCCAGGATTTCCTTGGCTCTGTTATTCTTTACCTGTAATGTCTTGGGCTGTGGTGGGACAAGTCCTGACTTCACATACTCATTTGGCTTAAACAGGTGAAAACTTCTCCTTCTATCACTCTGGTTTTGGATAACATAAGAATATCCAAGGTAGCTCCTAAACCTGGCACACCCACAGCCACTGGTCCCCAAGTAACCCTATCCAAGCAGGTGGCCTCCCGCAACAGCCAAGTCTTGGGGGAATCTCTGCCTGCTCTTGCTCTCTGGAACTGTTTTGCCACATGCTTTTGCATGATGGGCACATCTTGGACACCAGACTCCATCCAGTAATGGATTAGCAGCAATTAAGCAGTGCTCATTGACCTCGTCCTAACTGGACCTCCCCTGAACTGAACGGGAGCCACACTGGATCTTGCCTCTTTCCGTTTCTGGGGCTAATTATTACCAGCTAAACAGCACTAGGCTTTCCCTTTTTCTCTTTGCCATGCTTGTTAGCATTGTTTCTTCCAGCAGCTTTTCATCTCAATGGAGGCAATTGTGCCTGGCTGACATTTTAATTCTTTCCAGCTGCATCTGAACAAAATGACACAAATTAAGTGGAAGGGCTTGGGGAAGAAGGGGAAGGAAGCTCCCAGCCCCCACAGTCTGTACTACAGCAAGGGTTTTGTGCTGAATGCAGCAGATGCTCAGAAGGTGCCACGGGGAGAGGCTTTGATTCCACACTGGCAGCGTGGGCCTGTCCCAGGGATGGTCTGTTGCACCAGAACCACTCTGGAGCTGTTCCCCTGAAAGTTGTAGTTGGGAAACTTTGAGGTGAAGAATTTGCCAGGTCTCCCAGCAGAGCAGTGGCACACATTTGCCTTTGCTTACAGAAAGATACTTTGGTTTAGGGTCCCCTGCACTCAAGTAAGTGAGATTGAGTGAGCTCCTGACCACTCTATGAAGGGTCAGCAGCTGAACTGTCCTGGTTAAAGTCAGAACAGACCTGGCAAGCTGCAGATCTCTTTAGCAAGGCATGGAAATCCCAGCTATGAACAAAGACCTCTCTGGGTAAGATACTGCATTAATACAGAATAGAAAGTCTGCTTATACCCTATAATTAAGGAGAACCATTAAAACAAGTGTACTTTAAAATTGCTCTTGCAGGTCTTAGGTTGCTTTAGAGATACCCACATAGCTTGTTTCAGAATCTAAGCCCTTTAGCCTAAGTTAGGACAAAAAGAAATATCAAATTAGAATTAAATGCAAAAAGTCTCTAGCAGTTAGTATGAACCACAGGGAACGGGATCAGACTAGCTCAATAAAGCACAGGCCAACACAATCAGGCTGATTCTGGATTAAGCCAGCCCTGAAAACAGAAGAAGAAACCAGAGATGTTTGCTTGCCACATTTCTGTTATTGCAGCCTCATATTAGTGAGCAGGAACAGAAAAGGGTTTGGTCTTTTACTGATTCCTCATTCTAGCACCAGGCTCACAGTCACAACTCAGCTCCCAGTTTCCTGGCACACAACAAGAGCCAGGAGCTGGTGCAGGATGTGTAAGGAGCTGGAGATCAGGATGGGTCCAAAGGACCACAGGGAAATTAGATGAAGGAAGTGAAGAAAGTAGGTGGAAGAAAAGTGACAGACACGAACAGTCCCCAGTAAGCTGATACCTGAAATCCCTGTGATTTCTCTGCCCTGCCTTCCAGAAGAGTAGAACCACTGGGTCTGGAGAGCATATCCCAACATTTGATACCAGACCTAAGTGCCTACATGGGGAACTGAATAGCTCAAGGTCATGTTACAGCCTGGGTCATCTCAGAGACACTCCTGAAAGGTGATTTTGATCTTAGTAGTGTCAAATCAGTTTCTGGAGGCACCTATTGCTCTCCATTAACCACAAAATCATAGAATCAGAATAATTTACATTGGAAAAGACCTATAAGATCATCAAGTGTAATCATTAACCTACACTGCCAAGCCCACCACTAAACCATGTCCCTAAGCACCACATCTACACAACTTTTAAATACTTCCAGAAAGAGTCAAGCACCTCTAAGATACCAACCCACATGCCTCAGGAATTCGAGCTGCTTTTGGTTGCAGAACAAATAGCCCAGGGAGGACCATGCCAGTGAAGGAGAAGTGGAGATGTTTTCCAAAAAGTCTCACTGCTAAATTTTTCGGCTGCCTCACAGACTAATGTGAACAGCAGATTCCCACTTACAAAAAAACCCCACCTCTGTGTCTTTCTTCCCCAAAAGCCCTGGAGTGCAAGACCCATTTTCCCAGGTGATAAGAGCTCCTTTCAGGTGGTGGAGTTGGTGCCTTTAACGCCAAGAACAAAATGTGATTCTGGCAGCTTTTCAAAGCACCAATCCTAACACCTGAGGAAATGTCATTGGGATGTGCTCAACTGAGAAACGAGGAGCAAAAGCAGAAAAAGCTTTGCTTCAGCTTTTGCCATAGTTTGCTTTTTCTTTAAAGATATATTTGAACAGCTCTCAGCAGGAGCTGTGGATGCTGCCAAGCTTTCAATCCATGCCGATCTAAAATATTTGTAATCAAAATTGAGCTCCAGGGCACTTATTTATTTATTGCAGTGGTCTACTTCTCTGTATGTCCCCATGACTCCAATTTTAAAAGGAAGAGGCACAGAAAGGAACAGAGGGTGACAGAGGTAATGAGGATTTCCTAATTTATAAAGGGCTGTTTGTGCTTTTTTTTTTTTTACTTGCAAAAAGGATCTCTGTCCAGTAAGTCAAATTCCTTGAGGGATTTAAAGGAACATGATACTATCCCTGGTTTTTTTCATTTAGAGGCCTTACACTTTCTTCTGTGTTTTCTTGATACATTTTCTTTTGTGGCAACATCAGTTTAAACAATCGCTTCCCAGTCGTTGTCCCTTACCCCCTCCCAAGTGTTTGTTCCTGCAATATCGTGGTGTAATGCCACAAAGCTATGGCTAAGTAGGGTAAGATAAAAAGAATTAGAGAAGCAAATGATCATCCCCCAAAAATCTGTTTTGTCTCTGTTGCTTTTTTGGATCCGTTCCCCAAGCCAGTGCTCAGCAGAGCAGCTGTGCTGGCAGGGAAGAACGGACGGCATGCAGCAGCCTGACTTCAGGATTCGGAGGCAGCAGAGGGAGGGAGAGCAGAAAAGCCATCAAAGACAACATACCTTGAAGCTAAAGATTCAATTAGTGGCTTTTCATGCAGCCCTTCCATGAGAAAAAGATGGTAATCACAGGTCCTGCATCCTCCCCATCACCCGGCAATGCCTGGAGCATTCACAGCACCGATGCAGAGCCCTCCTCTACCTCAGGGACTCAGCAGAAGAGGAGGAAGAACCAGCATGCCTTGAGTTCTACACAACAAGAAAGTTTGGAAAGACTCAGCTTGAGACCTGTGCACCTTTAAGCCACACCTGGGCACTACTAAACTGAAGATTTAATGAATATTTTGCAATAATGCATATGGAAAGGGAAACAGGGTGAGCACTGTGAGCCTCTGGAAATCTTTCAAAGCTCCTAAAATCAGTGTAGAAATAGTCTTGACTATTTAAAACATTTGGTAATGTGGAGATAAATGGCTGGTAGGAGCTGCAGGAGAGAAGGGTCTCAGGCTGGTATCAAGTCCTGTGAAGGGCACCGAAGAAGCAGGGTATGGAACAGAATGAAAAATAACAGCACACAGCAGGCACATGGGCAGTTCTGATTCAGGTCCGAAGATGAATGAGGCAGTGGTGGAGCTATCTGAGGGGAGGAAGGACATTCTTTCTCTCTGTCTTTCGGTGAAGAGCAGGAAAAGGCTGGAGGGGGAAGGGAGCATGGCTTGGCAGAATGCTAATGAGGCAGATACCGCTTGATATAGAGCTGAATGTGCTTAGGGCACCCTCCAGGGATGATGACCCAAAATTACTTTAAGAAAATGTCACTGAGACACTGCTGGCTCTGCATGGAGTACATAGCACAATACATCTTCATACAGGGAGATTGACACATGGATGTCAACAGTGAAGGAATTCCCTTTAAGGGAAGGAGGGTAATTAACTTTGGAAACAAGGATGGGAGCTGAATGTACAAGGGAATATTGTGTATAGGGCTGGATTCAAAAGGAGATGGGTGAGATGGGTGCGTCACACTCATGGTTTTGTCTCCCTGCTGAGTATGAACTGGGAGTGGCTGACTGTCCCAAAGCCTGCCATGTGATGCAGAGTTTACAGTCACATTTTACAAAATCCATGAAGTCCCGTTTCTGATCCCAGTAATGAACGTGGATGGTCAGGGGTCTTAGTCCTTAGGTTCAAGTTCAAGCCCTAAAGTTGCAAATAACTCAAAGGGAAGGGAGGTTTAGCGTGACAAGGGAGAAACTGCTGTGGATCTGTTAGAGGAACTGTGTCCGTGCCTTCTTGAGCGTGTGTTTTACAGCTAATACCTGCCTCATTAAAACACACAAATACAGAGGGAAGGGAAATACATGATGCCCAGAAGCCAGAAGCCCACCCAGACAAGCTGGTTGCCTAGTGGGTACCCCAAGCTCTCTCATTTATTAGTCATAGCTAGAGCTAGGGTTTGTGCCTGTGTTAGGAGGAAAGAAACCTCCTTCACTTTTACCACACCTTATCAACAGCTGCAAGTTGTTTTTGAGACTTTACTTCAGCTGCAGAACCACCCTTATTTCAAACCCAAATAATTTTGCTTCCAAGTCCAATTTGTTAAACTAAGCAACAGCAAAATCCACACACTTACTGGGAGGTCCTTTACAAAACACAAGCATTCATCCAAATAAGTAAGAACAAGCTAATGTCTTGCCCTACCACCTCAGAAAAAGAAACTCATTGTTCCCATTAAACTTCAAGAAGTATGCTTTGCTGTGATGCAGTATCATGGGGAGAGAGAAAACAAAGACATATTGGGCAAAACCATACTGTATTTCACTTCAGGATTCATGTTTTAACATCTTGTAAATCAAAAACGCCTCCATTGTTTTTAATGTGTTTTGGAACCAGAATTTTCCTTTGCCTTCTGTTTTCAACCCAAATTGATTTTGAAGCCAGAACTACAAAGAAGTGTTAATGCTGGGCTTTGTTTCAGAAAGGTGATTACATCTTTGCTCAGCGGATGCTATTTCCTGTTCGAGATTCCTGGCTGGTTTTGGTGGCAGCCCCGACATTCGTGGTGGTGGGCGGACATAAGGAAGACGCTGTTCCCATCATAACAAGCTGTGATTACTGCCTATCATGGCAGCCCTATTCAGTACACCTATTGTCAAGCCAGCTCATGTTCCTGCTCTGAATTGCCCTCTGAAGAGGTCTCTCTCTTTTTCTCTCTGCTTGCTGTCCTTGTGACCTAAGCATACAAACTGAAGTCCTGGAGAAGACATCAGAAAGGCTCCTGGAAAAGGTTTTATGTCTCTGCCTGCAGGTCTTGGAGGCATTTGCTTGGTTAATGCACCTGGAGATTTCTCCTTGTTTTTTGCAAACTCTGTCAGTTATTTGAACAGCTGTCAGGCTATGATTCATGTCCCCTAAGTCTACATATTTACCAAAAGAGGAGCATTTAGTCTATGTACTCTCTCTATAGGTAAGGGAAAGAGATGTTCAGAGGTTCATACACCTAATCCACTTGGAACTCATACACCAGGGTATTTTGAGCCAATCTGCACAGCTGCCTTTCCTTTCCACGCACTAGAAAAGTAGCCTCGGGCACTTTGACTAGTGACTTCCAAAGACAAAGGTATTTTCTATTCTGGTATTGTACATTTGCACAGATCTCTAGAAAGCTACTACACTACCTTTCTGTCTAATTCTCCTTTCCAATTATTCTGTGTACTAATGTAGGTAGGCCTTATTTTTAATGGTGAGCAAAAAACCCAAAAGACTTCCAGGAAACAGCAGGACTATTGGTTTAGAAATATGAAAAAGACTGTAGATTTCCATGGTTTAGAACAATGCTGCAGCTAAGCTTACATTTTTGTCAGCTTTCTGTTTTTTAGTTCATCATTTGAAAATTATTTGCCTTTAGAGAGAGGGTGACCAGACTACAGTAAAATCACAGGATTATAGTTCAAATCTCTTTTATTCAACTCATTTTAATTCAGTTAACTCTGAAGGCTGAAGCAGTTTGTGTCAGTCGGGAAAGGGTCCTGACTCAGATACCTCCTTTAGAAATCCATGACTAAATTATCTCAAAAGCAAGCTCATCAGAAGAAGATCCTAAAAAATGTGGCTGAGTTAGAATGCCCGGTCCAGTCTGCAAAGTGATAGCTCTCCTTACTAGAAGCTAAAGGAATTAATAACAGGGGTGCCAGGGCGGGCAGTGCAGTCATGGTCTACAGAGCTGTCAGCAGAACCTCCCGGCAGTGACTGGAAAGCCAAATTCCATTCTGACATCTTGGCACTTCCGCGTGGAGTTCGTCTCAGATGGATGAAGCTGGGATTTCAGACTTCAAAGCACAACTATCCTGTGCCTGAAGAAACCATGAGCAGGAATTGATTCATATAGGGTCATCCATCTCTGGACACCTAGCCTCAAGGGGATGGATGCAAAATTCTCCATCAGTTTGGATTATTCTGGGAACTTGGAGTGACTTCAACATTACTGCTGTAAAAGCAATGAGGCTCTGGTCAGATTCTCATAGTTTCTCAAGAGGAATAATTTGCTTTACTAAAGCACTGAGAAAATGAGACCCATCTCCTTAAGAGATTCCCGATCCGGTGTGACCCCTAAGTTCAGCACCACGTTCAGTGCAAGCTCAGCACTGGGATCACAGTCCCTTCACCCTCCTCTTCAAGCAGAGCCAAAGCCCACCACACGCTGTACACCATGCAGCAGGGACAGCTGCACCCTTTTGCTCACCCCTGGACTTCCTCTCTGGATCCTACACCATGAAGTTCTTTAGTTGTCCACTTCCTATTCAATTCAGACACTTGTGTCCAACAGGACAAGGAAGATGATTTTCCCCCTCTACTACACTCTCATTAACCACCCACCTGGAGTACTGTGTCCAGCTCTGAGGTCCTCAGCATAGGAAGGACATGGACCTGTTTGAGCAGGTCCAAAGGAGGCCACAAAGATGCTCAGAGGGTTAGAGATGAGCTGAGAGTTGGGGTTGTTCAGACTGGAGAAGAGAAAGCTCCAGGGAGACTTTCTTGAGGCCTTTCAGTACTTGAAGGGGGCCAGTAAGAAAGACAGTGACAGTCTTTTAGGCAGGGACTGCTGTGATAACACAAGAGGGAATGGTTTTAAACTGAAGGAGTGTCAATTTAGATTGGATATTAGAAAGAAGGTTGGGTTTTTTTGTGAGGGTGGTGAGGCACTGGCACAGGTTGCCCAGAGAAGCTGTGGATGCCCTATCCCTGAAAATGTTACAGGCCAGGTTGCATGGGAATTTGTGCATCTCGATCCAGTTAAAGATGTCCCTACTCCCTCTAGAGGTATTGGCCTAGATACCCTCTAAAGGTCCCTTTGAAGCCAAACTATTGATTCCATGACTCTGATCTGGATATTTCTCTGTTCCTGGAAACTGTCTGAGACCTCCCACCTTCACAGTACCCAGGACCAAACCAACAGCCTACAAAGCTGCAGAAACCCCCAAATGCTTTATTTTTAGCTAAAGAGTAAGTTTTTCCAGACAGGCCTCCATGCAACACTTACCCTCTGTGGATATGCAGGCATACCACACAGAGCAAAGACTCCTCATGCCCTCGAAAGAAGAAAAAAGAAGGACCTCACACATCTTCCATTGAGCTCTACAGTATCCAGGTATGAAAGGGACAGAGCAGGGGGCACTGGACTCTTTACGTGGCCAGTGCTGAATGGATGGAGCTGGCAAAGGGGGATTTCACTAGGGCGGACACTTGCTAGCAGCAGCTACTTTTGTTTATCAAGTTCCTTGTAACTGTGTGAATTAGAGACTGGATCATTAGCTTCACAATGAACCAGAATGCTGATTTATTTAATGAATGTAAATGGTCTTTCGTTAGCTAATTAAATTAGGGAAATGAGAACTGTTGGTAACAGAATGGATAGCAAGGAGTGAAGAATGTTCTGTACCCCAGTGACAGCTGTAATATAGGTCTTTCCATGGCCAAGCCCCTCTGCAAAAGCATCAAACCAAGTTTCTGTCTTTGAAGGCAGCCTTTTACTGTACCATCTGTGGCCAGACAGAGTTTACTGGAGGTCTGTAAAGGTCCTGAGCCAAGGGAGATGATGCACTGTGCTTCACTTTGTAGTTACACCTGGTGCACCCAGACTAAGCTGGGTGGTCTCCTTGAGTTTGTATCAGTGTAAATACAAGCATTTGCATAATAAGTGTGACAAGCTATTTACAATAATTTTGACTTTTATCTACCATGAGTCAGTTCCTTGGTGGCTTGGAAATTCCCTGGGTTGAAAACTCTGCTGTTCCAAACCATCTACTTATGAAAACACTCTATGGTCCTTCTTCAGTCGAGTCTAACATCCACTAAGTTCAGTCCTGACCTTATAATTCATAAGCCAGTGACAAGAAAAATTACCTTCACACAAAGGCTCGTGCTGGTGGTTCCCAGCCATGCATTTCAGAGCTGTAAAAGTCCATGTACCATAGCAAGAATGTATTCTGTGTCTGTGCTGGCAGTCCTCTTCTGTTAGGACACCACTGTGGAGGAATTTGAGGTGTAAAAGTCACCAAAACTTCTCATATAAACAATATCTGGGAAAATTTCACCTTTGCTCTGCCGAATTCCCAGTTAACTCCTTACTCCACAGACATTGGTCATATCTGGGACCTCTTCCCCCCGCCTAACAGAACTGCATCAAAGGGAGACTCCTTCAGTTTGGCTCCTTGGGGCCAAATGCCGGGAAGTAAATCTTACCCATTCCTTCAGATGAGGCATAGGTATGTTTAAAATAATAGAGCTCATAGAGGAATGGCATTAATTTCCTGCCAAAGAACATAACTAAAAGCCAAAGTGTTTTTTGACAGGTTTATAATCCACCCATGTATTGCCATCCACGTAGGTCATACATTAGTCTAGCCGTATCGTGCTCAACGCTCCTCTTAATATTCAACGTAGATAATTTTAACAGCCTTTTTGTAGACTATTAGAAAGTAAAGCAATAACAGAAGTGGCACAAACCACTGTCCATCCAGAACGTCTAAAAATGGATTGTTATTCTCAGGAAATAAATCAAATATAAGATTTCAAGCATCAAGGAAATAACTTCCATCAATTAAACCCTGTAAATGACCAAAGTCTTAAAATCAAATGAAGCCAGCATAAATAAATCGTCACAAAAGGCTACTCCTTGGCCAGACACTATGGAGGAAGTCACCACATCTGTAAGTGTTATTAATAGGAGTAAGTCTGTAAAGATATAGATACAGGCTTGAATTTTCAGGCCTATATATCTACATGGGAGGCAATAATTGGAAAGCAGAGATGATTAATACGCCTGATTAATTGCACTATCAGAAGACAGGCAATGCAATTACAGAGTCTTTCAGACATGGATGATCCTACACTCCATCACCAACCAAATAAAACAAACACAAACAGAATTAATCAAAAGAAATAGGAACACTGAATTTAAGTAAACACATGCAAAATGTCAAAGACACTTTCATTCTGGATTGCTCTCACTATCAGCAAGAGAAGTATAAAATTAAAAAGGTGAAAGAGATAAATGATGCATTCCTACCAAAATCGGGGGAATTTCCCAGCACAGGCTCTTGCAGCTCCCTTTGGTCTGCAGCCTGGCAATGTGGAGGGAATACGAAGTGGATTAAGCCACTTTCAGGACAGGATGCAAAGTGCTTATGAGTGCTGCCACTGGCCATGACTAATCAGGACTTCATCTCTTCCCAAAGCCAGCCTCTCAAAGACCTTTGGGCTGTGGTTGACCTCATTCAGTAAGCCAAGACTGTAATTTATTCCTGTTGAAAAGGGGTTGCTTCCCTTCATTCTCCCATATCCCTCATCTCCCTTGCTCCTCACCAAGAGGGGAGAAGGACTTCTCTCAGCAGCCACCACACTCCCTCAGCTTTGTTTTTGTTGGTGAAGCAGATGTAATTACTCTCTCTCCACCGCTTCCCCATCCAAATGGACTTTCCCCAGATGGTTGCATGGCACTACTAAGAGTCATTCCCATGTGACAGGCTGGGGGTCTTACATTAAACCAGTGAATTGATCCAAGTTAAAAATAACCTTGCCAAAAAAAAAAAAAAAAAAACCACTTTTTAAAAAGCTGTAGGAGAGTGTGAGGCAGCCCATAGAAAGGAATAGAATCCAGGGGAAGGGTGTGAGCTGTCGAAGCTGGGTTTGGTTCCACAGTAAGTGCCTTTGAATCTACAGCTCAGCCAAGTTAATGAGAGTGAGGGGTTACATGTGGAGTAGGGGCTTCCCATGCCCTCTGTACACCCACCTCCCACCTCTGCATGATCTCTGGGGAGGCCACAGCAAAACAGAGATCAAAGCCAAACCTCTTAGCTATGAGAAGAACATCTTCACAAGAAGGCTTCACACCAGGAAGCCCTTCTTGGTGAGAAAAAGCAGCACAACAAATTGGTGACTTGATGGGAACTGCTGCCTCCTTCTTTGACAGAAGCTTGTGGTACCTTTTTCTGTCCCAGTGCACAGCCTTTTGCTCCTTATTAATCCATGTTACCTTTCCTTCTTCTCTCTTCACTGGACCCTGACCATGCAAATACTATGCTTTCCAAGAATATTACAACATTTTTAAAATCTTTTTTGGCCTCTAGGGTTTATTTAGTTGACTGATGTACACATTCCATCCTGTGGTCACGAGCAGTGACAGCTCAGCTCTCACCTGAGTTCTGGTACTTCTTTTTTGTGTGTTCTTTTTTCACAGCAGGAGTTGAGTGTCAGCTCACAAACCTAACTTAAGAAGGGAGAGAAGAAGCAAGAAAGAGCTCCTCAAATGCTCCACTTTCTCTGAGACACTTTTTGCAAAGTAGTATTTCCACTGTCGGGACAATCTGATGGCTTTCCCAGAACATGGGAAGTTCATGGGAGCAAGCAAGTGCAACATGTTGAATTTTTCACTTGGAAACCAGTTCAGCCCTGCTGTGAAGCCCAGAAGCCACAGAAACAGATCCAGAAGCATCAAAGGGACCATCAGAGTGATTTGATACAGCAAGGTCAGAGATGATAGAACCATAGAATGATTTGGGCTGGAAATGACCTTAGAGATCCTTTAGTTTCGACTCTCCTGCCATGGGCAGGGATAACTTCCACTAGACCAGATTGCTTAAAGGCCCATCCAACCTGGTCTTGAACACTTCCAGGGACAGGGTAGCCTCAGAGTGGTGCAGCATGCTCGAAGTGTAGGGTATTAAGAGTGGGAGGAAATCACAACATCTGATTTCCCCTCTCCTTTGAGAGGCACAAATCCCAAAAGGCACCCCAGGATGGACTCAGCCTGAAAGCCCTTGGGGGTCATTTAAATTTGCTTCCACCTTTTCCTGTTCTCTATGTTCTGAAATGAATCCCAGAGTGCAGGTCTGGATTCCAGTGCAATATAGTTTTCAAGATAAAACCATGGAATTTGGGGATTTGGAGCAATCAGTACCTGTGAAAACCAACAGTTGCTGCTAAATGTTGTGGGTGGGATTCAGGACAAGCCATAAATTCCGTTCATGTTGATTGATCTGTGTGTGTCGATGCAAAATAAGGGATCAGCAGGAAGGACTGTGTGAGTTGCTGGTTGGAGTCAGCCCATGGTGCTTAAGGTGAAAGGGACATAATCAGATCTGCCATTCCAGCCACCTGGTGGGGCTTTCAGACGCTCTGATGTCACAGCCCAGAAGAACGAGGACACACCTCCATGTGGCCGGTTCCTTCCCAAACACCTGTGATGTCCCTCAAGCTACCTGATGGTATCTAGGCTGGGTGCAGGACATGGTGCTCTAGAGGTCTCAGTGGATTTGGTGTAGAGTGGTAGGTGCATCTCCCTGGGCAGCAGTGTGCCCAGTGCACCCAAAAATCTTTGGTCCTGTTCCTAGCATATCTGCCAGGATCCTGGAAAGCATGACATGTCACCACTAGCCAAGCATTTCCTTTATCACCAACAACATTCTCAACAACATTTACTACTGAGACAAGGCCAAGAATCATAGAATTTAGGCTGGAAAATACCTCTAAGATCACTGAATCCAACTATTAAACTAAGACCGCCAATCCCACCACAAAGCCTTGTCCCCAAGCACAACATCTACCATGATTTTTGAACACTTCCAGGGATGGTGATTCCACCACTTCCCTCCACAGGAGGCTACAGCTACTCGGAGGACCTCTGGGAGATTAGGACACAACAACCTGATTCAGTCAGCCCAGACTCCTAAGACAACATATGTCCTACAGCAGTATCCTTGGACAACTACTCTGTATCATAGGAGAGGAAGCCTTTTGCCAGTGTAGCTGGCATTCATGAAATTCCTTAAATGCTTTGAAATGCCTTAGATACTTGCATATTGCTCCCTGGCCTTGTTCAACTGCACAGTTAACAGGAAGATGGGCTCCTGTTGGTCTGGAAGGATATTGCAGTAATAATCATCCAGGGCACTGGCCCAAAATATTATGCTGAGCCAAACAAATTGGGACATTTCCCATCCTGCAACCATTCAGGCTGAATCAGCCCATTTCCCTGACCATAGTGTTTTTATCACATGCTGTGCAGGGACAGTTGTGCCAACATTTCTGATTTGGAGGAACCCTTCCCTTCGTCCCCCTGCCCCATTCCACAGACTCGATATAAAAGCAACCCAAGTCAAAAAGCTCTGGGCCCTCTGAAAGAGTGGGAAATTTTCTCAATATGTGAAATAGGTGTACCAAAAGGAGGTTGGCTGGGTTAAATATTGTTCATGAAGTGGTGGTACAAGTGAGACTGAGGAAAAGGAAGGGAAATTAGAGCCATTCACATGAAAGGAAAGTGCTCACTCCCAGCAGGAATATGTCATTGAGCTCTCTGTTTAAAGGCATGAAGAGGCTGTGTAATTATAAGACCCTTGTTACTAAAAAAGATAATTTGTTTTATTCTGTTTTTATTTTATTATCAGTGTTCATTAAAACCAACGAGGAGCAGTTTAGCATGAAAAAGAAGGTTTTCTGCTGTTTTTTTCAAGACCTTTCTGGAGCTGGGCCATGCTTTGTTGTGCTCAGTTTTCCCCATGAGTGCAGGCCTCTCTTTACAGGAATATGGCACTTCCTGAGCTCCCACCATTCCCACAGTGTTCTCACAGTCACGTTCTTCTTTCCATGTTTTTGAAGCTCTCACTCAGAGGGTAGCAAAAGGGAGGGTCACACATTTATAGGCTTGAGCCCAAGTTTCCAGCTAATGACTTGAACAGAGGTAGAGCAGTCAGGAAAGGTCCCTCGGAGAGTAATGCTGGAACAACAACAGAGTTTTGCTGGGAAATCAAAGGTGTGAGACTCAAGTTGAAATGAGTGTCAAGTCTAGTGAACCCCAGTGAGCAGGCACTTAGCTATGAAGCAAGGGAGCCAAAGGTGTTATGTTGCCCATCCAGCGTCTCCATATGCGCTTGGGTACTGTTTTTCCTTAAGGACATATCCTTGCAAGTTGTATTTGAGAAAGACGTATGAGTGCACAAGCAAGGTCTGCTGATCTGATAGGAATGGATGCACTGAACTGAAGGTAGAGACAGAAATAACAAAGAAGTGGTTAACTGTTGGAACAGATGAACGTTTTCTGTTGGAAATTTAAAGTTGATATTTTCTCTGAAAATCTGCTTAGGCCAATTACAATTTACTGGGCTCAGATCATAAGTAAGGCAGGATATACCATTGCCTAATGAATTCCTCTGAGGTGAACAACACTGGAACAAGCAGCCCAGGGCAGTGGTGGAGTCACTACCCCTGGAGGCATTTAAAAGGCATGTAGATGTGACACCTGGGGACATGGTTTAGTGGTGGTCTTAGCAGTGTTCAGTTAATGGTTAGACTCCATGATCTTATAAGTATTTTCCAACATTAATGGTTCTGTGTTTCTATGAACATGGTAGGAAACTTGGTAGGGATTTGCTTTAATTTCCCTGGTGTTTCACAATAAAGAACTAGGGAAGTGTCCGATCTCACTCTCCCAAAGGATGGGAATGGATCTAGATGATCATGAATGAAGGTGATCATGAGGATAAAACCAGCACCACTATCAGTTCTTTCTTGCAGATTATACAGGATCCAGGCCGATTTTTTTTTGTTAGAAAAAAAGGCAGTTAAGTTGTCAATCCTTTAACATAAATTTCATTTGACCATGCCAAGCAGCCATCAGGGTTAAAACCTACTACAGCTCCACATTCTTCCCACTGTATTTGCAACAAGTAACTCTCTCACATCCCAGGGATGTGGCTACTCTGAGCCAGCACAATTCACAGTCAGTCAGGGTTTGATTTTGCAAATCCTTCTCTAACCAAAGCTTTCATACACAATGAATCCTTTGACCTCACTGGGCTTGATGACGTGTGTCCCAGCAATTTTTGATGCCTCAGCCCCTGACCTGCCAAAAGCATGGGAAAGCAAATGCTACCCTCAAGGGCATTTCTACATAGGAAGACCAAGGGACCTTGAATGCTACAAGAGGGCCACAATTTTAACTCTGTGAATGAAGTCTCTGTCAACCATCAGCAAAGAGCACTCTGACACCTCAGGGCTTTGCTGTAGTCAGTGTAAAATTAACAACTCCGTCAGACAGATAGTGTATATTTGTCCCTTTTCATTTCTTTTTTTTCCCCTCTGAGTCCTCACTAAGATTTCATTAAAGCAATGCTAGACCATGGGTGTTAGTTTGCAAGGTTGAAATAAGGTATTTGCTGTAACCTTGGCTGCTGGGCTGAAAGACGCTGTGAGCAAATTTTAAGAGAGATGCTGCAAAGACTGTGGAAATTATTATTTTCCCTCTAGAAGCCCGTGGAAGCTGTTCTTTGTTTGCATGAGGACTTTTGGAAAGTATGCGTCTTTAATGAGCAGATCCCTGGCAATAAATCAGATTGGAATCTCCACATTTCACAGCGCCATGGGCAGCCTCTCTGCTGTATAACTGATGCTTAAGTAAAGGGAAAGCTGGGGGCTGCCTGTGGATGCATTCCCACTGACTCCTAACTGGAAGATGAGGAGATTTAAGACCTGAGGGCATGAATGCCTTGGGGCCCTATTCAGGGCACACATTTTGGAAACCGAATATTCTTGACAGCCAGCGATGATTCAGACCAGACTATCTCTGCCTGCCAGCTGGGGTAAAGCTAATGCCAGGCACGAACACCTGAAAAGGCATTCGCAGTGTATTTCCACAGACTTGTGTCCATCCCTGCTTGGAGCATCATGTTGGACTGGTGTTTCCTGAGGTTCTTTTCTGCCCAAATTCTCCTAGAATACTGAGAAAGGTGGGACCCTCAAGCTGAATTTCTCCCCTTCACACAGTCAGATTTAGGCATGTCCTGAAGACACCAGAAAGGATGTCATCCAGTATCAGCCTTACACAGTGAGGCAGCAAGCCTGTACAGGAGCTGATTGCTGCTGGTGGCTACAGAAAGGCATGAGATGACAGCTCTTCACAGCCTCCAAGGGAGGTTGGGTCCTGTACTGCATATCGGCGTTGTACAGACATGAGGGCAAATCCCTTCTGTGCTCCTCAGGCTGCTGAGTCCACAGATGTGGGCTCCTGAAGGATCAGGACTTGTGTGGACATCATCTGATGTTTCATTTAGGTTACCTTCTTGATACATCTTGGCTTAAGTGTCTTCAAAAGAGGATGCAGTTATTTTGTAAAATGTTCCTTCTGATATGTCTCATTTTCCTACAAAAACCACAAGTGTTTTACAGCAAAAAGATACTCTGTAGGTCCACAAGTCCATTGCTGGTGGTTAAGGAGCTGTCTGTATATTGACATCAAGAATTGCAAATGTGTATTAATTTTTAAATTTAAATTTTGTCTGAATTTCCCCTTGGCTTTCCAAAGGAGCAGAACACAGGTGACACACTTTTGGTGAACTCTCCTGACAGGGCAGCTGATGGTTAAACAAACAGGACTTCCCAGAGTGACCTTTGCAGAGGAAAATGTCCTTGTCCCACCACTTCATCAGCAGAGCTGCCTAGCAGAAAACACCCAGCATGCTCAAACCACTTGGAGCTTTGCAGCCTTGAGCAAAATGCTATATTTACAACCACTTTATTGTCATCTGAATCTCTGCAATACAATTGTTTGATGCTCAGACATGTCATTGACCTGGCAATTTATTACTCTGTAGTCAGTAGACAGTAATGGGTGGTCCTCAGCAAAGGCTGCTGTACATGGCAGGCAGCTGATAAAACTGACTTTTGCTTTTAGTTCAGAGATGATTCGTTTCATTATCCAAAAACCTCTGCTTCTTGACCTCTTCTCAGGTGAGCAGTGCGTTGTTTCTCAGTGAGACTATCACAAATTAACCTTTAATTTGCTCAGATCTCACCAAGGCACAAAGTGCCCAGATGTCACCAAGAGTCATGCAAATTGAATAGGAATCTCGGTGAGAGCATGTGTGCCCCAAGCCAGGTCACCCAACCTGGACACTGGCAGGGAATACTTGGACGTCACAGAATCATAGAATGGTAGAATGGTTTGGATTGGAAGGGACCTTAAATATCATCTAGTTCTAATCCCCCTGCCATGGGCAGGGTTGCCAACCACTAGATCAGGTTGACCAGGGCCCCCTCCAAACTGACTGTGAACTCTTGGGGCAGCCACAACCTCGCTGGGCAACCTGTGCCAGTGCCTCGCCACCCTCACAGCAATCTAAATCTTCCCTCTTTCAGTTTAAAATCATTCACCCTTCTCCTATCACTTTCTGGGCATGTGAAAGTCACTCTCCATCTTTTATATAAGCCCCCCTTAGGTACTGGAATGTTCTAGAATGTATCCCTTGAGCCTTCTCCAGGCTGAATAACCCCAACCCCCTCAGCCTGTCTTCACAAGGCATGAGTCCCTCATCCCAGCAAGCCCCAGTGTGCCACAGTTCATGTTTTAAAGTCTGTCTCTTTGCTCTTTTCACCCAGAGTAGGACACTTTGATGACTTGTCATCTAAATCCCACTTGGCATCTTGACAATTGAGGTCACAAAGGCAAGGGTGAAAACTGACAGAGGTTAAACCTAGGTTGTGTTAACAGAGTTCAAGGCAAGCAAACGACATGAAACACCAGATCAGCTGAGTTGGAACAGGTTCGCAACATGAGCACTGCTTTATTACCCAGTTGATACAGCTGACACAGCAAGATGTTGAGTGCACCAGCTTCTCTAAGGCTAAAGTGAGAGCAGCAAACTCTGAGAACAAGTGTTTTGCATTTAATCAGACTGTACAAGTTAGACCACCTCCCACCTGTAGGCACGTGTAGGGTAGAGGTGAAATTAATGAAGGGGGAAGGTGCTTATTTCCAAGAGATAGAAAGGGTACACGTAGAGGAAAGCTGAGACTGTGCTTGCAAGCCAGTTTAAAAATGCCTGTTGGACTGGTAGAGTAGCTGGTGTTGCATAAAGTAGCATGATTGGACAAGATATATTTTCAGTGGAAATCTCGAGAGTAAATCTTGCTTACTCATTACTTTATTTCTGTCATAAAAAACTTGTTCTCCAGAGAGCTGAGGGTGTGACGCCAGCACTTTCTTATCAGAGAGTTTTATAAACTAGTCAAAATATTCCGTGTATCTCTGCACCTACATTTTTTTTCCCTTTCCTCATGACTACCCAGGTATTTGCATGACCTTTATTCTTCTCTTACATAAGTACTTTGCAAGCGTTTACAAACTCACTGATAGTAAAATTTTATCTTGGCAAAGTGAGCACAGCAGTGATTTCACATTCTGCTTTTATCAGCTGTCTTCAGTCTAGAAACTTCGCAGCCCGGGGTCAATCGTACATCTCACGAACTTCGTAATCTACATGCAACGGGTCAGGAAAATTCACAACCCTTTTTATCAGTGTGGGTAAATGCAAAGTTCACTACTGGAAAAAAAAACCCCAGCACTGAAATACAGCAGATACAATAAAACAAGGCTCCTGAAACAGGTTCCTTCAGGACTGTTTGGCTACACAGGCGGATGAAAAGGTTAGGAAACATTTTCACCCCAGCTTTTCTGATTTTACCCTGTGTCTAATGAGCTTGTAGGATTCATTGCCACAGGAATCACTCAAGGATAACTACTACATGGGGAAGACTCACAGAGTTCAAAGTAGAATTAGGCATTTTAAGGGGAATGAGAAATGACAGAACTACAAGACTTTAATAGGGCAAAATGAAAAGATACCAGAACGGTTTCAAACTGAAAGATGAGAGATTTAGATTATATACTAGGAACAAATTCTTTACTACATGGGTGGTGAGACACCAAACCGTTCTATGATTGTATGAAAGTGTGAGATCAGAGGTGCGCTGAAAGAAAATGAGATGGCCAAAATTTCACAGGCACCATAGATGTTGATACCCTTTGGGCACCAGTAGCAGCCCCTGTGCTGCAGGATCTGTTCTCTGGGTAGACTGTTCTGGCATTACACTCCAACTGAGATCTTCAGAACAGCCAAAAGAGTGAGGAGGACCTTCACCTGTGGGTATTGATTCATGCAGATTTCAGTAGTCTCCAAGATGTGAAGGTCCTGACCTGTCATTGCTACCTTGAAGATGTTCATGAGATACCCTTAACCCGGATAATGGTATTTAAGAGGAAACCCTAGAGAGGATCTGTATTATCTGCATTGATCTCCATGACTGCAGCAGACCACACGTCTTCTTTGGGAGATGGGGTTGAATTCCCAGCCCTGCCACAAGTCACATCTTGCCCATGGGCATCTCATTTGCCACCAAGGCCTCCAGACATTTTCCATGCCACAAATAATAATACAGCTCCATGCTTGCAGATGCAGGCTGTCTTACTAGACCAAGTGATGTGTGAATTCCCAGTGCACCTGCAAAGATGTGTAATTACCCCTGAGTAATTTTTCCTGAGGGCATTCAGGGTAGAAAGCATCATCCCACTTAAAGTTTCCCCGCTTTTGGCAAATTCCCACATATTTCAAAGGGAGGAAAAAGAAACCAAAAGGAGAGATTAATATTTGCTTAATGAATCTGCAGAAGTACATTTGTTTCTGGGAAACTTATTAAAAGTTCCTTCTGCATGGATATGTGGCTGGTGAGTAGGTACTTTGTCAAGTCCAAAAGGAAAAAAAAACCCAGATCGGAAGTCTAATCACATTAAAACCATATGTGCAGCATATGTCAGCAGTTACAGAGAGCTTTAGAAAAAAAAACTACAAAACCTCGGCTTCTGGCTTCAAAGGGGTTTTAAAAGAGCCAAAATGTTGATCACTAAGTTTCTGCCCATTAGGGAAAAGTCATGGGGATTTGTGTGTGTGTGTGTGTGTGTGTGTGTGTGTGTCTGTCATTGTGAATGGTTTTGCTACAGAAAACTAACTGGAGGTTCCTACCATAACAAAAAATAATCCTACCAGAGCTGGCTTCCTCCCCAGGACCATACATATCTCAGCACACACTGAGTCAGTTTTTTCACAAGCCAGGGCTCTGTTTTAAAGCCCAGCCCTGCCTCTGAAAAATGGCTTTATTCAAGACCAGCACCATGGGGCTTTGTGTTTCCTGCCTCCCCTGGTTTCAATATGACACACACATTGTTTGCTCTTAGGAGGGCAAATGGTCTTTCCATCAGCCGTTGAGACCAAAGACTCATTGTAGGTTGGAGGAGTTAACACAGGCACTTTCCCTTTTCATCTACAATCATCTCTTAAAACACTTCAGCATGTAGGTTGGTGGCAACACCGCCTTCATGGCCTTGATCCTCTTCTTTATTGCTATGGAGTACCTTTATTGAGGGAAGGCATGAGTTCCCAGCACAAACCGAAGTTATTGTACTGGGTCCTGCAGAAACGGGTGAAATCCCTAAGCCAAGTACTTGGAGACCTTAAGGCAAGGTGGGTGCAAACACCCCTTAGCTCATGGCTTAGCAGTCAGCACAAGCCAGCTGTGTCCGCACTCCAAGCAGTCCTTGGTGGTAAGGGTCAGGGTTAAATCCTCCATGGAAGCCTAAAGCAGACTCGTGAGGCCCGAAGCAGGAGAAGGTGCATGGGGAGATCCCAGCACCCCCACCAGCTACAAGCTTTACCAGGGAGAAAAAAAACTCCCTTCCCAACGGGGCTTGGGGATAGCACAGACGTGAGACATGGGAAGGTGCCAACACAGAGGTGTTAACAGCCCAGCGAGATGCTGCTCATCGAGGAAACTGGTTCTACCAGGATGGTGCAATCCCCTGAGTTCACACACAACCCTTTTTCCTCCCACCTGCTCCCACCATGAGGCTCCAGTGGGCCAGTTGCATATGTCTGTGAACTGGAAAAGAGCAGTTAGAAACTTCTTGAAAAAGAGCTGGTGGAGAAATCCATGCAAGTACGTAGAGCTTCCAGGAAGCAGGCTGCCTGTGCATGTGTGGGTATGTGGGTTCTACATTATGGAGCTGTGGCAAAGGACATGTTTGGGAGGTCCACCAGAGCAGACAGGATGGACAGGCAACAGAAACTTGCCTCTCAAGCAGTCCCACTGAAGTACTTAGCTGACCCCCTCTCCTGACCCTGCTGCTGCTCTGTTGAGTAGTAGACTGATACAATTCAAGATGGGGTTCCTTAGTCCTCTGTAGTGGCAAAGGGGTGCAAGGAAAGGCCATCTTCTCTCTCAGGGGACAGGGGTTGGCTGTCCTTTCTCATGTGACAGTTCTCCAGCAAGCCCCATGCACCATTCTCTCCTCACTCGATGGCTGTCGAATACAAATCCTCCCTGATGTCCCAGATAACTTCCCTCAATGCACACTTACCTTTTGAATTCCTACACAGGAGACACCACAGGAGAATCCCATTTGATCCTAGCCCACAGCTTTGCTCCTCTCTTACACTGAGCTCCAGCACACAGACCTAAAATATCATAAACTTCTTGAGCCCAAAATAAGGACTTAGTGATTTAGGATTTTCTCTGCTGCTGTTTTCAAGGCTCTTGGGAAAACCTTCAAGTTGAGAAGCTACATAGAAATATCCCTAACATCTACTAGCTCACCAAAAATATTTGTAAATTCAAGCTGGTGGGAGATCTGAAGTGCCAACTCGTTCAGTAAACTACATGACATTTTGCTTAGAGATCCAGCTTCTTGATCATCTGCAAACATTTACCTTACACTTGGAAAATGAAGGATATATCAACCATTGAAAGCTTTGAACCATTGAAAAAAAGTTTAAAGAAAACTTTTGAGGCCCCCTATGACAAGAAAGACATTGAGATGTTGAAGTATGTCCAGAGAAGGACAATGGAGCTGGGGAAGGGTCTGGAGTACAGGTCTGATGAGGAAAAGCTGAGGGAGCTGGGGGTGTTTAGCCTGGAGAAAAGGAGGCTCAGGGGGAACCTTATCACTCTGTACAACTGCCTGAAAGGAGGGCGTATCCAGGTGGGGGTCGGTCTTTTTTTCCAAGTGACCTGTGATAGGACAAGAGGAAGTGGCCTCAAGTCGCACCAGGGCAGGTTTAGTTGGGCTGCTAGGAAAAAATTCTTCCCCAAAAGGGTCGTCAAGCACCAGAGCAGTTGATGGAATGACCATGCCTGGAGGTGTAGATGTGGCATTTGGGGACATGGTGTAGTGGTGGGCTTGGCAGTGCTGGATTAGTGCTTGGACTTGATCTTAGAGAGGTTTTCCAACCTGATTGATGACATGGTTCTATGGTTCAAGATCTTGGTGAAGTTTTAAAAAGTGGTATCATCTTTTCACATTCCTGTTTTTGTAAGGAAAAGCTGTTTTGTGGTAACCTGATTCATGAGCTCAATGCACTTGGGAGCTGAACACACTTCAGTTTTGGACGTGGTCTGCAAGATTGCAGAAAGAAATTCGAACCAGTCCAAGGAAAACAAGTTAAGGACAATCATTGTGACTCACATGAATTCTAGAAAGTAATTTTGCTTGTTTCACCTAGAGAAATAAGAGCAGAAAACACCATACAATCACTTCATGTATGTGACTGTAAGCAGAGGGAGAAGGGGTGTGCAGGTTTAGCCGTGGTGGATCGAGCAAGGAAGGGGAGATTAAATTTAGCTGGCTATTAGGAACAATTTCCTGAGAGTGAAGACAATTAGGCAGTGGAACTGTTTTGCCTAGTGAGGTAATTACTGCACAAACACTAGATGGACGCAAGCCAAGATTAGATAAGTATAGTGGAAAATGTAGTACAAGGTCTCTCCTGATGAGCTCAGAGGGGCTGGCTTTGCTGGCCGTGTGCCCGGCCAAGCAGTTGCAGCAAGCTTTCCCTGAAGCATTCTTGAGACAACAAGGGCTTTACCTGGACAGGGACTGCAGGACCAGAGCTGGCTCTCTCATCAGGGCAGAGAGCAAGAGAGCAATGCATCAACCCCACCTGCCATAAAAGCCCACAAAATGTCTGAGGCAGTTAGGAAATGAAAGTTGAAGCAAAAAAAAAAATCTAAATAGTAACTTCTGTGAGGGAGTATGAGCCTTTGTTATGCTTTGTAAAGCCCCTTTTTGTTTCATGTGGGGCTTGGGTGTTTCTGCACTTGTTGGTTCATGTTGGTTTTTTCTCTTTTCACTGACACATGTGGAGTGTTTGCTGAGTATGGAGCCAGAACAGCTTCCAGAGAAAGGACGCAGATTTTTGGAAGAGTCACAGGGCTGAGAGCAGAACACTTAAAATTCTGGACTGCTTTAGTATCTCCCAGGAGGAGGAAATGGCTGAGTCCTCTCCAAAATATATTTTTCTCAGCTATGACAACATACGGTAACTCCTTCCCCTGTAATTAGGGTGAGGAGATGGGAAAAAGACCCTGTCCCACTGACAGGCCAGGCTTCATCTCAGCAGAAAACCCCACACGTGGCCCTGTAACATGGTTGAATTCTGGAAGCAAAAGGCAACATGGGGAAAGGAGCAAGCAAGTCATTTTGGGCTGGAAGTAGAAGCACGGAGTAATGCTTTTGGGGTACCCATGGGATCCATCCGGGCACCACACAGGTTAATCTAACCCTGGGGCTAAGCTCGTTCTCTGATGTCCTTGAGAAGTCCCAGGAGGGCAACAGGGACTCCTTCCCTTCAACAGCTACTCTCTCATGGGAGCATTCCTGGACCATACCCTGATACAATCCAGTTAGAGGTTACCCCAGCTCAAAAACTGGCTCTGTAAGACAGAGGAGAGCATGAAGGTATAGGACACCCACCCATCCACCATAAAAGATGGAAGCAGAGCAATGCTCAGTCTCAGCATGGGGTTTTATCTGCCAGCTATTTACTTAATGCAATAAGTTGTCAGGTATTTCACACTGGAAATTAGGCCACTTAATCAAAATGCTGTGTTGTCCAGAGATGTTTTATAACAGCATATTTGCCCACTTATATTGGTAATAAACTCCTCTATTTATTTACCTGACTCATTAAATAGGTGTGACCCTTTTTAGGGAGGGGACAGAGGCAACTATTGCCCACCACCATCACCACTATCACTTTTCTGTTTAGGGAAATTCTTCCTGAGTGGAAAAAGCCAGAGCTGAGCAAACACGATAAAGGATGCTGAGTGGTCCAGGAGTCAGGGAACCTAGCACCAGCCTGCCTTCCTCTCCTGTACAGCTCCATCCCAAGACTTGCACATGGATATTATTAAACTGTGGGCCAAAGCTGCAACTGAGCAACCTTCAGGTTAGCTTAGAACCTTAGAATAATTTAGGAAGGAACAGACCTTCAAGAAAATCAAGTTCAACCATTAACCAGCACTGCCAAGCCCACCACTAAACCATGTCCCCACCTGCCACATCTACATTCATTTCAACACTTTCAGGGATGGTGACTCCACCACTTCTCTGGGCAGCCTGTTCCAATGCCTGACAACCATCTTGGGGAGGAAATTTTTCCTAATATCCAATCCAAACCTCCCCAGTGCAACTTGAGCCATTTATTCTGGTCCTGTCACTTGTTACTTGGAAGAAGAGACCAACCCCCACCTGGCTACGACCTCCCTTCAGGGAGGTGAAGCTTGCAGAAATCTAATCTCCCACACCTCTGCAGTGCTGGTTACAGCAGCCACAGCATGCTGACCATGTCTGATTCCAGAGGATGCTCTTTCCCACAGTCCTGACACTCCTTTACCTTCTACCTTCAAGCTCAGACAAAGATGAAGAACTCCTGTCATCACCCATGGTGCAATCACACTAAAGTTCCTGGGATATCAAATGGCTCCTCCAAGCAGGATAGAGCACTGTTTAGAGCAGTTTGCACTAAGCATCTAATGTATAGCGTGTTGCCCCCAGAATGCAACCCAGTTTCATCTCTGCTGTCTCTCCTGCTCCTAGCTAAGGCCTGTTCAGACATTTCAGGGATGTTTTTACCATGATCACAAATTCCTTTCCTGGCTAGCAGCCCCTTTTGACCTTCTTCATGTAAAGCAGATGCTTCCCACTTGAGTGCATTGGTCCCAGATGTTTTAGGGGCTGGATTCATTCATTTTGCCTGTGCTGGCTTTCTGTTGATGTGCATCTCTTGAAACCAGTGATTTTACTCCTCTTTAAACTTTTCAGACAAGTAAAGTTTATGTGACTCCTGTGAAGTTAAATCAGGTTGAACACCTCAGTGTAAAGTGCCAGTATGATTGGAGCTCAGCTCACAACCTTTCAAAACCCACACTGAACCTCATTCACATGCCCTGGTACCCCCCTCCTGCCCATGACTGTGCCATCCCCAGTCTGGGGTACTCAGGAGAGGGCTGCATGAAAAGTAGAAGGTCCAAGGGACCTCTCCAGTCACCCCCTTTCCATGCATCCTTCATTTCCCCTGTGCCCCATCTCACCACTCAACCCATCATCCTATGAGGAAGAAAGGGACCTGCAGGACCTCAGATTATTCTTTAATCATTACCTCACTAACGTGTGTTTTATTTCACTCATATGACACCCATAATTTAAGTCTAGACCTAATTAACTCCTCTGGAACATGGTGATGTCAGGGCCAGGCACTGTGGAGGAAAAAATGGGAAGCAAAGTTCATGCGTGCTTGAAACCGTTGCAAAATGTCCTGAAACTGCTTACATAAGAAAGTAAGAAGTGCCTGTTCATTGTGGTCATCGTTCGTCACCAGTGTCTCAGTTCTTGCCAATTTACAGCCCAGGGAGGCCAGATCAGGCAGGCTCAGGCAGTTCATGATGTGAACTTTACCTAAGCAAACACAGGCTGGGATGAATAATTAACAGGAAGCTGTAATATTGACCTGTCCTTTAAAGGGTGGGAAGGGGCACAGAGAACAACGAGAGAATGTCAGTCTTGTGAAAAAGCAGCATTTTTTCTGACCTTCACCCTAAGCCCGGACTCTGCCTGTTCTGCTCTTCTCCAATCCAAGCAGAAGCTCTCCTCCCAAGGATATAATTTGAGGAGAGACAGAAGGGCTGTTTTTTTGAGAAGAGCTCTGCAGGACATCCAGTGTTGTCAGAATATAGCCAGGTTTCCCCTGTGCAAAGAGGCAAAAAAAGGGGGTGTAAAGATTCTCCAAACTGAATTAGGCACCCAAGTTCACGTTTACCAGCTGCTGGTGGGGCTGAATGCCTTCTTCCCTCCTCTAGAGAGCTTTTTCCCCAAGCTGAAGTTCCTGTTGAGATACAGCCAGGAGGTGCATCCTGAAGTCAGCTCTGAAAAGCTATTGGCATGAGAGAAATGCTCTCTGCTTGAGCCAAAACCACCAAGCTGAATATTTTCCTATTGTGTGCATTGAGTCTCTGTGGTTAATTCAGAACCATGGTTGTCTCCCCAGCAGAAGGAGCAGTGTTTATTTACCAATTCAGAACAGCCTGGGCACCCCTGATGAGGGTCTTGCTATGGTTTGGAGAGCCCCAAAGCTTCCACAGGTGTTCATGCCAGGAGACTGCTGTAGTTGAAGGAGGCACCTACCCACCCAGCAGAGCCGTTTGTCTCTCTTGGCTCCAAGCAATGCTCAGATGGACTGGACTTTGAGTGACCTGGTCTATTGGAAGCTGTCCCTGCCCATGACAGGGGTTTCAGAACTAAATGATCTTGAAGGTCCCTTCCAACTCAGGCCATTCTATGATTCTATGATTCTGTGATTCTATGATTCTATGACACAAGAGCTCACATTCTGACCTACTGTCACCCAAACCATCCAAAGGTGAGCATGTTCCCCATTTTTGGCTTCAAGGCCTGTGTCCCAGGGCCTGAGAACAGGCAGGCTTTGACTTGGTGTCATCAGCAAATTTACTGATGGTGAACTCGATCCTCTCATCTAGATCATCAATGAAGGTATTAAACAGGACTGGCCCCAGCACTGATCCCTGGGGGACACCACTAGTGACTGGCCACCAGCTGGATTCTCCACCAGCTGGCACCACTCTGTGGGCCCAGCCATCCAGCCAGTTTTAACCCAGTGCACATGTCCAAGCCATGGGCTGACGGCTTTTCCAGGAGTATGCTGTGGGAGATGGTGTCAAAGGCTTTGCTGAAGTCCAGGTAGACAACATCCACAGCCTTCCCTGCATCCACCAGGCAGGTCACCTGGTCATAAAAGGAGATCAGGTTGGTCAAGCACCATCTGCCCCTCCTAAACCCATGCTGTCTGGGTCTGATCCCTCAGCTGTCCTGTAGGTGCCCTGTGATGACACTCAAGATGATCTGTTCCATAACCTTGCTGGGCACCAAGGTCAGGCTGACTGGCCTGTAGTTACCCAGATGCTCCTTCTGGCCCTTCTTGTGGATGGGCATCACATTGGCCAGCTTCCAGTTATCTGGGACCTCCCCAGTGAGCCAGGAATGATGGTAAATGATGGAGAGCAGCTTCGCAAACTCATCCACCAGCTCCCTCATCACCCTGGGATGGATCCCATCTGGTTCCATAGATTTGTGAGCATCCAAGCAGCTCAGCAGGTCTCTGACTGTTTCCTCCTGGATAACAGAGGGGCTATTCTGCTCCCTGACACCACCTCCCAGCCCAGGAGGACAGTTCCTGAGGACAACCTGTCTTTCTGTTGAAAATTGAGGCAAAGAAGGTGTTAAGTACCTCTGCCTTTTCCTCATCTTTAGTTACTAAATTCCCTCCCACATCTAATGGAGAATGGAGGCTGTCCTTGACCTTCCTTTTACTATTGATGTATTTATAAAAATATTTTTTATTGTCTTTTACAGAAGTGGTAAGATTGAGTTCTAACTGGGCTTTTGCCTATCTAATTTTTTTACTACATGGCCTAGCTGCTCCCTTAAGCTTTCCTGAGATACCTGACCCTCCTTCCAAAGGTGATACAACCTCTTTTTTTCCTTACTTCCTTCAAAAGCTCCTTGACCATCCAGGCCGGTCGTTTTCCTCACTGGTTTATATTTCAGCACATAGGGACAGTCTGTTCCTCTGTCTTCAAGATTTCTGTTTTGAAGCACACCCATCCTTCCTGGACTCCCTTGTTTTTAAGGGCTGCTTCCCAAGGAGCTCTCCAAATAAGTCTCTTGAATAGGCCAAAGTCTGCCCTCTGGAAGACCAGTGTGGATGTTTTATTGATACCCCTCCTTGTTTCACTGAATATTGAAATATCTATGATTTCATGACTTGACAGTGAAAAGTAAAAAGCAATCAGAATACAGGAGGCAAGTGAGAAGTCTATATGTTCTTTGAAATGTATTACCAAAGAGGCATATTTAGCTTATTTATCTCCTTATTTCAGACAGAGACTTTGGGGTGGTAACCCCACACCTGCTCTAGCATTTGGTGGTGTATGTTTTCAGCTTTGGTACTTGAGTCTGTTCCACCACCCAAACAAGGCAGCTTTCCTTTTGGAATGGAAAGGACCAGCCATGGCTCTTCTCAGATTTAAGAACCTAAGATTTGCAAATATTTTCTATAAAGAAAAGCAAGACCCCGGTGTAAGAATTTTCTAGTGTTTGTCTTAACACTTCTACACATGTGGAGCTGTATAGATTAGTGAAGGGTTTTGATCTTGTTTTACTCAGTCTGGGTGATGCAGTCAGAAGAAATAAAATCACAACTGCTAGTGCTCTCTCTCTTTTCCTCCTTTCCTGCCTTCAGCCATCTACCTCTGTACCTACCTATCATTTGTGCTGTTCTTGCAGTAACTGAATCCTTTCCCATAAATTCAGTGGCAATGGAGATGTTTCCAGTGTCCTAGAGGCTATGGAAGGATTGATAGGGTTAAAATACTTCATTTGGTCAGGTTCAGAGCTTGGATTTCAAGGTTTAATTTTGTTCATTTCTTGATAGGTTGTTTTTCTCAAATCAGCCTACAGAGTACATTCATGTTTTACAGATAATGCGTACCAATTCTGAGATTCATACAGATTCCAGGAGGATTTTATCTAAGATCCTAAAGCAAACTCCTTGCTGCTGGTCAGATGAAATTATGCCTGGTGGGAAGTCCCCTACTCTTGTGTTTGAGGACCTCCCACTCTTCTCTGCAATCCTGTTCCCTGGGGAATTTCCACTGCTCTTCCTATTTCCTTCTGGTCTGAATTTCTCAAATTTCAGTTGGGCAAACTAAACCCCTTAACAAGAGAAACAGCTTGCTGGGATTGGTATCAGCTTACACAGAGGTGCCGGGGTAAAAGACATGCATTTTTTGAGTATTGGAAATAACAAGCACTGGTGTATAAGAGGGGTCATGGCAGGGTCTAGTAAGGAAAGACGAACATCAGTTTGTTTTTCTTTCTCTCACTGAGAAATAGCACTTCAAGAAATCAGTGAGAGGTGATGTGACCCAAAATGTGTGTGCAGAGAGTTGCACAAAACTTGGAAATAGAGCTGAGGAGGCTCTGAGATGCCCAGTCTGGTAGAGGTGGGCTCTGGCCGGGCTCTGTCAGTAACCAGTGCGTGGCTCTGGAGCTTGGTTTTAGAGTGGGATCCAGCTCTCAGTTAGGGCTGCAAGGAGGGATGGAAACCAACAGACAGGCCTTCCAACAGCTGCCCCCCTATTCCAGCTAATCTTTCCTCTATTGCCATCCTTTTGACACTGCAGCTCTTTACATTTCAGATCTTTCTAAATATGAGCAAAGCAGGGAGAAAGCAGGGGAGAACAATGGTGGGAATGGTGTCAGTATTGGGATGCAGTAGGGAGGAAGGAATGTTGACGAGCTAAAGCTCTTGTCCCTTTTAGCACACAGTGTCTGAAGAGATACTTTATATCACTGGTAGTTCTGGGCTTGACAGGAGCATCCGGATTGAATTAGATATAACCCCTGTCCATCTGGTCTTTTCTTCATGCATGTCCCCAAAATACCAATACACACATCTGACTTGCCTCCAGGGTGCCAGGGCTTTAGTATGGATATGCTTTGTTCCTGCTTTTTTCTCTGGGACATGCTGAAGGAAGGTCAGTAAGAACACGAAGCACAGGAGGGGGATAGGAAGAGAAGAGAACAGTGAGTGTCAGAGGAGATGCAAGGAATTCTTTGCAAACAGCAGAATTTTGTGGTTGCAAAAGCAAAACATCTTTGTTTGCATTTGCCTTGAAAACAAAATATGTGTGACTGTTTGTCATTTAATCTTGATTTGGTGTCTAGTGGCAGCTCTGGCTCTGTAAAAAGCTGGGATCAGTGTTACTGCTCCTGGTATGCGAAAATGAACTTGTGGTCGAGGGCCAGGCCAAGGAATTTGGCTCTTCTGCCAGGCCCTGGAGCAGACTGGCTGCCACAGCACAGCAGTGAGCATCCCTGTGCCTCAAAATGCCTAACCATCCAGGGGCATCTGGCTCCAAGGGGAGTGAAGAGAGGGAAGGGACAGCTTGCCCCTGCCAGTTTGGAAAATGTTGAGTAGTGGATTAAAAAAAAGCATTTTCCTGGTGAGTTGGACCCTTTAATGATGAGGATTCACAGCACTTTTGGATCAAAAATCTTAGCCAGATATATTCTGAGACTTTGGGCATCTTTAAATTTAAGAGAAGACTCTATGCTTGCTTCATGAAAGTCAGAGCCTAAGCTCAGTCAAACACGTCAGATACCTAGTTCTCTTTGTCTCACACACCATTTTCTAGACCCCTACAAGGCTTTCCTGGCCACATCCTGGTGCTCCAAAGCTGAAAGGATCTTCTGATAGATACTGTCATGGACTTTATGTATGTATTGATGTGTCATCTTTCCTCACATCAATGCTTGCAGAGGTCTTGAGACCCTTGGGAATAAAAAGGATTTGGGTATCAGGTGATCACACACATTGCATATATCAGTTTGCCATGCAGGGAATGGATTTAAGCCCACATTTAAGAGAATTCTAGGCTTAAATGCTTTCTGAAGGCATCCCAGCTTGTTGGTTTTACACAGTTCTGCTGTAACAGCACCTGCTGGGTTATTATTCTCTGCATTAGTCACGTCAAAACTTAGGAGATCCCCATATCTGTGGAGTAATACAGGACGGTATTTTTATTTTGGTTTCTGTTTCAATTCCAAGTCCTTACAAGCTGTTACATGAGGCCGGCAAGCTGCAGGCTGCCTTCCTTCCTCTCTTGCTAAAGGCACCACTGTTATTTCAGGTAAAGCTTTCCTTCCATACTCTCTTACTTTATTCCATGTCAGCAGCTGGGTTAATTTTGAGGGGTTTGATCTGCAGAGGGGTGAAAGCACACAGCCACAGAGCCAGGGAGATTTCTAAGCACGGCAAGACAAAGCGGTCTCTTCTTTCTGTATGCCTTCCTTGGATTTATTGTCTGCATCAGCCAGGCTCCTGGTTCCAGCTGCAAGTTTTTATTATTCTGAGAATAATCGTTTGGCTAACAGAGACCTCTCCCTGCAGACAGAGGGAAGGAACAACCCAAATTGATACTGCAGATGGAAGTTTGCTTGAAACTGCTCACAAGACCAAAGAGAAAGCAAAGGGGTTTTAACAGAAGCATCTACCTTTTGTTCCCCTGGTTGGCCTTTCTCTCTCTCTCCCCACCCCGCCTCCACCACCTTGAAAAAAAAAAGGAAATGTAAGTGCAGAACTATACAACTGTAAGAAAAGCAGCATAAAGACGGACCATCAGGTTTCCTAAAGTGCAGATTCGAACCCGGTGGCTTACAGCATATTTGGGTCAGGTCCTTTGGAAGAAATGGAGAAGATACACAAAGGAGGACCTACAGCATCCACTTACCCATCCACTCATGGGTTGTTGTGTGTCCTGAAATGGCTGATTGGCTCCTCACTTACTGAGATGAAGCATCAGAAAAGGGGGCCTGAAAATGGCCCTTTTGCCCCAATTTCTCACCCATCAGATGGGACTCACCACCAATACAGCAGTGGGCACAGGAGATAGGAAAGGCACCAGTTACTCTGGCAGTAAGGCAATATGGGAGATGAGAACTGTCCTGGATATGGAACATTACTTGGTCTTGTTTGTCTTTCTCTAAATACTTGGTTTTACTGACCAGATTAATTCCCTTCTCTGTGCGAGGTTAGCATTAATCCAGAGCAGCAGTGCTTCCCTCCACAGTGCACAGCCAGGCTTTTGCCTTTGTCCTGGCAGAATACATGTCCAGAAGGGACAATGCCTGTCAGCCCCAAACAGGCTGCTCAGCTGCCAAAACCACCCAAAACTTCACTTTTCCAAGAGCAGACTGTAGTGTTGAGGTCCCCAGTGCTCAGTCCCGGTTATTGTTGCTAATATGAACTCTACACTTAACCCACAGGCCCCAGCTGCTCTCCACAAGGCATCCAGATGTATTCCTAAGCTCCACACACTTCACTTTTCCACAGTCACAACTGCATGACTCAGTGCTGTGCAGCAGTTTTCACTTCCAAAGTTTTTTGCAAACATGAGCTGAGTAAGCCTTGCCAGACCCCATTCTTTGCCAATTGGATTGAAGGGGCCTCTGAGGAGAACGGCTGCAGCTCAGCCCAGAGGTGCAATTTCATTTTCAATTGTATAAGCATTTGGGGGGAGGTTGAGAGACTAAGAAAGTTGTTGTTCAGGTGCTCCTGAGATTTTATGCTTATTTCATTGCCATGTCTACTTATTCAGGAATGCAACAGCATCCCAGGTGCTGGTAACCAGCTCCCCTCAGAGCATGGGACCTCTGGGCCTTGGGGGAAGACAGTAAAGGTGATATTTAATGTCCCTTCAGTGTTAAAATCTGTGACTACAAGATAGATGATACCCTGTTTCTAAAACTGTACTCACTTGTTCCACCTCTACCCCTAAGGCTGGAGGGAAATAGAGCAGGGGCTGCAGTGTGCACAGATCGAAAATCCTGGCTGCAATAAATCCAAACAAAAAGCATATTCTGGTCTCTCAGTCTTTTCGTGCCACAGGCTTCTCCTCTCATATTACACCACCTGGAGCCCCTCTTCATGCTGCACTGGTGGTGGCACCACATAGACAGAGGGGTGATGTACTGGGAACAGCATAACACGGGGAGACCGTCTCCATTACATGCCTTCACAGTTATTTCATTTAATCACAGAATTGTTTGGGTTGGAAGGGACCTTAAAGTTCATCTAGTTCCCAGCAGGAACACCTTCCACTAGATCAGAGCTTCATCCAAGCTGGCCTTAAACACTTCCAGAGATGGGGCAGCCACAGCTTCTCTGAGAAACCTGTGCCAGTGCCTCACTGCTCCCACAGGGAAGAATTTCTCTCTAATATCTAATCTAAACCTGCACTCCATGAGGTTAGAGGTCCCCCCTGTCAAAAGTCCCTCTCCAGCTCTCTTGTAGTGCCTTTAGGTACTAGAAGGGCCTCTAAGGTCTCCCCACAGCCATCTCTTCTCCAGGCTAAACAACTCCAACTTTCTCAGTCTGACTCCCTGGGAGAGATGTTTCAGCTCTCTGAATATCTTCATGGCATCCTCTGGACTTGCTCCAGCAGATCCATGTCCTTCTTATATTGAGGGACCCACAGCTGGATACAGCACTCCAGAGAAGAGTAGAGGGGGAAAATCATCTCCCTCAACCTGCTGGCCACACTTCTTTTGATGCTGCCCAGGATGCAGTTAATTTTAGTATTCTAACTACTAGTGAAATCCCAAGCTGGAATATGCTGAACTTGCATAAATCTTGTCCATGTGGTTTGATATAAAAATTTTAGAAAATTAAAAATTTGGACCAGTCCTAGGGGCTCTGAGACGGAGAGAGGAGAGTTAGGTGCTCAAATCTCAGAGAAAGAAATTCTTGGACTTCAGACCAATTACTTTGCATCTCTGCAAAAAGCTGAAATTTTCCAAGCATGGGAATTTGTATTTCAACATCTGTTTTACTAGGAAACATGCACCCAGATGACCACAAGCCTCTTTGAAACGCTCTCTTCATGGCACTAAGCTTTATCCCTTTTTTTTTGAAGGAAAAAGGAAGTGAAAAGTGTCACTGAAATCACTTGCTGTGGAATGCATGAACCTTCCTCTACTCACCATCACAGACATCAGACATCAGCATTAAGTAGTGTTTTGAATATGGCAGTCCGAATGGTCAGGATGCCATCAGGACCTTCAGCTCTCTCCTGCATCTGTTGGGATGGCTCAGTTTTAGCATCTGTGGACTGCAGCTCAGGAAAATAGAAGTGTCTGTTTAAAACACTGACACAAGATGTAAATCCATCTATAAGAAAAACACGGTTTTGTCAGAGAAGGCCTGGCCTGGGGAAGAGCTAGTCTAAGCAAACCATGGTCTGGTCTGTACCATCTTGCAGTGCAAAAAAAGCATCTGCATCTTGGCTTTGCAGGACATGGCTCAGAAGCACAAGTCACTCGAAGTTAAAGGCAGAAGAGAACAATCAAGAAAATCACCAGAAGAGGAAGTCATATGTTGGCATCTCCCAGGTCTGACCATGGTTTTATTGATCATTATGTCCTGCAGAGTAGCTTTGGCAATTTGATAAATGTAATTGATTTTCATAAATGCGGACTCCAAGCAATGTATTTTTGAGAACAGTCTATCAGTTTGTCTCATAACTAAGTGTATTTCTATTTGGGTATTGACTGTTCTTGTAAGAGGCTGTGAGTTGAAAATGGAAGTGCCTGAGAAAAATGCTCTGCTATAGTCAGTCCATGTTTGTGAACTTCATAATGAGTGAAATTTTGTTGCTTTAATGATGCAGCAGGTCAACTTAAATGATCACGGTAGTTCCTTTCAGCTCAGGGATCTCCAAATCATTGGAATTTTGGCTGTGGTTTTTAAGAAAAAATATCAGCTACAGAGGGTTTTGTCCTTTGTTGTCCTATTTCAGCCCTGATTAGTCCTAGGGTAGGAATATTTTAGCTGTGAAGGAGGGAAGGTGATTTGTAATCGATATACACATTGGCATTAACTGTTCACAAAAGAGAACTAACTCTAATCACAGAAAGATCACAGCTGATCTACATTTGCATCACTCGCTTTTGATGTATTTCTCCTGAGAAATACCAGTTGTATATTGATTTTTCTACACTGAATGTGATGAAAGATGGACGACAATGCTCTGCTTGTCACATTTCAACTCTTCCCTCCATACAGTGTTTTCAGGTGTGCTTCCGTTGTTCAGAAATGCCATCAGGGATCACTGGTCTTTGTGGTTTGCTGTGCGCAGTGAACCCTACAGTCTGGGATCCGAAGGTGTATCTGTCTGCAGGGATACCAGTTGGGGGTAGTAGGAAATTCCCAGTGAAACTCTTTGGGAATTCATAAAATCATAGAATGGTTTGAGTTGGAAGGGTCCTTGAAGACCATCTACTTCCAAACCCCCTACCATGGGCAGGGACACCTTCCACTAGTACAGGTTGCTCAGAGCCCCATCCAGCCTGGACTTCAGCATTTCCAGGGATGTGGGAATTGCCCTGGACTTATTCATTTGCACCTACAAAAGGAGTACCAAAGACCACCATTCTGGCCACATCTCATATGGTTTTGCAGTGGTTTAAATGACAAAACTAGAAGTAATGCAATGGTGATTTGGGTTTGGCTGGTTCTGGGAGAATTCTACAATAAACTGCTAAAAAATTTTATTGAGTGTCTATCCTTAATCAAAACTCTTGATGTTTTGGGATGGTAACAGAAGATTAAACTGATGACATCATTCTTTGAGGCAGCTGACCTCCCTGTTGCTCCTTGGTGAGGCACATAAATGTCTCTGTGGGCATGTGAGGATGCACCACAACCTTTGGTCCACAGAGTTGATAGAGCTACAAAGACATTCAGTTGCCTCTAAAACCCAGCACCTTTGTTTGGTTAGCTGGATCTGGACTGCCTTGATGGTATTGCTTAGAGGCTGAGCTAGCGCAAATGAAAACAACAATAGCCTTTTGAGGTGGTATCGGGTGTCTGACACGTCGGTGTGGTGCCGGGTGACATGATACAAGACCTGTTCACTCCTGCCCTGAGAGAGTGGCAGCTGTAGGACAGCAGGAAAGGCCAGCCAGCATCTCACATAGCACTGGATGGTTGTACTTGGGCAGCAACTGCATTTCTGTTCCCTTCTTTGGGAGCTCAGATTCACATCTCACGTGCAAACACCTAATGCAAACACCTAAGTGTAGGTACTTTAATTTCAAACTCAATCCAATCATTTTATAGCCTTTTTGTTCAGTGTGTTTTCCACCTCAGGATATTTTAATAAACATTTTGCTACATATCTTAAAAATTAGAGGAAGACAGGTTGCTCCTGTGCTGGGATACAGACGCTTGGCATCTCCATATTTAGGTGATGGATGGCAATGACCCAAAAATGTCACATCAAATATTACTAAATAAAATGTAACAAATTTGTTTAAGCAAAAGAACCTAACAAACAAAACAAATAATATCAAAACAGTTGTATCTTCTGCTAAAGAAATGCACTTCAACATATATGAGCAGTGTATATAGGTAGAGGAAAAGTCAGATTTTTAAGTGAAAACAATCAGGTTTCTAAATGTTGAGGGCAAGATATGGAGATGGCACTGATACCCATGCCAACAAGTCCTGCAAAGGTTCTTGAGGCTTTCACATATACCAGAGAGGCATAACCAGGTATTATATCCATAACTTGTTGCAGAAGAGTTTTGCAATTCGATCTGACTGATGACCCAAACACATGGAAACAATCATGGAAGTAGGAGAATGGCTGAAGACACCACATGGCTTCTGAGATGGGCACCCTCTCACCCCAGACCAGTGAGCACCCCAGCTGAGCCATACATCCACAGCTACCAAACCAGACACCCTGGAAACACAGGTAATTTGGATATCATACTTATTTCTGGTTTTCTTTGATTGTTTATTTGTTTGTTTTTCCTAGATGAGTAATATTGCCTCTGTGTGCAAAAAGAGTAAGGATTTCTGCGAACAACAGGAAACTCGTGCCTGAGAGGATCATCACAGCAATATTTACTGCAGCCTGCAGTGATCTCTGCCTGGCTGTGATTTGCTGTTATGCACCAAAACAAGTTGCAGGGGAAGGGAAAATATAAATTTTATCAATATGCTATCTGAAACGAGGCCTCAGCTTATGGAGCAGTTGTGAAGGAGAAAGCTGGAAACGTAGAGGAGGAAAACAGAAATAAGTGAAAGAACATGCTGGGCAATATGGGAGGAGTTGGACTGGTGAGAAGTTGAAGTAGTTGATGTGGGGTGCATAGTCTGATCATTGGTGGCATTTGGGTCCCTCATGGATTTGCACAGGGTCACCAGCTGGTTACACACTAAAACAGATGGACCACATGATTATCTGGAAAAGGCACAACAGAGTCACTGCTGGATGTGAAAGTCTATAGCGATGCTGAAGGGCAGCAGCGATCATGAATTACTTTTTGAAAAGATGACGAATGCATTAAAGCCCAAGGGAAAGATGGGTGACACTGGAGTTAAATTTGATCCTGCGAAGTTAAAAGGCAGGGCTTTGAGAGAGACAGAGGAGGTAATGCTTGGAGAGCATTTCAGACCATTACTGTGGAATGATAAAGAAACCTCAGTAGAGACCAGATGGGAAATATTTAAGGAAGAAATAGAGAACACAGTAGGAAACTTATTGGGAGGCCTAAGCAAACAAGGAGGAGCTGGACAAACATCAAAACAAAAGCATTAGAGGGAAAATGCAAACAGAGCCAAGGATTATGGGAGAGTGGAAACAAAAGCACAAAACAAAGCAGAGGAAAATTTCCAAAGGCAAGTAAACCTCTTTAGGGTATAGAGAAGCACCAGGAAAACAAGGTGTGAAATTGAGATGGAAGAAGATTGTGGTCCATGGGAATAACACTGTGCCTGTGCTAAGAGCAGGAAGAGGAGTCCTGATGGCCTGGGAGCAAATGTAAGAGAGAAGGTGGATCCATGGAAAGAGCAATAGGCTGAATACTCTCATCACCATCCCTGGAGGGGTTTAAAAGATGTGTAGATGTGGCTTTTGGGAACATGGTTTAGTGGTGGGCTTGGCAGTGTCGAGTTAAGTTGGCCTCAATCAGCTTAGAGGTCTTTTCCAACTAAAGGGTTCTATGATCTACCTGGATACAATCACTCCAGATCGAGATCAAGATTTTGGCTTGTAAGACAAAAAAGAAGCCATCAATTATGAGATGATGAAACAGAAATGACTGTACAGCAGCCCTTCCATCTTTTAGCAACACATGCAGGCACAGAACTGTTAGAGATCACCCCACAACTAAGGAAAAGAGGAGGGTTCAAAACCAATGCACGTTACTGCCACCAGCCAAACTACAAAGACATATACATTAAAAGGCAGTGGGGAAAATCCCAATGGAAGTAATTGATGAGTGGTTAAAGTAAATCGCATAGGAAGCAAGTGGGGAAAAATGCTGAAGTGCGGGAAAGGATTAGATTAAATATCCGTGCTCTGACTATGAGTACAAAGAGACTAAGGATGGTGATTAAAGATCCTTTTGAGGATCTTTATTTTGAGAGATGCACCATGGAAAGTAAGAAAATTAGACATTTTCCAGCTAAAAACATTGTAACTACAGTTGCTCTGCAGAGCTGTAAGAGTAGGGAGGAAGTTAAGTAATGGCCTCAAGTCAGAAGGCTGCTAACGTTTCCTCATCTTCCCATATTGTGTAGTAACAATCCAAACTGAGGTGAATCTCATGACAATGGGTCTTACCATTAAGATCCTTATCTTATGCAAATGACACCAAGCAATTACACAAACTTGCAATAATCGTGCAGGAGTAAAGACAGCAATTGGAGAGACAAAAATGCAGGAAAAGAACTAAAAGATTAACTTGTATTTCTCAGGCAGCACATGCATACCTGAGGTCTTCCTCCAGAAGAGGTTTTTAAAGACATACTGTTTCAGTAATGCTCCTGTGTAGAAAATCACCGCCTCAGAGGCTAAGGCGTCTTCGTGGAGATGTATCAGTCTGAGATACCTACAGCATTGCCCTGGGCAACTGGGTCACCTGCCCTCAGAGGAGTGAGTATCAAACAGAAGGAGCCATGGGTGTCTTTGGGCAAAAGCAGATGCAGAGTGGAGCCATTTTAAGATTAATAAAGAAAAAAAAGGGAGAGGACTCAGGTCAAAAGAAGAGAAGGACCAAGGAGAAAATTGCAACAGCTTTAAGAAACTCTGGTCTCAGCTAACCACTCATTCATCCAAATAATCCCTAAAAACATTAACAATTTGGACAATAGAGTCCAGTAACCTCACCAAAACACTCAGTGGGAAAATGCTGTAGGCAGATACAGCAGAAAATCATTGTATTATTCAGGGGAAAAAATAATCTGTCAGGAGACCCAGCTTTGTTGGCAATACAGCTTCATCACAGCTGGCACAGACAAACGTGGTTTTATTTTAGCAGGAATAATAATCACAAGCCCCACCAGCGCAGCAAAGTGGCACTTCAGGTGTTTATACGTCATTCACAGTGCTGCTTCCTGGAAACGTGCCTCCCAGTAAAACAGAGCTGCCTTATATTCCTCGGCTTTTATCTTGGGATAACTCAGACACTTCCACTACTCCCAGAAGGGAAATGTAGCTTTTCTCTCCCGTGGAGTCCACTCTCTGCTCTACAGCTCCCTGGCACTCTCTGAGTCATCAGTATGCTTCAGCGGAAACCAGGGGGCTTAGGGTTTGGAATTTGGGATTTGAGATTTGGGCGGAAAGTGGTCTCCTGGGGAGCTTTGATGCAGGCAGGAGGGCAGAGAAAGAGTAAAAGGAAGTGAAGGACAGAGATGAAACTGACCAAATAGGTAGGGTTTTGCCCACAGATATAAAATACAGTAATCCTCAAAAAATCAGCAAGATCTTTTGGGCCGTTATATCTATGCCTTGCTAGCTTAATCCCACAATTTGAGACAGAAAACATCACATTTCCATCTATGAAACACTTCTGCCCCAGCATATCCAGTTGTGTGTAACTATGTCTTGTGTTACAGAGGCAACTTTCAGCTTTCCATTCCCAGTGTTTACATCCCCATACATTTAGGCAGAGCAACTGTATCTTCATTCAGCTTCTTTTTGGCAAGAAAAGTCAAGCAAGACTCACACCTTCAACCTACATGTTTACTTCTTGAGGGGGAGTGGATGAATAAAAGGAAGGCAACACACCGAGCTCAGTGCTCAGAAGGGAAAACAAGAGGACCGTTGTTTGCTGCACTACGAAACCAGCTTCTCATTGCTGGACTTCCTCAGGTCACCCTTGCCAACACTGGTGTTAAGTCAGGATGACGTCAGGAGCTTCAGCAAGTCCCTTTCCCTCTCTGCATCCTCTTCCCATCCAAAGATGTGTGTGCCTGTTCCTCCTCTTCACAGAAGACACCATCACTTACTAATCCATCTATCGTGTCAATGGAGGCTTCTGCTGCTCTTATCTCTTGCAGCAGAAATGAAGTCTACATGTTGATGAGGGACCGCAAGACTGGAGACAGGCTCCGGTAGCAGCTGATGCTACCCCACACATCCTTCTGTGAGGAAAACCAGCTTCTGACTCTACCATTAAATCTTGGGCTTTCTCTGGAGCTCACTCTTTGTAACACCATAAAATCATAGAATGGTTTGGGTTGGAAGGCACCTTTAAGACCATCTCATTCCACCCCCCCCCGCCATGTGGGGACACCTTCCAATACACCAGGTTGCTCCAACCCCCATGCACCTTGGTTTTGAATGCTTTCAGGGGATAGGACATCCACATCTCTGGGCAGCCTGTGTCAGTGCCTCACCACCCCCACAGTAACAGATTTCTTACACAACAAATATCTAATCTAAAGCTATCCTCATTCAGTTTAAGGATGACGTAAATCTTCTAAGCATTGCTGACAGCTGTCTGCTTGTTTCATTATGACCCCATCCTTGGGTTCACAGTGTTTCTGGTATTGATGAGCATACATTTTGGAGCATGAACAAACAGCCAATGGATCAATGTTTGCTGGGACAAACTTGCTGAGATGAAATATTGGCTTCATTTGTTAAACTTTAATGATTGACCTGCCTGGCAAAGCCAAGAATGCAATAACTCCTATTTCTCTAGGCAAGTTAGCTATTGGGTAATTACACTTTAGGCTCAATGAACATTGTTTCTTTAAAAGCATTTCCTTGCCACTCAGTTAAAAGTACCTGTAATTAAACCTCAGAGGAACACATCACAGATTTAAGGTCTGAGGTTTGAATGACAGCTTCCCGCAGCAGCTTCTTCCCACATGGAGATGCCAACTCATGAAGTCAGCATATGTACGTCCTTTGGGGAACTGGGCAATGAGAGGAGGCTGCAGCCTAAACAGAGTATCTATTAAAACAGGAAAAGATGCATATGTCATCTTGTCTGAGATACATATCGTGCATGGTTACCATGGCAATGGACATTATAGGTAGCTTCAAGGGAGGGGAAGAGTGATTAGCGGACAGATAAGGGGGAAGACTGTGCTGTGCCCTCTCTAGCCAGAGTATTTTCATTAAGATTACAAGAAGCAGGATCTAGATATTAGACAGTAGGTGTTTGCATTCTTGTCCTAATCTAACTTTAAAAGCATCAGTGACAAGGGCATCCCTTGCTTCCCTCAGCAGGCAATTCCACCAGATGAAAGATTTTCACAGTATCTGGCCTCCTGTTGTCTTTATTTCCCACTCTATAGGGCTTAATCTTCTCAATTGACAAGCTGAAGTGTGCCAAATCAATATTTTCTTTTGAAATTTGGCTGTTCAAAGGCTAACTTCATTGAGTAATGATTTTGTGCTTTGGGCTAAAATCTTCCTTCGAAGGCTTCAGTGTGCAGGTGAATTTTTCCTCTCAAAGTAAAAGAAAAGAATTTCATAATCATTTTAGCTGAAACTAGAGAAAAGTAGAAGAATAGAAAAAATGCTGCCTTTTATTGGGACTGGGGTTATTTTGGTCATTGAGCCTGATCTGTGAACAAAATGATGCCTATGTGGTCTTTTGCCTAGCATTTAAACATCAACATTTTTAAGCATGTTGGCCATTATCACCCCACTTTCAAAAAATGGTCTTTGCCACTCTCTAGGGGTAGGAAGTTCCTACAAGTTTCATTAATATCATCAACCAGGGAAAAGGAGAATTCAAGGCAAATTAAAGGAGAATTAAATGCAAATTAATCTATCTTAATGGGTCCCTTAATGGAAAGGCAATTTCTTATTCATGCTGCAAGGCAGCAGCCAATGAATCAGCCAGGAAATACCAACTGGTCCACCAGCCAGTACTCAGGGCCATACCAGCACAGCTGTCGGTTGCCCTTTCCTGACCAAAACTGTCGGGGACATGGGGAGAACTGCGGGATGCAAATGTTCATAGGACCAGGAAACCAGGTTTCATTGCTTCTGGAGCAAGAAAAGTATGTCAACAGCTTTCTCCAACAACAGCATTTAAAAACCAAAATAATCTAAATCTCATGTATTGTTTCCTTTTTTCCCACAAATTGTGTTGCTGCAGGGCTTGTTTCAGCAAGGGACTTGCACCCCCACATTTAACAAAGGCCACGGGTGTTCAGTGAAACACATGATCTTCTGTAGATGTGAAGTCAATGGAGATTTAACAAATTCAAATATTATGTGAGTTTAAGAGCTTTCTGGGATGAAAGCTGGACTTTGGAGACTTGGGGCAAAGAACTCCAAAGGTCTCTTCCAGCCTAAATTTTTCTTCAAGTTTGGATCTTAAGATCTGTCTCTGTAGTCTGTATGCACGGTACACAGCTCTTGCCTTAATCCCCCTTGGTTATCACCTTGTTAGTGTACATTAGCCTTATTTTCCAGACCAGAATTCTAGAGAATTTTCAAGTTTCTGGTTTTTTCTGGATAAAGGACCTCAACTCATGCTGCAATATCGTTTTTGGGAATGAGATGTCCAAAGCATCTTGCAGCATCAAGTAGGGTGCGAATTCTATGAATGCACCGCTCAGACTCTTTTGGTATGGATTGATTGATTAAATATAGTCAGGCAGTCTGGCTTTGACTTCAAAGATTTCCACCTGCTCAAAGGGATTCTGATTCTATCCATTTTATATGGGAAATAGAGACAGAGACCTCTGAGTATTTAGGATCTAAAGACATGGAACTGAGCGAAAATCCCAACGGGGTGTTAGAAAGATGCAAACATCCCTTCAATTTACAGTTACAGGTTGATTTCTTGATACCAAATTGTAACGGTTCCAAAAAACTGAGAAGAAAAACAAATATTTTTATTTCCTTCCTTCCTTGTGTGACCTTATGAACCTTCATGACTCCAGGTAGCATTCGACATAGCTGAGGATGTGACCTTTCAGCAACAGAATGAACTTAATCTACCAATACCATTGCAGAAACATGAAAGCGTGACAGGGTTTTTCTACTTGCTGGTCCCAGAGCTCAACCATGGACCACAGCAGAAAAATCTCAGGATACATTGATTTGAACCAAGCAAACCCAAATATTTATTAATTGAAGAGCTAAATATTGACTTCATGTCAAAGTGAAGTAAATATCTGCAATGAGAGTCTCAACATTTATAAAAAAGAAACAAAAATTCTAGTGAGCAGCTTGCTAGGAAACAACCACCCACTTCCAGGAGCAGCTAATACAAGAAGATGGACAAAAGCCCACACTTCCGTTGGGTGGGCTATTTAGGCTCCACCATACCTGCAAAGAAGATGCTTGGCCCCAGTGTGGGAATAAAACTATCATAAGTGCCCAAGCCTCCTCCACTGTCCATGGAGAGAGAAATCTAGTACAAGGGCATGTAGTGGCAGGATAAGAGGGAATGGTTTTAAACTGAAAGAGGTCAGTTTTAGAATAGATGCTAGGAAGAAATTCTTTACTATGGTGAGGAACGGGCACAGGCTGCCCAGAGAAGATGTAACTGCCCCATGCCTAGAAGTGTTCAAGGAGAGGGAGGGGGAGAGGGCTGGCCTGCCTTTCTGTTGCTGACTTTTAATCAAAATGCATAAAAGAAGGTCTCCTCAGCTCAAGGGTGTTGAAATCCGTAGATCCCACTAGTCAAAACAGTGTCAAATCCACCAGGCTATGGAGCAATTGGGGTGAGGGGACAGCAGGGGCAGGGGATAAACAATGAGGCAGAGGGTCTCTTCTGTATCTCTTGGTCAAGCTGAGTCACTAGACACTAAGGGGAGCAAAATTCATGTGGACAGGCAGGAAGAATGGTAAGAGGAGCCTTGACCCTTGCCAACAGCCATGGAGCTTCCACAGGGAGGAGCTGTCTTCTGCCTCTTTTCCCAAATATGCGTGTTTTTCCTACTGGCTCTCAATCTATACAGACATAACCAACACTGTGAGCAAAGAGGTGACAGTTTTCCATACCAGTCCATCCGTCAATACAGGCCAAGCAAGTTGGCTGCAGGCAATTACTGGTGAGGGGGCTCACATCCACAGGACATGGTCCAGTGACAAAGGGGGAGGATGGACATGCAGAAAAACCGTATTTTTGACCAAGGCTGTGCACACTAGAGTACAATGTGTATCCAAGATTGCCATACTTCTCTGAATGAAGTAAAAACCACAGCTGCAAGTGGTTGTTTGTTTAAGTCTTGCTTGTTACAGGAGTTAAAAAAATATCTTTACTTCTAATTCTGAGTTACTACAAGACTCCCACAAGGATGGGAAGCATTCCCAGAGCAGACAGGTAGACCTGCCTGATTCATATTTTCCCACTGGGAGCTGGTGATGGTTGCTTGCTGCTGTTGTCAGCATTTTGTTTAAACTTCTTGCAATAACTGAACTCTTCCACAAGTAATCCTGCTGGCTGCTGCTGTGGGTTCTTCCTTCTGAGAAATCACATCAAGTGCAATCCAGCTTGGACAGCTTCCTAAGCCATCTCTTCCATCTCAACCACAAAGGAGAGAGATCATGAGCAATCCCTTGCACAGCAGCAAGGGCAGGCTCCCTCCCTTGCAGGAGTACTCTCGTGTTGGGGAGAAGATCAGAATTGGGGATTGCAAGGCACTGATCCGGCTTTGTGGCTTTTCCCAGCAGTTTGATGCATGAGAACCCTCCTTTCCTGGGATTGCATAATTGGAGGAAGGGAAATGAGATCTCAGGGAGGGACTCAGAGATCATGGGGCAAAACTCCAACATTAGCTCTTCTTACTAATCCAGTTTATGTCATCCTCATTCTCACTTCTTTTCCCTGACATGTCTATTAGGATTCATTCAGGAGAAAGTCAGAGTGACTCAGATATCTTTCCTTTGGCTTAAGAATTGTCTGTATTCTAACAAGTCCTACCAGCCATGATGTTATCAGATGTTGAGAAACACAGAACTGAGCTGGTGTCTTCTGGGAACAGAAGATCCGAGGAAGGCTCAGCATGGTCCTGGAAGAACCTAACTGGGAGAAGACGTCCTACAGTTCCCAGACCTGCTAGGGTCTCTGCACCAGCAGTACAGGAGGGCTGTTTGGAGAGAGAAAACTGAAGTTCCATTTCCATCTTTCACCCTTCCCTGGTATCCCAGGCAGTGAACTGTTTGAGATAGATGGGGAAATTTGTCCAAACACGGCATGGCTGGTTTTGCCTGTGAAGGTTCAGTCCATGGGACTGTGAAGGTTCAGTCCATGGGACAACACAATTCTGGGGAAACCCTGCTTTATCTTTACAAAAATATACTCTCATGTGGCAAAGAAATAGAAATAGCGATGCTGGGAAATATGACTTTAAGACCTTAAATGTCCTCTAAAATTGTGTTATCATGATAGTTAGTTCTTTGGTCTGCTGGAGGGTGCTGGAGGGCCACAAAGATGCTCAGAGGGCTGGAGCACCTCTGCTGTGGAGACAGACTGAGAGAGTTGGGCTTGCTCAGCCTGGAGAAGACAAGACTCCGAGGAGACCTTAGAGCACTTTCCAGTGCCTAAAGGGACTACAAGAGAGTTGGAGAGGGACTTTTGACAAGGACTTGTAGTAATAGGACAAGGGGGAATGGCTTCAAACTGTCTGACGTGGGGGGAGGTTTAGATTAGAATTTAGAAAGAAATTATTATTAGCGTGGTGAGACACTGGTACAGTTGTTGTTTGAAGTAGCTAAGAATCAGATGGATGCATAACTAATTTTGTATTAACGTCACATCAGGGCTAATCCCTATCCCCAGATCACCTAGAATTGCCAGCCCTCTCCTTGTCATGACTTTGGTCAACTACATCAAACTGGGCAACTTTTAAATTTTTATATATGTATATGTACACATATCTATAATATATAAATAAGTGCATACATATGCGTAATATATGTACATGTATGTAATATATAGATATTATATATTAGCTGGATCTCAGCCAAAGGATTTAATTCCCAGTTTCTTCACCTTTGAACTGGCATTTTGCTTTACCGAAGCTAACATTGACATGGCAAAGGCCTAACATGAGGCATGGAAAAAATGAACAAAATGGAAAATTAAACAAAACTTTCCTTAACAACTTCCCCTGCTCAGAGCTATAAAAACTGAACAGCGTAAAGACCCTGCTGAATGGATCCTTACAAGAGACTGTTCATGTCTGGAGATACCACCGTGACATTTACATGGAAAATCACAACCTAACCTAGGGGGTTTTCCCATAGTTTTCCCCAAAAAGCATTTGGCTGAGTTCTGAGCACACATTTCCTCTCTCTGGCTCCCTGGGGCTGCTCCTTGGCAGAGCTCTCACAGTGTGATGGTGATTCCCGAAAAGCAGCTCCTGAGACAGGGGCAGAGTGAACTCATATCCCGGATAAGCCACACTTGGAAATGCAGAGGGTGGAGAGGAACAACTGTGACATCTTCCTGATGCCCCCAGTATCTCCTGCCCAGAGCCTCAGCCCCTCTGACCAGAGCTGTATTTGCTGGGCAGGGAGGTCACCCAGCACATCTTCATGCAGCGATGTGCTTGGAGAAAGCATCTGAGCAGAACAAAAAAACCCCTTTTCACGACTTTTTCAACACAAAGAGATGCTAAATACAAATCTCAGCACCAGGCTTGCTTGAAGGTTGTGGTCTGAGCAAACCCTGATCATCGGCTGGGGCAAATTGGGTATTTCAGTGCTGCTAAAAGGAAACAACAGGAAGCCTGATTGTCNAGCCTGGAGAAGACAAGACTCCGAGGAGACCTTAGAGCACTTTCCAGTGCCTAAAGGGACTACAAGAGAGTTGGAGAGGGACTTTTGACAAGGACTTGTAGTAATAGGACAAGGGGGAATGGCTTCAAACTCTCTGACGTGGGGGGAGGTTTAGATTAGAATTTAGAAAGAAATTATTATTAGCGTGGTGAGACACTGGTACAGTTGTTGTTTGAAGTAGCTAAGAATCAGATGGATGCATAACTAATTTTGTATTAACGTCACATCAGGGCTAATCCCTATCCCCAGATCACCTAGAATTGCCAGCCCTCTCCTTGTCATGACTTTGGTCAACTACATCAAACTGGGCAACTTTTAAATTTTTATATATGTATATGTACACATATCTATAATATATAAATAAGTGCATACATATGCGTAATATATGTACATGTATGTAATATATAGATATTATATATTAGCTGGATCTCAGCCAAAGGATTTAATTCCCAGTTTCTTCACCTTTGAACTGGCATTTTGCTTTACCGAAGCTAACATTGACATGGCAAAGGCCTAACATGAGGCATGGAAAAAATGAACAAAATGGAAAATTAAACAAAACTTTCCTTAACAACTTCCCCTGCTCAGAGCTATAAAAACTGAACAGCGTAAAGACCCTGCTGAATGGATCCTTACAAGAGACTGTTCATGTCTGGAGATACCACCGTGACATTTACATGGAAAATCACAACCTAACCTAGGGGGTTTTCCCATAGTTTTCCCCAAAAAGCATTTGGCTGAGTTCTGAGCACACATTTCCTCTCTCTGGCTCCCTGGGGCTGCTCCTTGGCAGAGCTCTCACAGTGTGATGGTGATTCCCGAAAAGCAGCTCCTGAGACAGGGGCAGAGTGAACTCATATCCCGGATAAGCCACACTTGGAAATGCAGAGGGTGGAGAGGAACAACTGTGACATCTTCCTGATGCCCCCAGTATCTCCTGCCCAGAGCCTCAGCCCCTCTGACCAGAGCTGTATTTGCTGGGCAGGGAGGTCACCCAGCACATCTTCATGCAGCGATGTGCTTGGAGAAAGCATCTGAGCAGAACAAAAAAACCCCTTTTCACGACTTTTTCAACACAAAGAGATGCTAAATACAAATCTCAGCACCAGGCTTGCTTGAAGGTTGTGGTCTGAGCAAACCCTGATCATCGGCTGGGGCAAATTGGGTATTTCAGTGCTGCTAGAAGGAAACAACAGGAAGCCTGATTGTCCCTTCTTAACCCAAACTTTTAAAGAAACAACCAACCACACAAGGAGTGCAATATGCTGAGTATGAGAAGCCGCAGTCAGCCACAGGACATGTCCTCTGTGATTCGTGGACCTTTGCAGAACATTTTGCCTTTTCCAATGTCACAGCACCATGACATGAGGCACTTGACACTCTTCGATAAGCTCAGTTGGTTTGAGCTTGGTGCTAAAAATGCCGAGGTTGTGGGTTCAATCCCTGTATGGGCAATCCACCTAAGAGCTGGACTTGATGATCCTTGTGAGTTGCCTCCAACTCAGAATATTCTGTGTATCTGTGACTTCTGATTTTCTTTCCAGCACCGCCATCATGACTCAAGCATCATCATGACACTGGGCTGCTACGTCTAATAGCCAAGAAATTCTGATGCAAGGCTGCTCTTTCACAGCTCCAGGCACTGCCTATCCTCCAGTGATGGGTTCAGACGCTCTGTTCCCCAAACTGTGGATTAATGTCTGGTTTTGTTTGGCTTTTTTTTTTTCTTTATCCTATTTCAGGGGTTGCACCATACAGTTTGTAAGCCCCAGTCTCCTGCCTGCTGGCATTGCTCAAACCTCGGCGCTGCCTCGTCCTACCTGCACCCTGGGATGCTGGAGCTGACCTTGGCTGTAAACACCTGGAAAACTGTGTGAAGGCAGTGTTCAGGAATAGAACTCACGCCTGCAAATACAGCCGTGCAGAGGTCAGGGCTGGAAACGAGGTTGTGCTGCAAGGATATCTCCGGGGTGATCCCCAAGAAAGCAAAGGAACGACAAGGAATTTTAGCCAGGGGAGATGCAAAGCAGAAGGAAGGGGGGTTGTGTGTGTGCGCAAAGCCGGTTCGACACCTCCCCACGCCTTTTCCCCTGTTAAGGGGGGTCTGCCAGCTCAGGAGTGGCACAGTCTAGCGCAAGTCCTGCCTCCTTCCTCCTCCTCCTTCTCCNGAAGCTGTACCGCGATCGGCTGAGCCCTCCCTGGCGCCTCCCCGGGGATGCGCAGGGCCAGCCCCGGGGGTGCGTGCTGGGGAGCCCTCCCCAACCTCAGAGTGCGGAAACTTTTTTTGGTGTGATGAGTTTTCCTCGCGTGGGGGCTCAGCGGCCGGGGGCGCAGGGGAGGGGGACGGGCNAGCTGACCTTGGCTGTAAACACCTGGAAAACTGTGTGAAGGCAGTGTTCAGGAATAGAACTCACGCCTGCAAATACAGCCGTGCAGAGGTCAGGGCTGGAAACGAGGTTGTGCTGCAAGGATATCTCCGGGGTGATCCCCAAGAAAGCAAAGGAACGACAAGGAATTTTAGCCAGGGGAGATGCAAAGCAGAAGGAAGGGGGGTTGTGTGTGTGCGCAAAGCCGGTTCGACACCTCCCCACGCCTTTTCCCCTGTTAAGGGGGGTCTGCCAGTTCAGGAGTGGCACAGTCTAGCGCAAGTCCTCCCTCCTTCCTCCTCCTCCTTCTCCTCCTCCTCCTTCTCCTCCTCCTCCCAGATGTTCCCTTGTGTGCAGCCATCTGTTGAGCTCCCTCCTCCCTCCTCCTGCGGGGAAGGGGGCAGCCAGCTTGCCCGGCCAGCTGCACGCCTTGGACGAGGAGGAGGAGGGAGAAGGAGGANCTACTTTTTCCCCACCTCTGTTTTTTCCAGAGGGGGAACTTTGAGATGAGGTGGGGGCGTAAGAGCCTCCAGCCCGGCTCCCCTCTCGGGATGAAGCGTCTCCAGCTGGAATCCCTTCTCCTCTCCTTCCCCCAGTGGAATGGTGGTTTGTAGAGTGCTCGGGATTGCCACGGCTGCAGAGTAATCCGAGCAGCAGCTGGAGGCTCCGCACCGCCTCCCGTGCCCGGCGTCGGGGCTTTGATTTCACACAGGGCTCCCTGTCTCCCCTCCTCTCCCTCCTCCTCCTCCTCTCCGGGCCCTCCCCCCCACTCTCGGGAGCGAAGAGAAGCTTTTTGGTGGGCTTCTGGGGCTGGGAGGCTCGCAGGATTTTGCAGCTTACTCAAGGTAAGGGGAGAAAAGAGAAGGGGAGGGAAGGAAAGGAAAGCTTAGAAGGGACGGCTGGATGGGGTGAAGAAGCTGGAAGATGCAGGGGAGGGGGGTCCTTTCCTCCTGGTTCCATTGATAAAGGCACGGCAAAAGCTCCCTGCTTGGGAATTTCCCATCTGTACGTGGACTAAGCTGAAGGGGAAGGTGTGTTTGGGAAGCGGGGAGAGGAAGCAGAGCAAGATTTATTCACTCTCTCATAGAAAAAAAAAAAAAAAAAAAAAAAAAAGGAAGAAAGAAAGAAAGAATGAAAGAAGCTGCTGGGTGTGACTTCTGAAGCAGGAGGTCAGAAAGCCCGGGGTTCCCCTGACAGTGCACACACCCTGTAAACTTTTAAGCAGCTCCCAGGAAACTTGTTATTAATGCTGCAGTCATTAAAAGGCGCAGCCCACGGCAGATTTATTAGCTCAGTAAACCACAACACGTGCCAAGCTCTCTGGAAACAAAAGGGTCTGTCAACTTTACTCCTCTCGCTCGGGATTTTGGAAGGCTGGGAGGAGAGCGGTGGGGATGGAGCTGGTGGTGCGGAGGGAGCTGGTGGCTCGTGTCGTGGGGAAGTGGCATCGCCTCCGTTAAGCGACGCTCCCCAGCACGGTTCGTGAATGCGATTCCGTGGCAGCGAAGACCTTGGAGCACGGCTGTAAGGAAAGCACAGCGAACCCTGCTGAGCTCACGGTGCTCGTCGCGGCAGTGGGACGAGCAGCCCCCGCTCTCCTGAATGGAAAGCTCTCCCGGTGTGCCTGCCATGATAAATCAGCTGCCGTTCTCCTGAATAACAGCATTCACTGAAGTTACAGTAGGAAACTTGTCTAGGTGGACACTGTGCCATTGCTCTGCGGAGGGCAGCCGGTGCCGATCGCTGGCGTTGCGCAGAAATATCGCATTGATTGCCGCTCCTAAGCTCGGCTGGCAGCACAGGGTTATTGCAGCGACGAGGAGCCGGGCGAACACCGGGAGAAGAAGCGCCGGGGACAGGCAGGGTTGGACCATCTCGCCGATCTCTCCGGGAACAAGAAGCACTCTGGGTGTGTTAGATGCTGAAAGGACCGGAGGAAGCTGGCACGTCCCTGGGAGGATTTGCAGGCTAAACTTGGCTGGGGGCTCGCTGTCGGCAGCCAGGCGCTCACGGGCAAAGCGGGTCAGTGTGTGCCATCGCCCTGGTGCGGGGCATGGCTCTTGTCCCATTGTGACCCCAGGGAGCCAGTCCCAGTGTGTGCCCTGGAAAGGACGTGGGAGGTGCCTGCTCTCATGCGGGTTATAAATGGCCCGACGAGGAGCTGCCACTTCCCTCCTCCAGAGGCGGTGGGTGCGCGGGGTGAGCGATGCTTGACACCGGGGTAGGCAGGAGGCTGGGTGGCAGCGCTCAGGCGGATTTTCCCTTGCGGCATCCTGGAGCAGGACAGACGTTGCTGGTTTGTGAATGAATTCGAGCAGCTGCTGTCAGAGGCAATGGGGAGCAATAACAAAATGCCTGGAGGGAACGAGGACGTGGCAGACATCCCAGGGGACATTAATTTCTGATGACAAGCTGGACTGGCAGGAAAGGCTGCAGGGTTGGGGTGAGGGTCTTCTGCACCCCTGTTCTTTACAACTAAGTGCAAGGAATAAACCAGCATTAAAAGGGTGAGAGGAAATTGAGAGAAAGGGGGAAAAACATGCAGAAGTTTTTAGGGGTTTTGTGGATTTTTTTTTAATATAGGAAAAAGCATTCCGTGCTCCCCCACCTACACAGTGAGCAGCAGTGCGTGCCAACCCTGTGCAAGACAGAGCTGGGAATAAAAGGTGAGCCACCGTCTTCCGGAGGTTTAGAGTTTTCCCTCCATCCCTAACTGCTTTTTTTTAATCCTGTTTCAGTCTCTCCTCCTTCCTCCTCCTCCTTCTCCTCTCTTGTTAGCTGGTTGGTGGGGAGAAGCACAGGCTGGAGGGTGGGATGAGACAAGGCATCCTTGTCCAGCAGCCCTCCTGACCCCTGGCACCCCGGGGCTCTGCACGGTAGCCACAGCGCTGGCCGTCTTGGCAGGCTATCAAAAGAAACTTCCGAACACCGAGATGTTGAGGGCTGGGAAGAGATAAAGGCTGGCTTGAGCAAGCTGTTTCTTGTCTTAAAGCTTGGCACCTGGGCCTATCGAGACAAATGTATGAACGGCTCAGGCATTCATTACAAAGAAATCTTGAGATTTTAATTTTTATTGCAATTTTTATGATTTTTTTGGGTTTTTTTAAATTTCCTGGGAGCTTCCATCTTATTCATGGTGTGCAGCGGGGGGGAGAAGGAAATATGTGCTCTGGGAATCGCCCCAGCCTCCCCGTCTGCTTGCAGACACTGCAAGAGATTTAACCATCCTGGCTGCCTTAGCATGGGACATTCCTGAGTTGCATTAACCAGGCTGGAAATCTCCTGTCAGAGCAGCAGCAAACTGGAAAAAAACACTTTATCTTTACCATAGCTGACAGAGGGCCATGTGCTGTGAGTAATATCTGAGTGCCAGCGTCTGTGGGGTTTCTTTTCCTTCCCCTTTCTCCCTTCCTGATTCTTTTTTGCAGTCTGCATCTCTGTGATGGTGACTTCTCTCCCTTCCCCGGATTCTTGCCAGCAGCTCAAACCCAGGAGGGGGGAGAGAAATCACAGAATGGTTTCTGTTGGACCTTAAAGGTCATCCAGTTTCAACACCCCAGCCATGGGCAGGGACACTTTGCACTTGACCAGCTTATTCAAAGCCCCGTCCAACCTGGCCTTGAATACTTTCAGAGATGGGGACTATTTTTTCAAGGAATTTTTTTTTTTTTTTTCCAACCTTAAGATAATCTTCCTCAGGAAAAATTGAGACAAACTCCTATTGTGACAGATGGGTCAAACCAGATGTGATTCCTCAACCCCATCATGTCTGAGGTGACACATGTGCATGGTACTTGTGTCACTTGTCTCCAAGTGGGGCAGGACATGTCCCTGACCCCAAAATTGCCTGTTTTCCTCCCATCCTTGAGAATGAGATGTCTGCAGCAGTCAGCATGGTGAGGCCAAACTTCACAGAGCAGGATGGAGGAGATCCTTTCTCCAAAGCACTTTAATCCCGAGGCAAAAGTTCAGTTTACAAACAAGGTACAGCCCCTGTGTCTATGCAGGACCAAAGCATTGCAACCTCTTGCAAGAGATCTCCAACTCAAAGAATCATAGGGTAACTGAACCGGGCCAGTCTCATCCATCCCCTCCCCTCTCCCATGGCCTGGCTGCCCATTTAGCAGAGGGCAAAGCAGGGTTGCTGTCCCTAGAGTGTTCAGGAAGGCAGGAGCTGGACATGGTGCCCAAGGACAGTGGGGACATTTGGCTGGACCAGTTATGGCAGTGGCAGTTTTCGCTGGGGACTTCTGTGTGGGAGGAGACCAGGCCACCTTGGCTTGTGCTCCCTTCCCAGTTAAACTGGTGGGACTTAAACCTGGGGATGGCACCCCCACCCTCACACAGGAGTGAGCATCCCTCGGACCCAGTGCTAGTCATCCTTAAAGTGTCAGCAGGGAAACTGAGGCACACAAATGGGGACTCGTAGTAGAATCAGTGGTGAGAAATTGGTCCTGCTGGGGAAATGGCTCTCCCAATCCACTTCAGATGATCTTTCTCCAAAATCCTGCACCAGCCAAGAGGGACTGGAGGATTCTGGGCCAAGGAGGGAGGAAAAGAATTGAGGAGCTACTGCATATCATGGGGTCAATGAAGCATCATCTGCAGTGGAAATCATGGTGGGGATGATACACTAATGGCAAACCCTTTATCAGCTCTACCTACACCCCTTCCCCCTCCCCAAATCCCCCCTTCCCAAACCTTGTAGGAGACCCACTGGGTGTAGTAAATGTCTCACGTGCTTCACTGGGGTTGGGGGCAGCCCCTGAAGCCCCAGCTGATGCTCTATAGAGCAGTTTCACTGGCATTCACTGTTTGCAGCATCACGATGCAAGAATTATTGGAGAGGGGGGGCGAAAAAAGGCCATGAGGGGAATGAGATGGGAGCCTCCAGCTGTGCTGTTTGTGACAATAATGGCCAGGATTGTATTTATTATCTCCTCAGTGGAGGGTCTGCAGCTGCACACTGAGAGCCACAGACAGCAAAGGAGCCCAGAGATTATTGTGCATGGAAAAAAAACCCCAACCACAAAAATCAATAAAGAGCCCACAAAGAATCCCCTGGGCCAGCTGGAACAGTGCCAAGGGGCACGCAGCTTAACTCCCAGTCTCCTCGCTTTGCCCTTCCCTACTGAAGTCAGCAGCCCCGCAGGGCTGATAGGAGAAGGGAGATTGGCAGCTGCTGCCTTTCAGAGAGCTAAAGCTGCATGGGGTGCTCTTAAAATCCTTCTGCCAGGGCTCAAGGTGTTGCCCAGCCAGGTTGAATTTCTTTTCCCTCTGCTTTCTCATGATATTTTCCAGTGCTGGCTGAACCATGTCCAAGGCATGCCACTGGAGGCAGCACTTGGACCTGATCTGCAGCCACCTCTGTTGAAATGGATTCAATTATCTTAGAGGTCTTTTCCAACCTTAATGATTCTGTGATTCAAGAAGAAAGAGCTGGAAAGCCATTAGAGATACAGGATGATGGGGCTGTGGTGAGTTGTTTGCCCTTGGTGGGCAAACACCAGGAAGAGCAGAGGCATCACCCTGGGATGTATCATCTTCTCCTCCATCCTCTCTTTTGCTTCCTTCCCCCTACCTAGCTCATCTTCTCCAGGGGAACCCATCGATGTCTACCCATGCAGCATGGTCTCTCTGCAGCTCAGGCCAGCCCTCTGGGGAGATTGGAAGTAATCCAGGTCAGGGATGTGGGTTACATCCATCGGCATCACACCTTTCCCTCATTGACCAGAGAGCTTCTGGTGGGTCCTTGCAACCTGCACTTCCCTGGCATGGAACATGGTACATGCCATCCCAGGGACACGCATGGCATGTGGCATTTCCCATCTGGGCACAGTGACATGGCTGATCAGTTCTTTTAACAGCTAAAACCGAGAAGTATCCATCGTGGATAGGAGGTTTCCTCTCCCCGTGCTGCACCTCTTAACGTTCCTCGCTGGCATATGGTGTTCATCCTTGAGTGCATTCCTCTGGAATTATATCATGTCTCTGGGAGCTGGAGTGCAGCAAAAAAGTATCATCGTGGCAGGAGCCAGCACAGGAACCGTCTGGGGTTGGCTGTCAGGTGTGCGTCGCCAAGGGCTGAGGCTCTAGGAGAAGCTTGCTGGGATCATTTTTGCTTTCAGTAATTGACTAGTTAAGAAAGAAGGTGGGTTTAATCCTCCCAAGGTTAATGCTGTGATTTGGGTAAAGCCTGGGTACTCCCTTTGTGCCTCACAGTGGGTTCTTGGGCACTGGAGGTGATGGGGCAGGTAGCTTCACCAGGTCTTTCTACAGCAATTTGCATTAGGACTGGCATAAAACTCTGTGTAAACCTCTCCTTTGGCTATGAAGCACCGTGTGAAGGGCTGGTCTGTTCCCGAGTTTGTGCCAAAATAACAGAGACCTCCCATTCTGGGACATGTCGCTATGATAAAAATTCTGTTCGGGCTGAATTTGAGATGGTTAAGAAAATATTTGTGTTCCTGGCCGAGATGAGGTCTCTGTTATACTCAGCAAGTGCCAGGATAGTGAGGCCTCCTGCTCCTGGAAATGCTCACAGTTAACAAGCAGAGCAGGGAGGACGAGAAATAGGAGTTGTTAGAGGTAAAAGAATTCAGGGTGGTCGTGCCAGAAGTGATTCTAGAGTAGGAGAAAGTCCTGAGCTCTTACATCACTTGCAGGCACCTGTGTGACTGATTCTGTGCATCCTGGGCTGCTGGGAACCAGTTGTGGCTGCCAAAGCTCCCAGTTTGAGCAGTATTCCTGCAGCTGGAATAGCCAGGAGGCAATGGTGGGGCTGGGATGCTCAGATCCTGCCTGCTCCCAGAAAATCCTGTGAATCCCTCCTGGTGCAGCACCACTCCAACACCTGCCTTCCCTGCCCCCAGCCGCTCAGGAGGCCTGGCAAACAATTTCCTTTTGGGAATGCCCCCTCTGGGCACAAACACAGCTTGACTTGAGGCTGGAGAGCAAAATTGCTTTCAAAAGCCACAGGAGACTAATTTCTCCACCTGGAAATAAACGGCTATTAAGCTGACAGCTTTCTGGGCTGAGCAGAGAAGAGGGAATTTTGTGCAAATCCTGATGCCACGGTGATTTAATTCCTAATTTTCCTGTGCTGGACGTGGCACCAACATTTTCCCACTTGAGGCAAAATTCCCTGGAGTTGGGCTGCTCTTCCCTCAGAAAATGCATCTTTTCAAGGCATGAAGCTCGCGGTGTGGCAGAAATTGTATTTCAGCCATGGATGTAAATGAGCTGGAAGTTACTGTATGGGCTGGCAGACCTGCCTGCACATGTTTTCCTTTTCTCAGATCCCAAAATACACCACCCTGCACCTTGATTTCCTTCTCCAGGGGGAATGAGGGATGCCAGAGGGGGAAGATTGCACATGTGGAATAAACTACTAGCTGTTTAAGCACTAGGATGATAAATTATCTGTGGCCTCTTGCAAAGCAGACGGGAATTGTGACATTAACAGTTGTAACAAAGTTTATTTTAATAAGTCTTTTCATTTCTTTATTAAACAAAGGAATTTTTTTTTTACATTTTACATTAAAAAAAAAAATTAGAGCAGAGACTTTCAGCCGAGCAAGCGCTTCAGTCTCTTCTCCCAAGTAACAAGCAGTAGGACAAGAAAAAACAGCCTCAAGCTGCACTAGGGGATATTTATATTGCAAATTAGGGAAAATTTCTTCACCGAAAGGGTTGTCAAGCATTGGAACAAGCTGCCCAGGGAAGTGATTGAGTCACCATCCCTGGAGATATTTAAAAGATGCGCAGATGTGGCACTTGGGGACATGGTTTAGTGGTGGGTTTGGCAGTGCTAGGCTAACAGCTGGATTCATTGATCTTGGAGGTCTTTCCCAACCTAAATGATTCTATGTTTGAAATCAGACCCATAGTGTGGAGCTGTAGGGTTTTGAGGTGCTGGGTTACCTCTAGATCTATCCCACGTCTTCTCTGCAGCCCGCGTGGTGGGTTGAGGGGCTGCTTGGCTTTGCCTTTGAGGTTGTGAAATGCTTTTGATGCTTAATTTAGCTTTGCCCTTGCTAATCTTATCTATCCCATCCCCTGTAACATCTACAAAAATCTCCCTAAAGGAGAGTTTTGTGGAAAGTCATTGAAGTTTTGGCTCAGCAATTTACGTCCAGAGAGGAGAAAAGCCAGTGGAGACAACTAAGATTGGGAAAAAAGTGGGATGGTGTCTTGTTTTTTTGTTCTTTGCCCCTTCTGGCTGTCTACAACCCTTATTCCATGAGTTTTGGTGAGATTTAAGTCTTGCAAAGACACACTTGATGCAGAGCAATGGGGTTCTTGTCCAGATCAGGAAGTACTATCTTGTCTCTGTTTATCCAGTTTCTGCACTGCTCACTGGTTTCCACTTGAACATCACGCTGTTGACTTTAACTCTTTGAGGGTGACTGCCCAGCCAATTCCTTATCCACTGAGTCACCCACTCATCAAATCCATGTTTTCCCATAGAGACTAATATGTTGTGTGGGTCAGTGTCAAATGCTTTGCACAAGTCCAGGTAGAAAATGTCAGTCGTTCTTCCCTCATCCACCAACACTGTAACTATGTCATAGAAAGCCATGGAATTTGTCCAGCAGGATGTGCCCTTAGTGAAGTCATGTTGGCTGTCACCAATCACCTCCTTATTTTCCATGTACCTTAGCAAAGTTTCCATGAGGATCTGGTCCATAATCTTGCCAGGCAAAATAATTAAAGCATAAAGGAATTCATAGCAAAACCTTTTCTTTGGCATTCCTTGCATTTCATTCTGATTTTTCCCAGAGAGCAGGAACATGGAGCAAAGCATTCAGGCACCTGCAGGATGCCTTTTCACTCCTGCTCAAGCCCTTGGTGTCTCTGTACATTGAGCCATAAAGGCTAAAGCCACCACCTCAGGGGCTGAGCTTCCCCTCATCCTATCGCTTGCATGCACTGGTGAGGGAAATAGGGTTGCGAATCCCTGTCTTTATAGCCGATTGGAAAATTGGGGGTAGCTCTGCTGTTCTAAGCAGCTTTGCAGTTCCCACTGATAAAACCATCAGTGCGAAGGGTGATAACTCATCCCCTAAAAGTGACTTGTGCAATGTCTCCTGATGGAGGCCTCCACAAGCCAAGTGCAATTTGGAAGAGCCAAGGGACTGATTCTCAACCTGCTGTCACTGACACCTAGAGTAACTCCACTGAACTCTCTCAAACCCATCTAACAAATGCAGGATCAAACATAAAAACCAGATACTTCTTGGATTCCCATTAGCTCTCCTCTCCCTAAACCCTAGAAGTCTCAAACTCTGAGTATAAAACCAGGACTGTTTGCAAAGTGTCTCCCAAACCAGCAAACAACAAAAAGTAACAAGCCAGGTCAGAAAACACTGTTCCTATTTACATCAAAATTTTTTGTGGGGTTTAATAATATTTATCGAGAGCTCTTTGCAGCACTTGTGTGGGGAACCCTTCTGCAGGAAGAGGCAGTCTGAAGCAGGCGAAGCAAAAGCCTGAATGACCTTTACTTTCAATAGATTCACATGAGAAAAACCAACAACAAAAAAAAGAGTAACCTTGTCAGCAGCAGCCTCTTTATTATGGGAGGGGTGTGTGTCTGCAGTAAGGGTTTAATGGTCTCTGGCTGAAGGCTGGTTTGAGCTAGTTTTGCTGCCTGCTCAAATTGGCATATGGGATCTGGAGACCCGACCGCGATTGCATCTGTGGCGTCATTTGGGCTCAGCCTGGGAGAGTCCACGCTGGAAAAGCATAGCTGCTGCTAGTGCTGCACTTTAGTCGATAATTATTCTAATTTTACAGAATAATTAATGGGTGGAGAAGGTGGGGAAAGGTCTCTTATGCAATTTTGTTGTCAAGAAGCAACTCTGGAGCATTCTGCTGCTCTGGAGCTGCTGTCCCAGCTGCCACTTAGCCACCAAGATATTTAAAGAGAGAAAGAGCTAACTCTCTCTCTCTCTCTTCATTTTTTTTTCCCTTCAGTCTGGAGGATTTATGGCCTTTATCATAACCTATGCACTTGTTTCACTTTGCAATAACGTTCCTTTTCCCCTGACCCCAATTAGTCCTGGCAGCCAAGTGGGCCTTGTGAGCTTTGCTATAAAGACTGTTTATTTCTTCACTTGGCTGCTACAAGAGACAGAAGACAATCCCAAAATTTTCCTCTTGAAATATTGTTGCTAATCCAGCTCTTCTGTCCTTTGCTAGAACAACAACTCTATTTGGAATAGGTGGACTTCAGCCCTTCCTTTTTTCCTTTTTTCTTTGAAATTTACTCTATTTTCTGATAATCCAGAATTAGTATTTGCAAGAAACTTGGAAATTACCAGGATCTGTCCACCATGCCTTAAAGATTCATGTCAAATCTAAACTGGTCTAATTGTGGGCTGCTGTGAAAAAGACAGACTCCGTTTTCCCCACTCCTGTGTGAGAGCTGGTAGCCCTGTGGCTGGTCACCCGAGCTGGTTGGAAAACTGACCCACCAAAGGGGAAAGAGGAAGATTAGAGGGGGTTTTGTTGGATGAGTGAGCTGAACTGGTTCATTCAAGTGCACCTAGTTATTGGGTGGGACTAGGGTTTGGAAGATGCAGCCAAGAATGGGGTGGGAAGCTGTAACCACGGAGACTGGGCATCCTACTCTCTTGTGGACAAGGGAGAGAGAGACATCTCCAGGGATGTGTCTGGTCTTAGGCTGGTTTCATCCCCTTCTGGAGCAATTTCTTTCTCTTCACCCCACAGTAGAGACAACCTGATGGTTTGGGGTTTTTTTTGCACTTTCTACCCATGTACCTCAAGCTTCATTGGGTGAATTTGGTCCTTTAGCCCCAACCCCAGCTGCATTTCAGCCGATGCTTTGTTCAGAGGCATGTTCAAGGAGGCTGAGGGAATGAAGAATGGGGCAGCTGTTTCCTGACTCCATCAAATAGCAAACTTAAAAACACCTCCCCTTGTATTATTTCTTTAATTAGTCATTGATTTTTTGCTATGGGGAATTCCAGATTGGTGGTTGCCAGGGCAACTGGAGGTAGCCTAGGTAGCATCCTCTTAATATCCACATTCCTAAAGAAGGGGATCAGTCCCCAAGCAATGGACTTTCATCCAGGGGGGGATGTGCCAGCTGATGTCCCTAATGAGAAAAGTCTTTAAGGGAGAGGAGAAGGAACAAATCAAGTGCAGTGATAAGCGTGAATTTGCAACAACACCGTAACAAAGCTTTCCTCTCTCCCACCTCACTCCCTGACCATCAGCTGAGACCTGGGATTCCTCTGCAGTCTGGTTTTAATGTTGGGGGCTTTTTGGCTGGGAAATCTCAGTGTGAGTTTTCTGTGTGAGTTTTGCCACACAGCATTGCAGTGGATGAGCATAGCAGGGAGAAGGCATAAGGGCATCTGCAGGCTCAAGGAGAGATGTGGGATCTGGGGAGAAGGCTGGCACCCTGCTAGGAGCTTGGTCCAAAACTGGCTCCATTAACCACCACAGAGTCTCCTTAGGGTTGTCTCAGAATATTTGCCCTGCAGAAAGGACAAGCAGGATATAAAGACCAGAGCCCTGCAGTCGCTACAGGCACCTGAAAGGTGGGGGATGATATTGCACACCCCCAGCAGCTCCTATTGCAATCAGCGGGTACAACAAGCCCCCTAGAGCTGCCAGACAGCCAAATCTTATCGCTGGGATTTCTCCACAGCTCAATAGCCATAGAAATGGACATGGCTAGTTTAGCCCCACGGTGGGCTGCTTTCTCCTGGTGACTTTCCCCTCACTACTTTAGGTGATGGTGCTGGTGATTTCTTGTCCATGGTGTTTCCCTAGGTGAATCTCCCCAGTGCTGCAAGAGGATAACTCCTCTTCCTTTTCCAAGGGGATACCTTGGCTTTCTGCCTTTATCAACAAAGCAGCTTGTGGGCAGCAATCCAAAGGCATTTTGGTGCCGTTTCAAATACACACTGTACACAGAACTGTAAATGCCTGCGGCATGTTTCTTTCCCCATTTCAAAGAGAGCTATCGATTGCTCCACACGATGATAAAACATGCCTGTACCTGACTAAGCTCTTTGCTGATTATCTGGCAATGCAGGAGTCTCTTTCTTAGACTGGAAGATGACCAGTAACTTTATTTCTCCTATCTTTTGTCAGAGCTATTAACCAAGTGGCATGTTAGCCTATGATGCTCCATGCTGCTCCATAAGGGAGTTTTTAACTGGTACTAATGGATTGTATCCCATCTGCAAAGCAATTGCAGTGCCAGTAAGGGAGAATTTGTGGCAGTGCTGTGAGGAGGGAAGAGGCAATAGATGCTATGCAAATACTTCAGCTGAGCTTTGTGTACTGCACTTCAGCTGTGTAATGTTCTGTCTTTGCTGCTGGCTGGAGTGATGGATGTTGCAGTGGGAGTCACTGTTATCTGCCCACTTCTGGCAATCATTTTTGAGACTGATCAGGAAGGGAATTCCCATGTCAAAAGGGTTTGAGCAGCTGCATATCAAAGCCCAGCACTGGTTTTCATTCTCCTCTCATTTCATAGAATCATAGAATAGTTTGGGTTGGAACAGACCCTTTAGAGGCCATTTAGTCCAACTCCCCACAATAATCAGGAACATCTTCAACTAGATCAGGTTGCTCAGAGCCCCATCCAACCTGCGCTGGAATATTTCCAGGGATGGGGCATCTACCACCTCTCTGGGCAACCTGCACCAGTGTTTTACCACCCTCATCATAAAAAACTTCTTCTTTACATCTAGTCTAAATCACCCCTATTTTAGTTTAAAACCATTATCCCTTGTCCTATCACTACAGGCCCTATTAACAGTCTGTTCCCAGTTAAATTAGGGCTTTGGGTTTTTTTCTCTTACTTTTGTTCAGATACCCCAGAAGGAGCCCATGAAGATTTTAGCAGTGCCCAGAAAGTAAAATTTCATGCTGGTGTGCCTTTGGACTTCCTGGTGTATGATACATCTTCCACCAGAGCTAAAACAATTCTATGAAGAACTGAGCTGCACACTTGAGGGAGAAGTTGGGAGGGGCTTTCCATGTTGAGATATCAAGTGGGAATAGCCACTGGGTGGAATTTGGGAGAAGAAATACCAGTAGACTGGGCTGACACCACTGTGGGTACGTGAGACATTTAACATCTGAGGTTTGGCAGTTTTAGTTAACAAGGAGCTCCCCACTGCTTTAACTGCCCCTGGTAATAAAATATTTCAGTGCAATCCAAATGCAGCTCCATGAAAAAAATAAAAAGAGTAGTATTTATTTTAGGAGGGACTGCAGAAGGCAGCAAGCTATATCTGTCTGCACAGAACCAGAGGGGATCAGCCTTGATGTCATTAGGAAAGGGATATCTGGGAATGTGTCTGCAGAGAACAGCCCTACCCGCTGTGTCCCCTCTGCACACATATGTGTTTTCTCAAGAAACAGTCGAGATGGGCTGAGAGTAGGGCTCATCTTAACAATTTTCTGTTGTTTCTATAGAATAATGGACCCCAGAGGATTACGAGTTGGCCTTTAGCAATGGTTTAGTTGCAGGCAATTTGGCCAGAGTCCCAATCTCTGCTGTCTATTTGCAGGAGGTGTGGAAGACACTGCCACACAACTCACATGAGAGATCAGGACAGTATTTTTGCAACATTTTTCCCCCTTCGCACTTCTTTTGCTCACTGGAAGTAGTCCCCAGTCGGTGTCCTGACAATGAGAGAAGGGCTAAGAAGACCATGCTGAGAAGGGACAGCAACTGATGACAAGGGGGAGGTGAGGGGACATGAAGTGTGAATTTCTAGGAAATGGTCTTGGGAATGTGTAAGGGCTGAGAGGAAGGAGTCTCAGCCAGATCAAAGGGTGCGTGGGAAACATGATACTGCAAGGAAGTTAATGAAGTGCTTTGGGGTGGGAAAGATAAGAGTAGAGATCAGGGAGGCTGAGGTGGGGATAGGAACATTCATTTAAAGGGGATTTCTTTTACTTTTTTCTTGTTAAATGAGCAGCTGGCACGTGAGCATCTGTTTATGGCCAGCAGTGTAGCCAAGGACCAGTGCTGATGGATCTGCTTGTCAGGTTTGGTGAGATTTTCTGTTTCCAGCCTTCTGGAGACCTTGTTTATAAGGCATGAGGAGTCATCACCAATGACTGCAATAGGAACCAGTGAGGACAGTCCTTGCTGCCTCTGCTGACCTGCAGGATGCTCCTATTTACCCTCTCCAGAGATGCAGAGATAAAACTTATTTTGGCTGTCTCTTGAAACCATGCAGCTGCTGTTGCCCACCGTTGTGTGGACGAGATGTCAGGATGTGATCTGAAGAGGTTCAGCAAAGCTGGGGGTGCAGATCAGGTCTCTGCCTCTCTTGTGTGAGATGATGGAGGGAAAGTAATGTCTTGGAGGGAGAAGGATCAAAACCAAAGTGGTGGAGAGAACTCCTTGCTTGCTGGCATTGTTAATCAGAGAGAACACTTAATGTAATTAGCAGAGGCTCCCCAAAGACTCTACATGAAGAAAATTCTCTCTCTCCACTGTGCAGGGGGCTGGGCCCACCACAGCAAAGGCTGGATTAGACTGAACAAGTCTTGGTTCCTCTGCTCTGGTAGGAGCTGCCACCATCACCTGATACAAATCCATGATCTTAACTACCTAAAAACTTCTAAATTTGCATCTGAAGTCCAAGCAAGGGACATGTGATGTCCATTTGGGCAATAAGGAGCTGGCCTTTTTAGCTGTTCGTCCTGGATGTTGTTTTGAGGATGCTGTTGCCTGTAGGAAATTTGAATGGAACTTTGGTTTCTCCTTTCCCAGTAAGGCCTTTAGACATCTAAGGCTCCCACAGCCTAAATGATTTCTCCAAACTGTCAATGCAGGGTCTTGAAGCCAGTGCTCCCAAATCTCACAGGGATGCCCTGACATGAAGGACCTCTGTGTGCTGAAGTTTGCCAGGTTGTAAAATGACTCAGTGTTTGAGCTGTCATTTAGCTTCTCCCATTGTCCAGTCAAAAGCATATATGTTTGATAGATTGTGCTTTAAGGCAGCCTACAGTTCTTGCAGCTCATTTCCAGTTTTGTCTTCACTTGATTACATCTGTGAAGATTGCTGACCCAATTTATTTTCTCCATTAAGTTCCCACTGGGGTTGATAACATGAGAGACAAAGTCTTTGGGATATCCACACTGTTTAAGGGTATGCTTTAATATCTCCCTTTGTAAAGAGAAAGGACAAGACTACATAAGTCAAACAGTTATACATCCTTCATAAAGTAACTTCTACAGCAATTAAATCTGTTTTTCTATTGTCTTGTTTTCCAGGAGAACAATGCATTTCCTGGCCTGGTTCAATTTGCTGCTTCTCCTTCCTTGTTTTGGTACCACCAAAACCTGCTTCCCTGGCTGCCACTGCGAAGTGGAAACCTTTGGTCTCTTTGACAGCTTCAGCTTGACCAAAGTGGACTGCAGTGGAATAGGCTCACACATTGTTCCTGTCCCAATCCCTCTGGATACCTCGTACTTGGATCTATCATCAAACAAACTGGAAACAATAAACGAATCGATGCTTACTGGCCCTGGATACACCACCCTGGTGAGTCTCGACCTGAGCTACAACAAAATTGCCAAGATTTCCCCCACAACATTCTCCAGGCTTCGGTACCTGGAATCCTTGGACCTGAGTCATAACTCTCTGGAAGTCCTTCCAGAGGACTGTTTCTCCAGTTCTCCTCTAGGTGACATAGATTTGAGCAATAACAAACTTTTGGATATAGCTATGGACATTTTTGCTTCAAAAAGTCAAGGAAAATCCCTGAACGTGGATCTATCGAATAATATGCTCAGCACAATTACAAGGCACCATGAAAAGAGCATTCCCAACATCCAGAACTTAAATCTTTCTGGGAACAGGCTAACATCTGTACCAAACCTTCAAGGCATTCCTCTCCGATATTTAAATCTTGATGGAAACCCTCTGGTTAAGGTTGAGAAAGGAGACTTCACGGGGCTGAAAGGCTTGATTCATTTATCCCTCAGTGGCCTGCGTGGCTTTAGAGAGTTCTCTCCTCATAGCTTCAAGGAACTCCAAGCCCTCCAGGTTCTGGATTTATCCAACAATCCCAACTTGAAGTCACTGACTGCTGAAGTTATCTCTGGTCTGAACTCCCTACAAGAGCTCAACCTCTCTGGGACAGGCGTGTCATCCTTGCCAAAGACTTTGCTGAAATACCTGCCTTCCATCAAAAGCATCACCTTAGGGAAGGACATACAGTGTCTTAAGACCATCAAAGAAGGACAGTACCACCGACAAATTGGGCTGACCAAAAAAGAAGTCCTCAGTTGCCATGACAGCCATGGGTCTGTAGCAGCAGCACCTTATGTTTTGTGATGAAAGCTGGGGAGAAGAAGAGGTGGGGCAGGGAGGGTAGGAGGGCCATGGGACTTGTACAGGTGTCGGACTGAGATGGCTTGCAGTGTGCCTTTTGTAAAACTGTCAATAATTTATATATTTGTATTTGCCAATAGTTGATTGTCTGTGGATTTTATAAACTCTCAAATCTTGGCCTGCGTTATCTGCCGGCTTCAGATTTTACCCAGTGCATTGAGGTCCTCACTCATCCCGTTGGCTCAAGAGCAGCGATGCTGGACGACGTGGGGACAAGTTGCTCTGCAGGTCCCAGGGCAGAACAGTCAGTCTGGAGCAAACCCTTCATGCCTCAGACACGTTTGTAGGAGCAAAGCTACATCTCTGCAGAGCACACACCAAAACGTACCAGCTCTGTAGCTGCTTGCTTACAAACTCATGCATCATCCTTCTTTTAATTATTACTCCCCAAAATGTGCCTTCTGGATGTTACCTTCATTAGCAGCACCCTGTTCTCTGTCATGCACTTTCAGTCTTGAGGAAACATTTCCAGACAAACCTGAATACAGGGTGCACCTAATGTGCTGGGTTTTACATGTTATTTGCATAGGTGTGCAACAAACACTGAGTAAGTCGAGAAATTTTCCCACCAATTTCTCCTTGTTTTCCCACCTTGATCCTTTTCATGTCTAATTAACTTAGGTCCAGCTTTGGCAACCTCCTGTCTTTTTAACCTCAGTGAGCTATTGGTCAGAGATGATGTGCAGCAGAGGAAGGGAAGCAAAGGGCTCTGCTAACGGCCACATCTCATCCAGGAACTAGCCTTTGATGAAGGAGGTTGCAAAGGGAAGAGATTATGTAGCCTAGCTCAGAAAAAAAAAAAAAAAAGGAAATTAATCCCTCCTCCTTTCCTGGGGAAGCTTGGAAGGAAACTTTGACAGGGATTCTTTCTTGATGACCTTATCAAACCAAGACACAGACCTAGAGGATATGAGAGTAAGTTGTTTCGAGGCTGACATTCCCCATCTGCACACAACATCTGCAGCTCATCTGGGCATATGTGAGGCAACTTCTAGTGCCAAAACACTCTTGAGAACATGCCAGGGAAGAATTAACACTGATGCCTGTGGCCTCAGAGCACTTTGCTTATCAGAGAAAAGATCTTTGGGTTTTTTTCCAGAGTTGTGGCTTTTTTTCCACTCACACAGATCCTTGATTGCCAGGTGAATCTGATGAACTGAAATCTGATACAAATTCTGGTCCTCAAAGGTTTACTCAGTTTTTTTCCTTCATTGCTGAAATGTTGGCAAAGGGGAACCTCTCTGGACCCTCTTTTTCTCCAGTCTAGGAGGAAGTGGGAGATGGCAGCACAGCATGCCTCAATGCCATGTGTGAAGCCTTCAGTTTGCTTATAGGAGCAATGGAGGTGTCTGCTAAGGTCTGGTCCACATCTGGCATGCCCTGTCTGGGGGGATGGGATGCTGTGGATAGGGGTCCTGCTTGAGCTGATCTGCGGTTTGGTCTCTAAACCCAGCCCTGCATCAGGGTCACCTTCAATGTTTGATTGAGGGAGATCCATGTAAAGGTGATGCAGATATAAACTCATCTCACAACTGTCCTTGGGAGTGTTGGGGGAAGCTCAGGTTTTGTCCTCACACCCGCAAAAGTCTTTGAGAGTGGAAACCCTGTTGCCCAAACCCACTGACTCCATAAAAGTCAGAGTCAACACCTAACTTTGGATACTGAAATTTGGTACCTAAATACTCCCACATTTCCATCTATCTCCATTTCAATAATTTGTTTGGGGACCGTAGCACGGGAATTTTACCCCTTCCTTCAGTTTTGGGGCTTTTTCCCCTCTACTGAGCCTTTGCAATGCTTAACCAGCCTTCACAATCACAGGAAACGTTGATTTTCTTAAAAAGGCAATGGGGCTGCCTGTGGGCAGAGATCTGGAGGGGAACAGGAACAAACTGCACTGCAAGACGGGGACAGTTTGTGAGGAAAGATGTGGGGGTTTTACTGGATCTTGCCTTTTTAAGAGAATTATTTTCTGCTGGCAGAAAATGTATTTTTTTAAAAAAAAAGTTGTTTAATTTTTTAAGTCTGTACATAGATGAAACATTAGGGTTATCACCTACTGTCAAATTTACTGTCTTTGCAGCACTGTGGTAAATTTAAAAGCCAATGTGACAATCCAGTTGAAGACTGCAAGACTTCCTTGTGTAATCTCATGCTAGCTGCTAGCTAAACTGGTCTTAGCAAAAGCTGGCAAATACTGTCGCTGTGTTAGTTTGTTTTCTTAAAGAACCTCTGCAGCATTGTAAGGCTTTGTGATTACTCACAACATAATAAAGTGATTTGGAGGAGAATAAACCCAGATCCCCCAGATTTATTGCTTTAGCGCTGAGCAGGTGGCAGCTGTTGCTGGGTCTGAAGTGCAATACAGCTTCTCTCCTTGCTCCGCTGATCCCCACCACCCTCATGGGTGTTGCATCTCCAAACTTGGGGCAGGATTTGTCCCACGGTGCTTGGCTCACTGTGCTCTTCAGTGATGGAAAGGCTTGAGAGCTTCACTGGGTGACTTGAAGGAAATTAGGAACACATGGCAGTGAAGCAGCACAGAGTATGTAGTGCAAATTCCCTCCTCCGGGACCTGCTCAAAGCTTGTGGAGCAGGTGGAGATCTCTTCATGGATTTGACCAATCTGGGACATGGTCTGCTAGCGTTGGAAGGCTGGATTTGCATTGGGGTGTGGGGGGGTGATGTGGAGAGAGACCACAAGACCATGGAAGTGTTCAAGAACATGTAGATGTGGTGCTTAGGGACACTGTTTAATGGTGGACTTGGCAGTGCTGGGTTAGTGGTGGAACTTGATGATCTTAGAGGTCTTTTCCATCCCTAAGGATTCTATGATTCTGTGGGGGTGGAAGGGAGCAAAGAGGTGCAGAAGCGATGCCGCAGCACAGAAAGCTGAACAGTGCCAAACCACAGAGCTTCTGGCAGTGAGATACACAAAATCCAGTCTCAGCACCCTCCTCTGCAGAGCTGGGGCAGCTGCACAGAGGGCTAAGACCATGCAGAGCCATTGCACCTAGAGAATAAATAGAAACCTCTCCGGAGGGGTTTTCCTGCTCTTAAATAGCAAATTTAATTCTAAATGCTTCTTGGTGCTGTGTACAAAGGTGGTACAATCAGAGACCCGCTGAGGAAACTGCCTCTGGGAAGCTGCAGTGTTCCTGTTCCTCCCAAGCCTGAAGGAACAACTGCACCTTCCATCCAGGCAGGCAGACTTGCAGGCTGGCCGGAAGAGACTGTTGGTTCTTTATCTGTTTCCCCAAACTGCCATGTTCTTCAAGATAGCATACAAGGTAGTAAGACAATAGCCTGGGGTGTGAGATCACCAGAGAAGGCCAAATCTTGCTCACAGAACTATTATGGACTGTACGGGAAAAACCCACCACCAGCCATTATAGACGACTGCTCCTCTGGTATCCAGCACAAGGCTGTGACCATGAAGCTACACCACCACACTCCTTTGGGATGGAATCACTTCTGCTCTGGGGTGTGGGCTCAGTCAAAGCGGTGGAGAACGTCCTCCTCTCCTGGAGAAGGACACTGTCCTGCGACCCATGGGTCTGAAGCTGTATTCTACCACCTACATGTGAATGCCCCACATATGTGATGCTCCAGCACTGTGCTAGACCTTGTCCCTCCCAGTACTCCTTTGCCCCCTTGCTTTAACATCTTATTTTGCTACTGATTTTTATTCATTATTTAATTAATTACTTACTTCAATTATTGGTAATTAAAATATTGCTTCGATTATTATTTCTAATTTAAACAGCCTTTCCAAAGTCCTCTGAATGGGAAGACACAGGCAAGCCTCTACCAGCAACAGGAGCCCCTGCATCCATCCCACGTCCCCTCTGCACCAGTGGGGCACGAACACCTGAAACAGCACTGATGTCCCCACAGAAGAGGAAGGGCACATGGGGGCTTCAGTCTTGGATAAGTTAAGGAGGCCCTCATTCAAGCTTTCAGTCAGCTTGATAACATGGTGTGATGGACACCTGGTGCCAGGCATCAACAGCCACCCACGCCAGGAAAGCCACCCATGCCAGGAAAGCCAGCCAGGCTGGTTGGATGCAAGCTTTGGCTGTCTCCGCAACCAGCTCAGCTCTGCGGCCGGATATGTTTGCCCTGGCAAGCAAGATGGGCGTTTTAATTAGAGGCTCAACATTTTTAGAAGCAGGAAAACCTCAGCAGAGGCTCGGCAATAAGGATAGGCTAGGTTAGGAAGGAGGAAGAAGTGACTGAGCTGGCATTTGCTTGTGGTGTTCTGCCTGCTGGAGAGTTATCAGCATCTTACCCCTCCTTTCCAGAGCACAAGGAAAGAGAGTGAGGGTCACTTCCCCCTATCTGCCTTGTGCCCAGGGCAGCACAGGACAACAATTCTTCTCTTTATTAGAAAACAAGCACCTCTCAGTACCCAAAAACTCTCATTTTCTTCTCATCAGTCTGCTGGAGCTGTTTCTCCTGGCTGTCAGCTGTCAGCCCACAAAAGTCCCTTGCTGACTGATTATGTGACTGACTTCATGACAGCAGTAGGTGCTGTCCCTTTTAAAAATAGCTGCTCCTCTGTACATTTTCCATTTTGCAGAAGGTTTTTATTTCCAGCACGTTTGTTTCACACAACCCTGGCTTGGTCAGGCGGGAAAGCACGGATGCACTCTTGCCATGCCAGAAAATAATGCTGCATGGCTGGGCATAATCCTTCTGCCTACCCTGGGGTCTGCCTCTTAGGAAAGTTTTGAGGCAGCAATACCCTCTGACCCATGCATGTTTATAGAGTATTATTCCTGCTTCATCACCCCGAGATTTCCTCTTCCTTCCCTTTTTGAGTGGACAAGCAGACCTGGGAACCTGATTAAAAGACGGAAAATTGGAGCTGAAACTAGGCCATCAGATAAATCCTTTCCTGTAATAAGCAGGGAGTTGGAGTACCAGCCCTTAACCACAGCCTTTGTCTCCCAGCATTTGTATGCCTGTGTGCACCCATCCTCAGAGCCAAAACAAACCCACCCCCACCTCCTGCCCCATCCCCACCCCTGCACTCACCGCCTTTCATTAATGGGATTAAAATAAAAGTGGTTTGTGCTGCCACAGAGGAACACCCTGGAGAAAGCAGCAGCCCGCAGTGCCAGACGCTGTGCATCCCTCCAAAAAGCCCTGCCAGACGCAAAGGGGTTTGGGCAGGGGAATGTGCTGCCACCCTGCCCAGCTCCACCTATTCCAGTGGTCCAGCCACCACTCCGGGCGCACCATGGAAGGGTTAATCAGCCTGGAAAAAATCCTGGTAACTTTCCCACCACTGTGGTGGTGTCCTTTAACCCCCGCTGCTGCCCGTCTGGACCTCTGCACCACATGCTCCCCTCCCTCCTCTTCCTCGTTAGCAGTAGAAGTGTCACAGCACTTGCTGATAATTGACTGGGGCCGTGCTGGGAATTTGAACCTACATTTCAAAGAGATTGTTAACCTCCTTTTCCAGCTCTTTGAACTGCTTTGCTTTGTTGTAGGTTAAAGGAAACACACAGCTTCTTCCTCCCAGAGCCTCTTTTGATGGGAGCGTGGCACATCAGAGCCGGTGGGTTTTTACCAGCAATGATGCTGGTAGCACGGTGCTGCTAAGTGGCATGTAATGATGCATTTTGGGGCAATCAAGCTGCACCATGAATTCAGAGGGGATTAAACACAAAGAAATGGTCCAGAGGTGGGCAAGTACATGACATCACTGTCCTGACATGACATGGGGGGGTTTCAGCCAACAGAGAACCTAGGAAGGGCCACAGGTTATGCGTTGCTCACCCAGAAACTGGGTTCAAGCCCCTCTGTCATGCTGGATTTTCTGGATGGGCTTGGATACATGAATGACAATTTTTATGAGGTGTGTTTGAATGGGTGGTTTAAGTCGCCCTGTGACCACAGGGCAGTAGAAAGAGATTGTCCTGACTTCCCTCTACATTACATGAAAGCCAGGACCTGTGTCGCCCTACAGAGTATTAAAAAAACCAAAGACCACCAGTTTTCAGACAGATCAGTGAGCTAAACCATCCCATCAGGCCACGCAGCCACTAAAAAAACTGCACAGTTAGACGAGGGTGGTTGCCTGCAAAATGAGCACTCCAAGTCCCTCTTCCCAATAGTATCTGGACTCTAAGAGGTGATGGCTGGATCCATCCTAGGTTCAAAACCGGTGTTTTGAAGGCTCCCAAGTACCTCTGAGCATCTTGCCTACTTACAGCGTACAGCTTGGCCCTGGCTGGTCTGCTGTGAAGATAAATGTGTGTAGGACTGTGACGTGTTGGACTATTAGGTTAGACAATGTCCTGAAAGACAAGCTCTGCCTCACCAGACCTGTCACGTGCATTGGTAGCTCACCACTGACCACAGGGGCCATCCTTAGGCCCGTGGTAATTCTCAGACCTGTTAATCTGCTGTGTCTGTCAAAGGTAAGAAATTCCTGAAGAGGGTGTAGCTTTTCCTGTGAGATTCACTGAGGGAAACAGCTTCTGGTTTGGTCCTTACCTGCAGTCTCCTTTGCAGGAACACAAGGGGCAAGGTTTTCCCGTCTTGCTCCTAATCCTAATCACTAGTGTAAAAATTCTTCATTTTCCCCAGAAATATTCATTCACGGAATTTTTCTCATTTAAATTTTTAATGAAGAGATTGTTTGCCTTCAAAAACCCCCCACCCAACAGCTGCCTGCTTGTCAGAGTGCCATCTGGGACCTGCATCCCAGAGATTGCAGAGGTGAAAATCCTCTTGAATAAACAGGAAAGGGGGAGGGCATGGAACATATACCTATGATATCCCATGAGAAATGCCTGGATAATCCATGGTGGCAATCATGTCACAATGCTATTTTTACCACTGTTTGTTAAATGTCCTGTGGCAGCATCCTCAGCCTCCCAAGGCAAACACTACTCCATGTCTAAATTGGAAAGGATCCTGCCCCAGGGATCCTGCAAACAATATCCAAAAAAGGATACTGTCACAGAAAATATGAGATGATTAAGACAGTGTTTCAGTTAGTTTTCCCCAAAACTCATCACAGCGTCGTACTTCTTCCTTGGTCATTTTAGGAACCCAGCGTGATTCCATCTAGTCCCTATTTACTTGCCCTAAGACTGCCCTAATGGTGTGTCAAGCCTTTTAAGAAGTCCAGTGGGTTTCTGCCTTTGGAATTTATTTCTCAGCTGGGTTTGAATTCCCCAGTGAGACATCTTTTCAGCCCAAAACATTCCCCATAAGAATATTCTTTTCTCTACTTTTGCTCCTCAGCTACCCAGAAAGTAGAAATATACATTCACACGCAAGCAGACCAGTCTCTGATCCACAGAAAAAGTGAAGACACTCAGTGATGCCAGGGACAGAGGTGCTGTTCTGGGAAAGAACACTACCAGTCTCACAATGGGTTTGGGGTTCATTGTTTTGTGGGAAAAATAGTGTTTTTCTGCAGTGACTCTGCAAATATGGTTTGCTGGTTTTCAGCACCCCATAAAAGCAGTGGTAGAGTCATAAAATCATAGAGTGATTAGAGTTGGAAGGGGCCTTAAAGATCAACTAATTCCAACTCCCCTGCCATGGGCAGGGACACCTTCCATTAGACCAGGGTACTCAGAGCCCCATCCAGCCTGGTCTTGAACTTTTCCAGGGATGGGATGTCCACAACTTCTTAGGGCAACCTATGCCAGTGCCTCACACCCTCACAGCTTCCCTCTTCTGAAGCTAAAAGTCAGAGCTATGAAGTATGCATTTTTCCAGTATCCCAAAGCAGAGTGGAAGCCCCACAGCAGGCAGGGATCCCACCCTAGTGTCACCAAGGGGATAGTGAAATCACAGCAACAGCCCCAGCAGCATAATGGAAGTGAGGTGGCAATTCCTTTCTTTTCTCTCTGCAAGCCAAAGCAGAGGAGAGAGTCCCCAGGACAATCCTCATGTCAGGCATGTCCCCATTTCAGTGCCACAGGTCCCTGTATTACCTGCTGCAGAAGAGAAGTTGGTAGCCCAGACTGAAGCATCAGTTTCACATGGCGGAGCAGCTATGCAGTTTCCAGCAGAGCTCTGGAGCCAGCCAAGCACCATTAGCCTAGTTTTTCAGCCAAGCAAGGAAGTCCTGGCTCCTGGCAGGCTTATTAGCTTTGGCACCGAGCTCCTCTGACACCCAGCCAAGGCATTCTGGCTGCAGCTGTGGACCCGTCTGGCTTCTGTCCCACAAGCTTGGGTCTCTCCTCATCACATCTCCCTATGCTCTTGGTTCAGCTTGGGAAGTGCAAGATTGTGTGCCTGACCACCTGAGCCATGTGGATGGCTACAGACTTGGGATTAGAGGGGCTGTTCAGACTCCAAACCTCTCGCATATCCAAAGATCCCTGAGGTTCAAACACTTCCTAGCAAAATACTTGGTTTCCCAGGAACAGAGATTTTCCTTCCGTCTTACAAAGGTGGTGCTGGGCATAAGCAGGGATGAACAATTTGTTATATTTGCTGTTATCACTTAGCTTCACTCCTTCAAACTCTCAAGATACATTTTAAAGCCTAAATAAAAGCTGCATGGCTCTTCCCAGGGCTTGAACTAATCCCAGAAGCAGTTGGAAGAAAGGACAAAATCCCTGAAGCTGACAGGTTCTGGAGATCCACTACATACTAGATCTTCCCTGATGATTGTGAAACTCTACACTCAGTATCGAATCACAGAATGACAGACTGGTTTGGAAGGGACTTCAGAGACCATCCAGTTCCAACTCCCCCGGCATGGGCAGGAACACCTTCCACTAGACCAGGTTGCTCAGAGCCCCACTCAGCCTGGCCTTGAACATTTCCAGGGATGAGGCACCCACAGCTTCTCCAGGCAACCTGTGCTACTGCCTCAGCACTCTTATAACAAACAAAAGTTTCCCTATGTCTAATCTAAATCTATTCCCCAACCTCTGATCTGAATTTTCACTAGCCTCAGTCTGAGCAGGTGATTCCTCAACTTTACCCGCGCAGACGTGGTAACGAGGTCACAAAATTAATGACTGACAGGGAACAATGCTGAGTATCAGCTACGTGGGAATTGCTGAGCCCCTGCTGAAAGTTGGTTCCCTCATTAACCATCTTCCAGCCCCAGGCACAGCCTGGGATGCAGCAGATAGCATTTTTATCAGCTTTGCAGAAATTAACTGGAGGATCTGCTCTTCTCCCAGGTGCCTGCTACATGCTGCAGGTAAAACAGGGAGCAGACAGCATGCACAGAAAGTGAAGGGGATGCTCTGTTCGGAGGAGATAAGAACAGAAATTGCCCCATGATGGTGACCTTGGCCACAAACTGACCGATCACCATGTAAATAGTGCTGGGAAGAGACAGAGCTTCCACTAGCCCTAGTCAGCATCTCTGGGACAGGCAGAAGTGAAATTCCGGAGGGAATTGGGATCTGGTTAGGGTGGCAGCCTCTGGATCGATCTCATTCACAGCTATGGCAGCAAAAGTGGTGATGCCAACACACCAAATTGCTAAGAGGGATGTCAGGGTGACACAGGTTGTCACTGCCTGTTCAGAGGTTGCATGCACTTGAGAGGGAAAAGAAATTACTAGATACCATTTCTTTTCATAAATAGTGAGACTTCTTCTGCCCTTGAGATGACTTTGTTAGGAAACCATGACGCTGCACCTCCTTGTGGTGGCGGGTGCCACTTTGCTGCCAGGAGGAGGGTGCAATGTTAGCATCATCAGGGATGCAAGTCATTGCAAAATACAAAGCATGGAAAGTCTCTGGGCATTCCTGAAGCCAAAGCCTAGAGATTTTGTATGAGTGCACATCTTGGTCAGGCAGTGCCTGTCAATTTGCTGTAATATCTATCTTGACATGAGGCAGCCAGACCTCCAGAGAAGTAGCATAGCCACCAAATTCATCCATGCAAAGATATAGCACTACACCAGAGAAGAACACATCCATCAGAGCTAAAGGCAATGGCACTGGGAAATGAAGGGGATCCCCCACATTCTTCCCACCCCAACGACAGGCAAAAGCCCTTTTCTTCTGATCTACCTTGTCTAAGGAGGACTGATTTTGCTGGGGACAGGGAATGAGTTGCAATTAAGATTCAGCCTTTGCCTCAAGTTAACTTCTTTCTGGCAGGAAAGTTTAGGTGAGCATGGGTGTAAATTGTTTTAAAACCAAGTTAGATGTTCAGCTCATTCAGTAGATCCTCGATGGGCCAAGGCAGTCTGGCTCAGGCTCTGAAAGCTCCAGGCCTGAGGTTCAGAGGCATCTTTTTAAACATTTCATACATACAAAGGGACCACAAGGTCAGGATTAGGCTGACCACAGGATGCGCTCAGCAGGATCACAGCCAGTCACTCGGAAATCCCTGACAGACCTCTCTGGTCTCTCTTTGGAAGAAGGCAGCATGACAAGGTGGATGGAGCTGAGAGCTAACCATCTGCAGCAAGGGGGAATTGTCTGCTCTAATGGCATCTGTCAGATCAATAGGCCTGGACAACTCACTGCCAGGAGCCATCAAGAGGTGACCTGAAAAGTCATCTACATGGAATCTAACAAGTCTTGGGGAACCACAGGGAAAAGGAATGGGCTGGCACAGGGCTTAGGTCATGGCAATATTGGCAGAGTAGAAGGGAGCAACCAGAAGGGTGAGCACCATCCGTTCTTAGCAAAACAACAGAGCAGTTAATTTGGGATTTCATCAACGAGCTTGCATTCTGGACATATGTCTATAAACAGTCAGGTGGCAGAGCACAAAACCTTCATCAGCATTCATCACACTTCAGCCCCTGAGCCTCTGCTGATAAAGGCAGCTGTGGCGGTGTCATACCTCGCTGTTCCTCCAAGGTATTCTGCTTTTTCCTTCTAAACTGCATTAGATGAGATTAACAGAACATGCATTAAATGGTGTCAGAACTGGCCCCTTGACAGATCTTGAAACGTGTCTGTTAAGGGTTGTAAACCTTTTCTTAACAGAGAAGGCTAAATGTGGGCAGCCATGGAGAAGTAGACAGAAGCAAGTCCAGGCATGGAGGATTAAAGGATTCAAAGCCTAGATGCAGGTTCAGGAAGATGGACTGGGAAGGAGGCACTGGAAGGAGGTGCAGAAAGACTTTAAGGGGACTGAGAAGCAGATGGGGTTTGCAGGAGCAGTTCAAAGGTCTGTGGGATGGGAAATGTACTGGGCTGATACATAGGTACATCCACGGAAGGATAGAGAGTCAGTGAGGTGTCAGTCTGGGAGACAAACACCCTAACAGAAGCTATTTCACCCCTAAAGGGTGAGAGCCTCCTTGAACTGCAGTGAGCTGGGGATGGGTGAGTGCCAGCCAAGCTGATGTGTCAGAAGAGGCTGACAAAGATCTTGGAGCATCCAAAACAAAGAAAGGTCTCGCAGAAAGGACTCCTTGTTGCCTTAGTAGACAGCAGGCAAGGGCTGCTGGGAGGTGACAGGTCAATTCTGCTGGCCACACACCAGGGGCTGCCGAGCTCACAGAGGGCCAGAGATTAGCTGCACACATGTCAACATAAAGGTTTAGGAACATAACCTTGTTCATCAAAGAGAAGGCTGGAAGGGATCACTACATATGAGTATTTACTTAAGGAAAAGCTGTCTGATAGTGAGGCAGAGAAGGGGAGGTTCTTCAGCCAGGCTGATAATGGGAACAAGACATGATAGGTGGAAGATAGAACTAGATTAATTCAGTCTTTGAAGTGGACACCAACTCACTGCTATGAAGGTAATTAAATATTGGAAAAGCTTATCAGGGAGGCTGCCAAGTCACCAGGGCTTCCTATGTTGAAATAAAGATTAGATATCTACAAAAGGAGATGCTCTAATCCAATTTCTGGGAAAAGTCTATTTTCTGTATACATAAGGTCAGATAAGATGATCCTTGTGGTGCCTTTTGACAGTGCAGTCTGTGAATTCAGGAAGCATAAATTCCCCTGTGTAAGGAACCATCTTCATCTGGTACATGACGTGTCAGGCAAATCAAGGGGAAATACATAACACAGGCTGAGATCCCAGCTCATAAAGGCGAGAGCATACAGCCAATGCTGGGAAGAGAGCTCAGAAATTCCTGGCTCTTTTCCCATTAGCCTACTGGAAGACAGATAAGCCTCCACATTTCTTCAAACCTCATATGAATTGCAGAACTACTCAGAAGGGGTTGGTTTTGCCTGGTATATATATTGCAACAGCAACAAAGAGATGCAGTCTGACCGTGCTGAATTGATAAAAGCTGGAAAGGGTCCTCTACCTCAACAAAATCTGAAATCTTGCTGAGGATATGAGCAAAAAAGGACTCACCTGCTACTTGGCAGGGACAGCATCCAGACGTAGTTCTCCAACAACTCAGTGGCAAAATGTGCCAGAGGGAGCAACTCTTGAAAGTGTGCGTGTTTCTTCCGGCTAACTTTGAAGGGAGTCAGGGGTGGTTGGCACACAGGGTGGCATTAATACGTGAGACCATGAAAGTCAGGTGAGATGAACTCCAAAGAGCCAGAGGAGGCCCAGACTGAAGCAGTCACAGCAGACAGATATTTTTCTAGGGCAAAGGGATCTCTCTGACTATTTCTCAGCAGTGAAAATGGATTTTCCACATAATCCATCTAGAGTAATCTACAACTTCATCTAACAAGAAAAGGAAACTTAAGAGAGGCTGAAACTGCCTGCAAAAACAGGTTGAAACAGGTTGCCGTGTGGTCTTCTACACTGCCTGACTGGAGAGGATGCTAAAAAATCCCAATTCAGCAGTGTCACAGATGAAGTGTGGCAGCCAGAAATCCAGACTGGTGAGTTTCCCTTTTTTTGTTTCTTTTAATGATAGATCTCTGAGAGGAAAACTTTAAAAGGCAGGGAAAGGTAAAGTTAAGACATGCTAAATAATGCAAAACAATGCCAAAATGTTTCATTATGGACAGAAAGTGAATACCAAGCATTAAGCCACAATGAAGCTACTTTCAGTGGTTTCTATTATTTGGTAGATTTTTTAATCATCTCACCGAAACCCCCTTGGAAGACCCCTCTTGCTTCAAACAGAAGGGAATTTTTTTTTATCGTTTTGATATCAGTCAGTGAAGCACAAAATCCAATTTCAGTTCAGGTCTCTCAGACAGCCCTGGGCACTGGTGATGCAGAGGCCCCTCTTCACTACACATCCCTCTGCAAGCAGGAGCAGAGGGGTGGGAGCCATCCTAGTGAACATACACACTCTTACACACTGCAGGAGCTGGTTTGCAAGGGGCAAATCATGCAGGGTTTCAACCTTTTCGTCCTCTTCTGTTGTCTCAGGTCCCTGTTCCCAATGGGAACAGGATTCTTTTTACCCTCTTCTGCATGATTCCACACAGATCTTTCTCCCATGGGCTGAACTGACTGCAAGATGACCCTGCTGCCAGTGGGGCCTCATCCAGCTCTACAGTGACAGCACAAAAGGGATCCTGCAATTGTCAAGGGCTGACCATTACAGATCCCCAGGGGTGGGCCTAGTGGGAGCGAAGGACAAACAAGAACACGTGTTTGCCAGACCAAAAGTCCCCCCTGCCCGCCCAGGAAATGCTGAAGAGGATAAGTGCTGTTCCCCAGCGTGATTTCCTTGACTCCAGACACAACCCTGGATTCTCAAGAAGCTTCTAAGCTGGGCTTGGTTTCTAAGAGGCCCAAGTGGATTTAACTTCATGAAGCCGACCAGTTTCCCATGGAATTTATGTGACTTTGTCACACTGCCATGGTCCTTTAGCAAGGAATTATTCATTGTATGAAGAACCGCCTGCGTGAGAGAGAGAGAGAAGTAATGAGACAGGAGAGAGAGAGAGAAAGAGAGAGAGAAAGAGAGAGAAAGAGAGAGAAAAAAGAGAGAGAGAGAAAGAGAGAGAAAGAGAGAGAAAAAAGAGAGAAAGAGAGAGAAAAAGAGAAAGAGAGAGAGAAAGAGAGAGAGAGAAAGAGAGAAAGAGAGAAAAAAGAGAGAGAGAGAGACAGAAGGAGAAAGAAAAGACTAAAGCAGTGCCCCTGTTACTCCCTCTCTGTCCAGGGCTTTCTGCCACAGCAGAGATGGAATTACAGTGCTGGAGGAAACTCAATGAAATAATGATTACCCTTTGGATTTAATTAGCACAGAGCTGAGGCGGTGTTGAACAAGCACGTCTGTACATCAAAACATTCCTCGTGGCGCCGGGGAGCTCAGACCCAAACCGCTCATGCCTGCCAGGCTCAAACCAGGAATGGAGGGCAGAGACCTGGCTGTTTGTTCCCTGCCCATGGTGCCAAGCCAGGCCAGGGCACATGCCTTGCCAAGGAGATGGGGTCAGGGATGTCCCTTCAGCCATCAGATGGGTCTGACCAAGACTGATCCCCCAGGAGCACTTTGTCATGCTGTGCACTGCACAAACTTACCAAGGGTGCCATTCCCCCTCCCAAAAGACTGGGTGGTGCTGAAGGGAAGACCACCTCCTCATGGGGCTTCATGTCTCCTATCCTTCAAGGTACAGCTCCCACAGAGAGATAAATTCCACCCTCCGTGCCAAAAAGCCACCTGTTATTGACACGTCACAGGGAATTAGGATGAAGAATGTAAGTATTTCCATGCCTGAGACATGGGAGAAACATCCCTGAGACATCCAACCTTCTCCAGCAGCCAGGTGGGGACAGGACAAAGGGACTGGGAGGACTGGGAGAAAGCCTCAGACATGGAGCAGGGCTGTACTGGAGGCTCAGGAGGCGATTACAAACTCACCTCCTGTCCAAGCGTCCCTCTATGATTTGATTCCAAGGAAAACACTACTAGGAAAGCTGATTTCCCTCTTCTTTTGGCCACAGGCTTTGTTTCGGGTGCAGGACAAAACCTCAAGTGAATGATGCTCAGGGAGGCTGGGAAACCCAGCATGACCAGGGAGTTCACAAAAGCTCTTATCCCCAGGTGCTTGATATCCCACGTTTTCCAAAGCCAGTATCTTCCTTTTTCCACTGGGGAAACTAAGGCAGAAAGCACAGAGCTGGGATTATCATGCACCTATAAGACTTTCCACTACACCAAACAGCAGCAGGAATAAGATCCTGCCTGTTCATTCACAACAGACACCTTGCAAGACCAACCCTGCAATTATAAGGGCCAGTAATGGAAAGATGTTGGAGGTGAGTAAATTAAGGCAGGATTGATTCACTTGCAGACAGAAAACAGACACTCAGAGGGAATGGCAGGTCTTGGGTTTCTCAGCAAGGTTGCTGAGACCAAGAAGGGAAACATAGCTCTTTTAATTTTAATTAACTCTTTTAATTTTAAAAGATTTCATGCTAATAACTATAATTAGACCAAGAGCTTCTGCTCAACCACAGTCAGGGAGATTTTAGAAATTACTCCTTTCACACCCATGGAACAGGAGCTCAGCAGTGATGTGTGAGCAGCACTTGACCACTTCTGTCCTGATTTTCTGTCCAGTGCCTGTATTGCAGAATCATAGAATGGTTTGGCTTGGAAGGGACCTTAAAGATCATCTGGTTCCAACACCTCTGCCATGTGCAGGGACACCTTCCACTAGACCAGGTCACTCAGGGCCTCGTTCAGCCTGGCCTTGAACACTTCCAGGGATGGAGTTTCCATACCTTCTCTGGGCACCTTCCTCTTCCTTTTTATTACAGCTGCATTTACCCTGCATGTTTTTGACTTTAATCCTGCAGGTATTTGTGATTATTTGGGCAGCAGTGTGTGAGCACCATCCCCTAAATCTGAAAGTTCCCTGCTCATCCTTCCATCACCTGAACATATTTGTTTACAGCTTGGCAAGGTAATCACAGTATAAATTATGCTGCTTAGCTACATGTGCAGCCCTTGAGATCCTCACACCGTGATCACAACATCAGACAAAATCCACAGAATGCTGAAGCTACTTCTTCATCCCTCTTACCACAAGGGTTTTCCTGGGATACACAGAAAAGGAATTAGGTGGTTCCCACAGCTGGTTACCAGGGGGCTTACAGTAACAAGATGCACACTCTATTAGGTCTAAATGAATAACAACGTTGGCTACAGGGTCTGCTGAGTGCTGGCAGCTGATCTCAGATGGTGTGTAGCTGTGGTCTTAGGACAGACCATTAAAAAAGTGTGAAAAAAATTACAGCTAATTGCATTGTCACAACACTAGCACTGTAGTTTCCAAACACATAAAACTAAAGGCTATTGTCACTTCTGGCAGCATCCAGCATCATCAGACAGGGCTGAAATTTCCAAATGTTCCCATGTAATGGGGCTCTATGGAGTGTTTTTCATAGCCTGGCCAAGCATGACTCTTCTGCTGGCTTGAAATAGCCAGGGGCCAAGTGTGATTTCTTGGTTTTTGTTTCCAGGCAAGACACACAGCCTTACCAGAGAGAAGACAGCCACACTCAGCTCCAGGGAGATTAAATGAGCCAAAATTACTGACTTTTTGGTGGGTGGGAAACTAACAGATTAAGGAACTCACTACATTGTCCTCTCACCTGCACGTCTGAGTTGAGCCAGTCTGTATTAAACCCTTCTCTATGCAGATGATTTTTGCTCTGTCCCACAGTCTGTAAGCAGAGGACTTGGAGCTGGAGCTGTTTCTCTTCTTTCATCCAAGAGAAGGGTTTTATTCCTTTGAAATAAGCAGCTGTCTGCCTTATTTTCCAGCTTGCCACGCTCCCCCTTTTATAGTAAACAGGATTCCACCCCGGACAAAGGGGAATCTCAATATGCCACTCCTAGTCAGAAATGTGTTCAGGAGAAAAGAGGAGGGATTAACTTCCTCATAAATCATTTGCAATGAAAGGGGTGGGGAGGCTAATGATTTTAAATGGATACTTTGGCAATTCCTTTAATGAGAAGGAGGAGATAATTACTTTGACCTTGAAGATCACATTATTCTCCTTCAGCCAGAGGAAAGAAGATATGAAGTATTGCCTCAGTTCTTGCTAAGCACAGGGTGAAGTTACAGAAGACTGACACGGTCAATAGCTAAATAGGTATTTAATCATAGCTAGTATCTAAATGAGGCATTTGCTGTGGTGTCTGACTCATTTGCTACCTCCTAAGTGAAACATGGGGTTATAGAATATGATGAGTTAGAAGGGACCCACAAGGATCATCAAGTCCAACTCCTGGCCCTGCACAGGTCACCCCAAGAATCGCACCATGTGCCTGAGAGCATTGTCCAAGCACTTCTTGAACTCTGGCAGGAAAGTGTTTGTTCTTGTGCCTGGTTTTCTTTGTCTTTTATTTTTTGGATACGTTAAGGCCCTTAGGTTTGATTACCATTTCTTCTTGTGGAGGCAAATGCAATGGATTGGAGGTAGGGATCTGAGCTGTCTTTGCACCCAGAATTTTATCCAGAAGCCAGTGGGCCTTGGTGAGATCTGCACAATGCAGAGCCACAGGAGTTATGCTCTCAAACCAAGATGGTTCTAGAAAGCAGCCTTCTGTATCTTTGCAACAGAGCAAAGTAGAGAAGTCTTCAAGGTTCATCTCTGAGCCCGATCCAATGCCTCATGTAATCCCAACGCTGAGTTATGCTGAGCAGAAATCTTTCTGATTTAGAGCCACTACGAGTTCTTTGAAAAGACATCCTGCTATGACTGTTGAGGGTCTCTATATCATGAGAGAGCTGAACGTGTTGGACCAAAAATACCGACAGCTCAGGGGTTAGGACAAGAGGCAGGGGCAGAAGGCAAGGATTTGTTTCATCCTATGTAGGTATCCCCATTCAAGCTGGCAGCCCAGACTCAAGGGAGGGGACTGCTCTGTGTGAATTAGTTAATCCAGGGTTGAAGATCTGAAGTGGGGGGATCATACCAGAGAAGTATTTCTTTCCCTCCACTGACTACTAAGAAAAGCCAGGGTGACCAGCTCCATGATGATCCAGAGAGATGAATCAAGTCCCACCACGGGGCTGTTCAGAGAAACAATTTCTTTCAGCTCTGCCCCCAAACTGAAAATTTCAGAGAACGTGCAACAAGAAATTACTCCCATTGTCCTGATGCCACATAGTTTCCAGGCTTTTTGCTGTTCTACCTGGTTTCTCTGTGGAACAAAGGCACAGGCAAAGATGGAAATGGGAATAAAGCTATGAACAAAGCCAATCTATTTTCTGTCTAATTCCTCTCTTTGCCAACAGCTACCACAGGTGGCAGACCAGAGAAAGAACAATTTAAGACCTGAAAGGAAACTGTGCAGAATCTCACTGTATGATTGACTCTTTCAGAGACTGATGCTTTGGGCAGGTGATGTCAGACACGTGTCTTAAAGGTTAGGACTGAAATTCTCCTCCAGAAGAGCTGATTTGCAACTTGTCACACTGAGTTCTGCTCTTTCCCCTATCACCTGGAAAAGGAGGCACACATCAGCATCATCTGTCACCTCTGCTCATTAAAATAGCATCCAAATGAGTTGGAATAGTTGGGCAGCAGTAAGGTCACACCATAAAAGGCTGAGGCTCTGATGGAAGCAGTATCCGCCACAAGAAGGTACAGCAGGGTCATGCACAAGCTTGAATGCCAGATGCACTTGAGCTATAAGAAAGTCTGTTGTTAAAGGTATGTGAGGAAAAGTAGATCCTTGCTCTTCTCCAATTTATTTTCTCCCAGGTTGCCTCATTCATGCCAGAAATTTCCTAGAGAAAAATCCAGTTCGGTCTGGTACAGACAGATGCTATGATGGTCCACCCAACATTTGAGCTTTGTCTAAATTTGCTTGCTGACCCCTCATATCTCCATCCAAACAAATTAATCCCTTGCTTGGCAACATCCCAGTGGGAGCCACTGCTTTGTCTAAATAAAGCCCAAGAGAAGTTGTTTAAGAACTGGAAAGGGAAGGTTGAACAAAACTAAACCATTTGAAGCTTGTGAAGGTGATTGTGGGTTTGATGGGTTAAGGAGCTGCTGTTCTGCAGTGTGGGTGGAGGAGAGGACTTGGCTCCATGGGAATGCAAGCTTGCCACTTTTCTCTTTTCTTTTTCATTCACACCAACCAAGCTCAGAGATCTTGCTGTGGGTAGATTCCTGCTGCCAGATGTCAAAATATTGAACACTGAAGACCCAGTAAGACTGTGCTAAGGTCTTTGTTCAAAATATGAACTCTGAGAGGTCTACAGAAGAAAGAAGAAAGAGGAAAAGTGTGACTAGCTAAAGTGTAGGAGCCTGAAGTTGAGAGAACTGTAAGCATACCATCATCTCGTTCATATTGTACAGCTTCCTTCCTTTTGGGTTGGACGTACTCTAAAGAATGGCTTTGCTGAACCTGGCCAAGGTCCAAGGTAATTTAATTGACTGTTAACACAATTGCAAGTGAGAGCAGAAGGCACTTTTTAGTCTCCCCTGAAGGTCCTATGGCTCTCCTTTGCACCCATCTTCACCTACCTACTGCTGTATCTGGGTGGTCACACCAGCCTGCACCCCCACCTCCAGAGGTCTCTTGCAGCAGAGCTTGGAACAAGGGAAATTTCCCCATAAACCTCCTTGTTTGCAAGTGTTTCTGCAATCAGACTTCATCTTAACTGAGAAAGAGCCCAAATATGTGATGGAGATGAACTGGGGGGGTGGGCTGTGAGCAACAGAACAGGGCAAGGCTCAAGAGTTGTAAGAGAGAAGCAGAAATAAGGTGTGCAAAGGTGTCATTTGTATATGGTATGTGGGAAAAGTGCATGTGGGAGAGAAGAGTGAGAGCAAACACATGGCTGTGGGAAGGAACAGCACAGAAGCATGTGTTTGAAGGAAAGAAATCCCCAAACCCCATTCTAATTTGTTTCATAGAAACTTCTCCTCACACTTGCTAGAAGGGAGCTGCCCTCCAGCACATGGTGGCAACCAGCCACTTATATTGAATTTGTTGAGCAAGCCACCAAACAACTCCCCCAGGGAGGACAATCATTGTGGATCTAATTAAAGCTCGTCACGCAGCCCTGCTCCGCTGACCAGCCTCTGTGTGAATGAGATGACCTCCATTAATTTTATCTGACAATGATCATTGCATCAGGGCCAAATCCCTACATGGGATTTGACACCTGCCAAGAAATGGACAAAACAGCCAGAGCTCTGAAGGTGCAGGAGGGAAAAGGGACCTGGAAACCCCAGTTATGTGCTGGATGGGTCTGGCTGTCTCCTGTCCCAATGGGCTGGTGCCACACTGGTGAGACACCAGGCTGCCAGAGCAGAGCAGGCAGTAATGGCTGGAAAACTGGGTCTCCTCTACACAAAAGCACCATCAGCCCTCTTCTGGGAACATGGGACCACCTCACACTGTCATTCACCTCCACCAGGGCAGTCTTTCGGAGAGTAGGTGGTTATTATTATTAAATGATAAATCTACTTAGATGTGGAACAAAAATCTAAAGGTATTACCTACACTTTGCTAATAATCACTGGGCAGGTGTTTCTATCTCCCTAACAGCCTTGGGAAAGGATTTTGAGGCAGATGTCTCCTCTCTATCCATGCTCCAGGGCCTCAAGGAGTATGGCTGTGCTCCTGTACCTATCCCCTGCACAGAGCTGAGTCAGGGCTCAGTGGTGTGCTAACCATGTCCTGGTGACAGCTTGGAGCACCAGGAAAATAGCAAAGGCTGGCCTAGGAAGAACTGTCCAGCATGACAGAGAGATAAAGAGAGACTGTGCTACAGCCCCTGCATCTCTGCTTGTGCTCCCTGATGGTCAGCAGGTGGGGGGGTTGAATATCATTGCCCTCATTTGCCTATTGGGAATGGTTCCTGCCCCATGTTATCCCTTGAAACCTGCTCAGAAATTGAACAGAGATGTGAGCCAAGCCACAGCCCAATCTGGCAACACAGCAACAGATAATTGAATGGTGCTCCAGTCCCCAGAGAAAGCCCTGGCACCAGTTAATTGATTAACATGGAAAAATGGGAACAGATTTTTGATCAAATTGTCCTTCATAAGATCCCTGAAGGAATGAGGCTTGAGAGAATGCGAGAGGAATCTCGTTAACCAATGTCATTCATTAGTAGCATTTAAATAATTCCTCTGAAGATGCATATGCCCCTTAGGAACATCAAAGAACTGGGAAACCACTGTGCATCTGGTGGCAAACATGGGCCTGGGTGACCTCTGGGAATTTGACAGCTGCATAGTGCATCTAAGGTTGAATCGGTGTGATTGACTTAAAACTGCTTTAATAACCAGGAACACACACACGAGAAACCACACACATTGCTCTATATGGCAGCCAGACCAGAACTGTAAACCTCTAAGAGCACCTGGCAACACGAGATCTCAGCTTGTTATTCTCTTGTTAGAATATAATTCCCTTTTTAATATAAAAGCTTTAAAAATTATTTTCTTGTAGACACAATGTGAAGCCCCTGTAACTCTCTCAGGATCATCCTCCACACCAGAATCCACAGCTCTCTCCAATCAAAAAGAAAATATGCATTGCCAAAATCCAACATTCTCATTAGCATGACCAGTTAATCAGCTCTTACATCCCTAATTAAACAAGTGTCTGTTGTACAGCAAACATTCCACCTGCTCTGATTCCTCTCTGCTTGCAAGGTCCTGTCCGTGGAGGGGCTGGGCACGAGGGCCATGAGCTGCTCTCCTGGCTCACAGGCTGCATCTCTAAGCCATCCTGCCAGGTGGGCACTCAGGCGATTTGTGTGATATCCTTGGCCTGGGGATTTACAGCACAGCCTTAAATATGAGAAACTGTAGCTGATGCTTGATTAAATTTGCTTGTTTCTTCTCTGCTCTCATAGCTGATGGGAACAGTTTGATGCTATGGCATATGGGGTCATTACAGATATCTAGTCTTGGAATCCAGAATCTGTGGAGAAAATGTGGGGGTCTTTTCTTTTGAGCAGACACTCAGAGAAATTTGCTATTGGAATCTAGGTTGCATCTGGTGAAGCAGCAAGTGTTCTCATCAAAACATAAGCATCAAACTGTGGGGTCCCCCCATCTAGGATGCGAGTGGGTGATTCCTTGAGCTCATTTAAGATGGTACAGGAAGATGAGAGCTTTGGGAATCTCTCAGGAAATACACGAAGACTGGAATTACATTAATAAGACCTTGAAAAAACATGAAAACTACAGGGTGGGAAGCAATGTTCAGTTGCTCAGCTCAGTCAAAGTCACTTGACTACAGCAAGAGTTTTCTGACTCTTGATTGTCTACCTGAGAGTGAAATAATGAAATATTTTAGAGTCAGCCAATCTGAGATGATCCTTATGCAGCCATACAAATCCAGGTATTTGTGAGGCAGAGAACAACGATTAGTGGGTGCTTTGATGCTTCTAAAAGGCATTTTAAGAAGACATGAAAAACCTGTTATGGAAGAAGGTTTCCTGAGAAGATAGCTTCCAAGAAGGTAGACTTAAAGCTCATTCCTCGGTAATGGTGATAACCAAGACAGAAGACACCCAAGCTGAGTGTTTGATATGAAAACAAGTAAACAATAATCAAAGGAAAGGATTTGTGAGGGAGGCACAGGGTTGTTTTGTCTCTTTCAGGCTGCCGACTAGGAATTGGTCTCAGGCAGGAGATTCGGGGTCGCTACATTTTTAGTGTAAAGACTGACTCTGTTCAATACCACCTGTTCTAGTAGCACCACTGAATTTCTATTTGTCTCCCTGAATCTCCACATCTGAGGAATCTGGTTCTTTTTCCTCGGGCTATTTTTTTTCCCCAGCACCTCTGCATTGTTTATTGCACTAATTGTCTCCTGTGTCAGGCAATTTGATTCTAACACTGATGATCTGCTGCATCACCTCAAGATAACTTTACCAGAAACAATGGGCTAGATTCTTTGTTTAATGACAGCAAGAGTCCCAGTTAAACCTACAGCTGTAGCTTTTACCTCACTGGTAAATCAACCAACTTACCCCTCCTGTGGATCCAGCCATCTGATGCTACATGAGACACAAATCCACAACACAGCAATGGAAAATAAAGGCCACTTAATACTGTTAGGTTTTATTACAGAAAAAAATTTTTCCTTTGAGTTGGAATTACAACAAATATATTCATGTTCTGATCTGACTCCTCCAGCTCAATGTCTTTCAGAGCTCTATCTCTGAAAGATAGAAAGATATTAATTCTATGTGTAAAGAATGTCTGGCAAACTGCCAGGGGTTTTTTCAGTTTGTTTTTTTTTTCCTTTTAATTACTGGAAAGTAAGATGGGGAGCTGGCTCCCTACCTAAGAACTGGAGCTAAAAGCATTTCATGATGAGAAATAACTTAAGCAAATATCTTCCACCTTATCTCTCACAGTTCCTTTAAGCTCGTTTTGATTTCTTCTTTGTTCTTAAAACCAAACCCTGTGTAGTTAATAAGCAGAGTGATAAAAAGAAATCAATGCTCCACATCCAAACTGATATATTTCTGCTCTGAGCACAATTTTACCAGCATGTCTCTTAAGGTCTCACTCAACTTCTCTCTCTGTTTTGTTTTTCCTTTGGTGGTTGCACATCAAATAAAAAGGAGAAAAAAGAAAATCAGGCTGAAAGGTGGGATAGAAGATGTGAAGATGTAGAGAAGAAAAGGTACATGGCACCGTCCCTGCGGACAGGCTGAGGGAGAGGCAGCAGTGGTCTGCAACTGGCATTGGTTTGACAGTGTAAGAATTTCACAGTTACTGCACTCACCTCCTATCCCAGCTGTGCTTAAGGTCTCAACCTGCCATGACTCTGCCCTTGGTGTGAAGAGGCATTTCATACTGTTACTGATGCTATTGACTAAGCCCTGCACATTTCAACTTTGAGTTCCTCTGTCTTATCAGTGCCTGCATGAGTTATACTTCCCCTAGGAGCAGAAAAAGTGTCCAGGTGTAAAGGGATGAGCTCCTACATGGTGTGAGGAGGTCACCCCAATTTGCTGCTGTATCTGTCTACCATGAAGGTTCCCACAGAGTAGTTATTGGTCTCAGAGCACATGGTTAGGACCCTCTACATGAGAACTTAGACTCCTTCTTTGCTTTAGCTTTCAACACCCAAATAAACAAGCAGCCACAGATGTCATGTTCCTAATGCCCAAAGACATGAGCACAAGGTCACATTACACTGTCTTGAGATACTGTTCATCAGCAGCCTGCAGATAATGAGGGGTAATCTAGTTTAGGCTCATCCTCTGCACTCGTGAGCTAAACTCAGACCAATAATAGTGCTTTTGCCTGGCGATGAGTTTACATCCAAGAAACTGCTGTGGCTCAGCTGATTTGTTGTAATCTGCTCATGCAACAAGCACCAACAATTTCCAAGGCTGCTGTAACAGCTTGCTCCAAGGACAGCAGCTACAGCTTGGCAGCGAGATCATTTAGTTTTAAAGCAAAGGCTCCTTGAAGAGCACCGCTGCCTTTAAGGCTGGAAGCAATAGGCTCTTGACCTCTATTTGGTTCAACAGCTATCGCCAAGAAGAAATAGGACTCTAGTGCAGCACAATGGCTTGGAGATGCTGCATTCCAGAGAGTCCCTTTGCAGCAGGGATGCTTACAAAGCAGGGCAGGGGGTAACATGTGGAAATGTCACCCCTAGTTTAATTCACATCATAAAAACCAGCAGATACCTGGTTGCATTTTTGTGAGCAGGCATTCCTGACTCAAGTGAATTAATGAGTTTCATCTTGTTCTCCTGCATATTTGATATTCCACTGTCCTAGAGCATTTAGAGGAGCTAGGTTGGGTGCTTGGTTTTTTTTAATCCACGATATTTTCTTTATCTTTCTTTACCTTAGATTTCACCAAGGCTTTCCATTTGTTCAGTCCATTAAACCCACCAAAGGGAGACATTTGAAAATGCTGTTGTGCCTTGCAGAGCTCAGTTGCAATGGATTTCACAGGCCACGCTGCCCCTACAAAACAGGAACGGGATTTGGTCATGCGAGACCTTGCTGAAATACATCAGTTTAATTAGGGATTATTTTGCAAGGGTGGAAAATAATTATTCTGCATACGAAGTGGAAATGACCAAAACTTGCCTCATTAATGTTGATTCACTGTAGCCAGCACACAGCAAGCAGAGACTGGAGCTCCCTGATGAATGGCACTCCCTTCACGCCAACATACTCCGCATCCATAATGGCTGAACAAGGCTCATTTTATGGGAGCAGTGGTGTAGAGAGGAGGCAGGACCACGGGCACACAACCTGCACATGGACCAACACCTGTGCAACCCCGGAGGCTGGAGCTTGGGGCATCCCTGAGGGGATGGTGCTTCATCCTCACAGCCCCCAAGCCCATCCTGGATTCTGCTCTGGGGATCAGGCAAGAATGGCAAATTAAGGAAGGGAAAAGTTTGGGATTAAAATTGGGAATTGTCTTCAGTGGGGTCTTGGCTGCACTTTTATTACCACTGGTCTCAGATACAACTTTTCCCTAGACCAGGAGTTTCTGATCACGCTGTGAGTCTTGGCACCTTTCAGCATCAGACACAGGTCACACAGGGGAGGACACAACCCCACCCCACACATGCTTCTCCCAAATGGATAAATCAGTGTGCCCTGGGTATACACCTGCAATGACAGGGAGAACCAACACCATGGAGTCTGAATCACAATGAGGACAAGGTTTGCCATCATAAAGTGACTTTAATGCATACATCAGGACAGCCCAGAAGAGGACAGGTGTGACAGAGGTGTTTGACCTCAGAGGTGTTCGACAAATTCCTTCATGGAGCTGCAGATTTGTGTACAACAGCTGAGATAGCTAAGCCTGTTGTTTCTACTCTCCACTGGCCCTTTGCGGAGGTCTCATGGACTCACAAACATCGCTAGACCAGATGATTAGACTGTTCTTGTATACCACACAGGCGTGTGACCTTCAGAGTGAACCAAAGCACTGCCCAACACCTCTGGGGTTTACTGTTGTGCCAAATTGATTTTTGTCTACATTCCTAAATGCTCGGAGAAAATCCTTTTGCTGATTTGGCAGATGAGGCTCGGTGAAGTTTTAGTGGGGTTGTGTCTCAATCCTTTATAACCGACATAGGCAATCCAAGTCAGTGTTTTATGTTAGAGCCACGATACATCATCTGACTTATCTCAAGGCAGGCACCTCAAATGGGTTGGGAAATTACTTTAGCAGTGGCCATTTCTTTTCTGTGACTAAAAATGGGAGCTGAGGGTGGCTCAATCAAATGGAGTGGAGATGTTTGCATTTAGATGTGTGAAGGAAAATTAAGTTAATCACACCCGGTGATGGATGTGGCTTGCATATAGCTACACAAGGATGCAGGAAAAGGAGACTCTTGTATTGTATGTATACACCACAGAAAAACATGGATATTATGTTAAGAAAGCAGAGGAAGAAGCAGGAAAGAAGAAAGGAGCAAAGACCATGCTCTTGGTGACCCAACAAGGCACTGGATCATTGTTTGAGCCCTCTGCTTCTCAAATCATTGCATCTGAAATTGTCTTAATAACAACCAGGGCATCTTTATGACTCTTGATCAGTGGTTGCTCCTTTAGTCTATGAAATAGTGTCACCTTCTGCTGCAGCACAGCATGGGAAGTGTCTCTACTGGAAACTGGTTTACTGGGTACCAGTTTTCCTCCCTTCTTTCTCCTGAATTTAATTCAGCAAGAGACATCCCGAATAAAGACCTGCACAAGCCTTGAGGATAACTGAAATAAGCAGTGAACTGTACTCTCCTTTCAGTACCAAAGTTCATCATACTCAGAAAAAGCCAAAATGGAGGGCCATTTTTTCCCAGGGACTGAGTGCAATCTGAAAGACTGGATCTTTCAAAACCCCAAGGGTCACTAAATGCCAGTCTATTCTGACAAAAAATCTTTAGTAGTAAAATAAAATCTTCCCTGAGCAAAGTGTTCCCTATCCAAGGAGAGAACCACTCTTTTTCAGTCTAGTGGTACTTTTTATTTCATTTTGGGTTATATGTAATGGCAAAGAAGAACAAAAATAAGGAGAGCTTGGTGGCTGTGCCTACAGTGAGACATTTCTGATCAGCTCTGTCTGATGACCTCTTCAGATGGATATGCCCTTTTGGAAAAAGCTTTTTTGCTTACTTCAAGGAACAAATCAGAATAGAAACTCCACTTTGAATCAAGTTCTTTCTAACTTCCTACCTCTGGAGAGAAGGAAACCAAATTCTCTGTGTAGGCAGTGATTTATATACACAGAGACATCCAAAGCAGCAAACAATAACCCAAGCACCTCTAGTTTTCAGGCTCCACATATCACAGTCATGTGTTCAAAGATATCCATAAAAAAAGAACAATTTTCTATCGGAAAGCTTAGAAAAGAGCTCTCTTTCTGACCTGTTGGGAACCACATGGTGCTGGCAGGCCAGCAAGGTCCTTTTCATCTCAAACATCTACGTTTCCATCTCTTTGCACATGCAATTTTGCACCTCATTGCTCCTAATTGAGTGGTTTTGAAAACCCACCCCACAGAGCTATAATTCTCTGCCATGGCCATGGTGTCAGGGAAAATAAGTTCTCAGACACTTCTGTCTATAAATAATTCTGCTGCCGTGAGGTTATCCAAGGGAGTGTTGAAAACGATCTCATTACTAGCGTATTTCTCCCTTTTCTATCAAATTGCTTGTTTCTTCCCCCAGCCTCTTGCCAAAAGCAAAGGTGTAGGATTTCAGGCTTCCTAAACACAATTTCCAGCATGTTCTTCCTCCCACGATGGACACCACAGCTGTTGTGGGAGCTGTCATCCCCAGAACGGGACTCAGGAATGAGACTCATATTAACCTAAAATCCCTCACATCAATTTTCTGGAGTGAAAGGATGTCAGGTCTAAGTCTAGTCACAAAGACAAACTCCAGCTCTGGTAATTATATCCTGTTAACCCAAAGTCCCTCTTACAGTTTCAGCAGGACATGAGTCTTCTTGCTAATACTCTGCTGTGGTTTATCTCAGAGACAGATGCATTTTGGCAGGGAAGGCGATTTCTGTAGATCTGGCCATCAAAACCAGTTGTGAGTTTTGGAGCAAACACCCTAATGCCAGCTTTTCTCAGGTGAGCATCAACAGCCTGGTTTCTAGCAAGGAAGAGTTGTTACTGAAACGGGAGCTTGGAGCAACAAATAATGCAGGTATTCATAGTAATTACTGAAGAGAACTCAGAAGCTGAAAGTGGGTAGATCTGGATTGGATATTGGGAAGAAATTCTTTACTGTCAGGGTGCTGAGACACTGGCACAGGTTGCCCTGAGAAGTCTGTGGATGCACCATCCCTGGGAGTGTTCAAGATCAGGTTGGATGGGACTCTGAGGTCTAGTTGGCAGGATGGTGTTGAAACTAGATCAAGGGGGCTGAAACTAGATTATATTTAAGGTCCCTTCTAGACCAAACCACTCTACGAATCTATGATTCTAAGCTTCAAGGTCACAATATTTGCTGCCTGACCCAAGCAACCATGCCCCAGGTGCTCCAGGCAAACCTTCACCTCTTGCTGTCACTTCCCCACAAGCCATCACCATGAAGCAAATAGTGCAGCACAGATGTAAAGGTTTTACATCACTTTTGTGCCAAGTCGTCAAGTACTTGCATGCTCTGGTTTCTACCACCTTTATATTTAGTCCATAATTAAACAAGCAAGGGACATAAACAGCTGACAGCTTAAAAGCACCATCTTACACTCTTTTCCTTGCTTTGTAAACACAGACCTTACTTCTCACATAAACTACAGAGCACAGCTATAACTCACTCTCCCCAGAACTGCTGGTTTTTGCCTGAGTCCAGGGTATACTGTAATCAGCTGAAATGCTTTTATTTTTTTGCCTTGAAATTTGTCTTTTTAACAGAAAGTGTCTTTGTTCATCCTGAGGATTGCTGGGTACATCTCTGAGCTGGAACAGAGTCTCATCAAAGCACGGTGCTCAAGTCAAGGCAGTACAAGGATTTTTATTCCAACATGATGTGAGCCACAGTTCTTTCAGCTCTTTATGAGTAAGTTAGCGGAAAGAACTAGTTGACCTTCTCCAGAACAGATCAGCTCTGATGAAAGAAGTTAGTATATTTGTCTTAGACTGGGAAGCCCCCCTGCCAAGGAAAAATGCTGCTGATAAAAAAAACCCTGGAGGATGGATGGATGGAGCTGAAAGATATCAGAGTGAACATCTAACTTTGAAACTTCGTCTTGAGCATTTGGCTCTACAGAAGCTTCAAGGTGCAGTGCCTAGAGTGGGAAAGACCTGACCAACCAGGTGCTTGTACCAAGGTGCCCCTGCCCTGGGATATGGGGCAGAAAAGCTAAATTTGGGGTCTTAGAGCACCATCTGCTGGCACATTTCCCGAGAAGGAGCTGGGGTGGGATCAGAGATTTCACCATGGCCTGGTCTGGGAGCAGAAAAAGGCTGCTGAAGAAACCCCAAGGTCTCCTTTGAGCCTCCACGGGGGCATGGAACGAGGGAAAATGGACAAAACCCACTCTTTTTTCTTCCTCTGTATCCTATTTTTAAAATCACAGCCCCACAGGCCATAGTGGCTTTCAACTGCAGCTTGGCTCTTCAGTCCTGAGATAGTCTATTTTGGGGCAGATCAGATAGGAGAGATCTGCATATGGGATTCTTGGCTGCTGGATCCCATCTTGTTCTCAGTTGTGGACCTCACCTGTTCCACTACACCTCCAGGACAGAGGTCCAGCAACACCTTACAGCTGAGCTGTACAGTCAAAATTTGGTTCTCTGTAAAATCACAAAATCATAGAATCATGGAATATCCTGAGTTGAAAGGAAACCACAAGGATCTTTGAGTCCAACTCTTGGCCCTGTATAGGATAACTACAAGATCACAGCATGTGCCCAAGAGCATTATCCAAGCGCTTCTTGAACTCTGTCAGGCTTGGTGCTGTGACCACTTCCCTGGGGAGCCTGTCCCAGTGCCCAACCACCCTCTGGATAAAGAACCTTTTCCCAATATCCAGCCTAAACCTCCCCTGACACAGCTTCATGCCACTCTCTCTGGTCCCATCATTGGTCACCAGAGAGAAGAGGTCTGTGGAACTAGAAAGGATATCTTTGTCCATGGGGACCAGCATTGCCTTTTCACAAGCCACACATCCTGTAACATCCTTCATAAATCCTTTCCTTGTACCTATAATTTAGATGGAAACACAATGTTGGAGCATTTCTTGTATTCATGCAGAAAAGAGACAGTGTTTTGCTGGAAGGAGATAAACTATCTGCATATAATAGCAGAGCAGAAGTGACTGGGGTGACAGTCAGAGATATGTAAGTGACATTTTGATTTTTACGTGCTGCAAATAGCAAAAGGCAGTTGTTTCTTGATACGCTTGGATTAACAAAGCACAGCATTTGGCACTGGAAGTGTTGCTGCCACAAAGCAGAAGATGGGACCACAGTCTCTCGGCCTTAGACACAAAGCAGGCTGAAGGAGAGAAATGCCTGCAGTCCCATGGAAAGCTGTCTGTGGGGCATTCATCAAATATGAGTCACCAAATCACCCTCTACTGAGCCTTTCACCGTTTTCAGTTATCTCTGTGCTGCCATGAATCTAACACTATGGGAAGGTGAGGAAGTGGTGCTGGAATTCGGGTGAGTCCCAGCTCTTGGGATTGTTCAATACAGGGGATTCTCAGTCTGAAGTTTTAAGCACATTTCTAACTGCCTTAACTTGGAAAAAAAAATAAAAAATAAAATCAAGAACCTGAAATATCTCTTACAGGGAAAAGAAAAAGAAGAAAAGTCCCAAATAGTTTATTGGCCCTAAACCAGAAAGGGATAATGAACAGCAAGAGGAATGTAGGGTGGAAACCACAGCCTCATCAGAGAATCATAAAATCACAAAAAATGGCTGGGGTTGGAAGGGATGTTTGGAGTCCAACCTTGCTGCTGAAGCAGCAAGAAAGAAAACCTCTGGAGATGCAGAAGACATCACAGGATGTGGAAGATGCCCTGAGATGCAGAAGATGCCAGGATTCAAAACCTGATGTCTAAGATGAACCAGCCCTACTCTAACCTACACATGCTGCAGGATCCTCCTGAAATATGGCTAAGACACTTGGACTTCCAGCATTGAAACAAAAGCCCCATACAATAGGAACCTATTTTCCCAGGTACCAAGCAATAGGACATGAGTAATGGCCTCAAGTTGTGCCAGGAGAGGTTTAGATTGGATATCAGGAAAAATTTCTTCTGTGAAAGGGTTGTCAAGCATCAAAACAGGCTTCCCTGGGATGTGGTGGAGTCAGCATCCCTGGAAAGATTTAAAAGATTTGTGGATGTGGCACTTGGACACATTTAGTGCTGGGTTAAGAGTTGGACTCGATGATCTTAGAAGCATTTTCCAACCTTAATGATTCTATGGAAATAAAGATCCTCTGTGGCAGTTCCTTGGTAGCAACAGCACAGTGCAGCAAAAGGAGGAAATCGCAGGGTATTGCTCTTAGTTTTAGACACCCCCGTCGCACAGAACACAAGTTTGTCCTAACTACATTTTCAACAACTTTTACATGGGAACTAGCGCCCTACTAAGAAGCACAAAGACACAGGTGAGAAAATGGAATTGGCAGTGCTGGATTAGCAGTTGGAATTGATGATCTCAAAGGTCTTTTACAACCTAAATGTTTCTATGATTCTATGATTTGAGTCCTCTTTTCAGACAGCAAGCACAGCTCAGAAACTGCTTCAGTGTTGGAGCCAGACCTGTTGAGCACCACTCAGCGCCACTAAATGAATGCAATCATAAGACAGGTATGAAATAGAGGGTGGCCATGCTGGGGGGTGAGGCACAACAGTACCTGTTTGCTTTGGGCAGTGCAGTCCCACCTTTGAAAAAGAAGTAGGTCTGTTCATTTGGGGCTATGAGCAAGGTGCTCCTGTCCATGGCTGTGGGGTTGGAATAAGATGATCTTTAAGGTCACTTCTAATTCAAACCATTCTGGCATTCTGTGATTTAGGAGCACACTATCTTTTTGAAGAGGCCATTGCAAACTGCAAGATAATCTATTTTCTTATCTTCCCAGTACCCCTAGAGAATAAATCTTGCACCCTAGATTGCTGAAACAGGAGGTTTCCCACCTGCTGGTAGGAATCCCCTTCCTCCCTCCCTCTCTCTCATAACCAGTCTCTCTGGGATAATAAGTCCCACTAAGAAAATCTGCAGACTCTGCTTCCTTGAGTCCTGCTCAGTCGTGTACATGAGCTCTAAGTCCCAACCACCTCCTCCTGCTCAGGTGAGGGCAAACCATACTGTCCACAAGCTGAGGCAAAAATTAAAACCAGGTTTTACACCGCGGTTTGGCCTTTCCCCTGCCTCCCTGTACCAAAGGTTCCTCTCTGCACTTGCACTTTCAAATTAGGAGGTATGTCAGGCTTGTGGAACCAAGCCCAAACTTTCCTGAGAAAATGCACCAGAGTCAAAGACATGTTTTGAAAATAAATAGCAAAGCTGGCAAGCAAGGGTGATGGAAGACAGAACTGGCATCGTTAGAAGCTGGTAGGAGTAAACTAAGAGGGGCTCTGCATGGCAGTTTTACACAGGACTTAGCCTCCTGCCAGCAATATCTGAGGAATATTGCTCAACAACCAAAAGAATGAGCACTGAGTCTTGGGAAGGGAAGAAATTAGAAGTGTCTGTCTAGGCCACTCCAATAACATGAGCAATAATAATAGAGTGGGAGAAATAAGTGTGGAGTGAGGGTTAAAAAAAATACAAGGAGAAAATGGGCAACAGAAAAGCACATCAGAGTTATAAAAAGAGACAGAGAAGGGAATTTTATTCATGAGCTTTCCAAACACATTTGCCATTATCGCAGGCATGAGAATATTATTCTGCTGCTGTCAGGGGGCATGTGATGGGGCTCCAGCCGTCAGAAAATCACTGCCAGCTGTCAGAGGGCCAAGCCATTAAGGGCCATGGGCCAACACCAATCACACTGTCAAGAAACACACTTGCTTGTCAAGGGATTAGCAGTCTGGCCTCCAAAGCCTTCAGAGAGCGTTGGCTTCAAAACTGGCGACGGTCATGTGAATAGCGCAGTCCGTGACAATGGAAGCAGAGGGTGGAAATGCTCCTTTTAAGTACAGGAGTAAGGACTACAAGGAGGAAGGTGTTCAGCTGTTTCTGGTTGGCTCTGGTACATGAGGAGCTCTAAATAGTAGAGAGCATCTTTCATTTGACAGCATTAAAAAACCAATTAAATTCATCCAGAAGCACTGCTTAGCCTTTGATCAAATGGGCTGATGCACGACAGTGACCTCTGAGTGCATTGCAGCTTTCTTTGGGAAGACTGGCATGAGAGAGCAGCAAATCAGTGCTGGAGTCCCACTGAATTTTATTCCTCTTCCATTCAAGCATCAGCAGTACTCTAACCTATGACAGTTGCACCTCTTCAGGAACAGGGCACATGGTTTGGGTAGCAAAACTGATGCAGACAATTCAGTCCCCAGCCTTGTTCAGCAATGGTCCCAGAAAAAAAGCCAGTCCTAGGACTAGCAGGGCTTATTCTGTGGGTGCTTTTCTTATTTTGGAGGTGATGAGCCTAGACTTGGCTTTTGAAGTCTAGCCTACAGAGAAGTCACTGTATCCATTTCCCTGAGACAGTCCCACTCAAGGTTCTATCAGAAAGCTACAAAGCTATATTAATACAGATCACAGAAATCACACAGTGTTCATGGAGAGTGTTCTACAGTTTGGGTTAAGCCTGTTGGGTCAAGTTTAAACCATACATAAGCACTGCCTAACTTTTAGGTCACACCTACTGTGGCATTTGAACTCAGCCACAGAGTGATTCAGACTGTCCACAGCTGCCATGCTCAACACTAACTGCAAGGAGAAGTTGCCCGAGACAGGAATTCAGTATTATATTATATTGACTTACCATTGCAGTCATAATGCTTTAACACAGGCAGAAGTCAGTACATGATTCATGCCCATGATGTAACTTCATATGTTATAATCAGGTAATTCACATCACAATTAAATAATTATGTCATACAACTGGATGAAACTTTCCAGAAAAGTGTGCCATGATGAACCCACTCTCACCTGAAGTTTTGATGTGACACACCTATGAATTTTGGGGTGTCATAGAATCAAAAAAATCATTTAGGTTGGAAAAGACCTCCAAGATCCAAGTCTCCAAGACCCAAGATCCGAGTCCAGCCTTTGACCAAACATCACCATATCAACTAAACCATAGCACTACGTGCCACGTCCTGTGGTTTCTTGAACACTTCCAGGGATGGAATCACATTCCCTGTGCAGCCCATTCCAATGCTTGACAACCCTTTCAGTGAAGAAAGTCCTCCTGACATCCAAAATGAACCTCCCCTGGCACAGCTTAAGGCTATGCCCTCTCGTCCTGTCACTTGTTGCCTCGGAGAAGGAGCTGACCCCCACCTGGCTACAACCTTTTTCAGGCAGTTGTAGAGAGCATAAGGTGTTCCCTGAACCTCCTTTTCTCCAGACTCAACACCCCCAGATCCCTCAGCCACTCCTCATATGACTCACTCTCCAGATCGAAGGTTCACTGCCCTTCTCTGGACACATTCCAGCATCTCAACATCTTTCTTGGCCTGAGGGTTTCAGGACTGAACACAGGATTTGAGGTGCGCACAATTTCATGGGGACAATCACTGCCCTGGTCCTGCCACACTATTTCTGATACAGTCCAAGATGCCATTGGTCTTGTTGGCCACCTGGGCACATGATGGCTCATGTTCAGCCAGCTGGTTGTCAAAAAGCACCTGCAGGTCCTTTTCCACTGGGCAGTTTTCCAGCCACTCTGCCCCCAGCCTGTAGCGCTACCTGGGGTTGTTGTGATCCAAGGGTAAGACCCAGCACTCGGCCTTGACCCACCAATCCAGCCTGTCGAGATCCCTCTGCAGAGCCCTCCTACCCTCCAGCAGATCAACACTCCCACCCAACTTGGTGTCATCTGTGAACTCACTGAGGGTGCCCTCAATCCCCTCATCCAGAACATTGATAAAGTTATTAAGCAGGACTCACCCCAACCCTTCCTCCTGGGTTACTGAGGGTCTCTTCTGCTCCCCGTCCCTATCTACCAGGCCAGGGGGCTGGTTGTCCTAAAGATAACTTTGCCTTACTGTTAAAGACTGAGGCAAACAAGGTATTAGGTACCTCAGCCTTATCCTCATTCTTGGTGACAATATCCCTCCCTGCATCCAATAAAGAATGGACATTTTCCTTGGCCCTTCTTTTGTTGTCAATGTATTTATAAAAACACTTTTTATTATCTTTTACAGCAGTGACCAGATTGAATTCTAGCTGAGCTTTCGTTTTTCTAACTTTTTTTCTACATGACCTAATGGCATTCTTGTACTCTTCCTGCGTTGCCTGCTTGCTTCCAAAGGTCATAAACTCTCTTTTTTCCCAGAGTTCCAGTGAAAGCTTCCTGTTCAGTCAGGCCTGTCTTCTTCCCCAGTTTAGATTGGATATCAGGAAAAATTTCTTCACCAAAAGGATTGTCAAGCTTTGGAACAGGCTACCCAGAGAAGTGATGGAGTCACCATTCCTGGAAGGATTTAAAAGACGTACAGGTGTGGGACTTAGGGACATGGTTTATTGGTGGGCTTGCCAGCGCTGGGTGTGATGAAAGTGCACCATCACACTGGGTTAGTGGTTGGGCTTGGCGATCTTGACAGGTCTTTTCCTACCTAAACCATTCTGTGATTCTATGACTCACTTCTGTGACATTAGCTCCACTTCTTGGCAACTGATGCCAAAACTAAGCAGGGTCCCTGGTAGAAAAGCTCCAGAAAATGTCTTTCTTTTCCTGTCTAGTAATGAGCTGTCGTACTGAAGCAGCTCATCAACAATTTACTGTGGAAATGGAGGGACACAAGTCATCCCAGAAGAAAGTGGGAAGTGCAAACATATTATTGTATTTCTTTGTGTTTCCTTTTATCCCCCTTTTAGTTCATAGGTCTGAAATATCCAAGCTATGCTAATAAAGTAAATTTGAATTGTCTGAGCAGCCTCTTTTATTAATGACTTGTTAAAGAAAAGACTTTGGCTGAGGTGTAAGTTGATTAGCTCATTGGTAATTAACTGATATCCAGAAAAGTAACAAAGGATTTTGTCAAGTAAATAATGACTTGATTTTCCCTTTCCTCCTCCTTCCTGCAGCAAATGAGAGAAATATAACATTACATGAGCAGAATGTGCTTCATTTCCAGGCTAAATAGAAAAATTTGCATATGCTTGGGGTAAATATGCCATTTTCCCAGAGATCAAGGGAAAAAATAGCAGCTGCCTTCCCCACTGTTGGTGCAGTGCAACTGAAGATATTTGAACTGATTTTTTTTGTTTTTTAACATGTGACATTTTAATAAATGTTCATCTATTTACCACTGAGACTCTTTGCTTGCTCCTAGCGGTTTTCTCCTTTTTTTCCAGATATTTTCCAAGAGCAGCAATATAAGGAAATTGCTTTTGCTGACCATGAGACCAAGTGACAAGCAGTGCACAGTTGGAAGGACAGGATTTATAGAGTATGATAAATCACCTTCTGTGTTCAGACACTAATGGATTCATTACACAAAATACAGTTGATGAATGGTTTATGGGTGCTTTCTTCCTCAAACTGAAAGTTATAAGAAAAGGGGAAACACTGTCAATAGCTAATTATTCCAAATCCATTACTACTGCAGTTTTAGGATAAAAAGTTTCAGCCTTTCTCCTTCATAGACCAGATTAGCCTGTCTTCAAGCCAGTTTCTTGCTTCTTGACAATATTTTTCCTTCAAAATTTGCCTTAAGTAACCCTTATATCATTGGGACTTCCATTCTTGCAGTAAGTGGTCACTGAGCTGTTGTTGACCAATCCCCAAATGATCACAAAAGAGCTGGATAGGGACTTTTTACAGTGGCATGCAATGACAGGACAAAGGGAGATGGTTTTAAACTGGAAGACTGTAGGCTTAAATGGATATCAAGAAGAAATTATTTAATGTGAGGGTGGTGAGGTGAGGCATTGGAACAGGCTCCCCAGAGAAGCTGTGGATGCCCCATCCCTGGAAGTGTTCAAGGCCAGGCTGGATGGGGCTTTGACCAACCTGGTCTAGTGGAAGGTGACCCTGTCTCCCATGGCAGGGGTGTTGGAATGAGATGATCTTTAAGGTCCTTCCAACCATAACCATTCTATTCAGAAGTGGAATCACCATCTCTGGAAGTGTTCAAAAACCCTGTGGATGTGGCACTGGGGGACATGGTTTAGTGGTGAACATGGTGGTGGTAGATTAACAGTTGGACTCAGTGATCTTAGAGGCTTTTTCCAACCTTAATGATTGCACAATTCCATGATTCTAAGAGAGACTTCTTTCCATAAATGCCTCAATTCCAGCCATCTGAGATCAAAGCAAGTCCAAGAGCCAATTAGGTATGAACCTTCTACGGATGCTGTGAGTACAGAAAACCTAACAGGAGCTTCACTGACCTCAAACAAAAGCGGAGTTCTTTTTCAGAAGAGAGTAAGGACTTGGGATTCATCATCTCACCCAACCTCATCCAGCCAAAAAAGCCAGACATCTAAGCTTAATTCAGTTCATAAAATCATAGACATTTAGTGGTCTAGGAGACAAAGCACCTGAGCACCATATGGGATACGACACTGGATACAGGGAAGCTCCAGTGATCCCAGGGCATCCTGCCTGGCCTTCAGCTGTTGCTCTGAAAGAATCTTCAATGACACAAGATGCCAGCATTTAAGAAAGTGAACTGAGCCTGTAAAGCAGGATTCAAACTGAAATTAACACAAATATTGTTACAAACTTTGTGTGAGTCTCTTCGTATTGAGGTCTGTGTATGTAAATCAGCAGGCAGAAAAAGACAGCTTGCTATGCTTTTCCAAAAGAGAAAGCTATTTACAAGTGTAAACAATGAACTGTTATGGCATTTGCTTTTGCTATTTTAAAGCACTAGAAGAATTCCAAAGCACAAAGGCAAACCGATTCGCAGACTGCTTTGAAACTCAATGAGATTGAGGCACATGCCATTTGTGCTTTTGAAAAGTCTCCTTCCCTTGACAGATTTTCATTTGATGTTTCAGCTTAAACCACTGTACATTTACCATAGACATTTTGCAGCTGGTAAGGGCTCTGATTCACATATAGGGGTGAATTAAGCTCTGATAACTGGAGAAGAGCTCTCCTTCCACAATCCTCCCTGTGTCAACTGCTTCTCCCTTGGGAATGGATGAACAGCAGGTTTATCTCCTCCCTTACCAATTTCAACCCTGAAAATTAGTGTGAAGTGACATGAATTTTACTTCATTCTAGTAGAATGGGTTGAAAGCTGCAGGTGCTTGGAGAGACCTACGCAGGCTGTGTGCTTGCAGAGCAGTAATCACCAGGTGCAGAAAAGCTTCAGCTTAATCCACTGCTACAAGAAAGCAAACATCCTCATATTGGTAAAATGGGGCCTGCTGTGGATGGTATCACCTGCCTCAGCTTTTGATTTTAAAGGGTTTGGGATACATCTTGATAGACCTAAGCAGACAGGCTTCTGCTGGAAAAAGGGTGGAGAGAAAAAATACTTCCCTAAAATCTGCTTTGAGGATTGGGTGTAGGACTGAATCATCCTTTGCATGAGGGAATGTTCTGTCCCTGGCAAGTCGCACCTCCTTTCCTAAATATCTGCACTCAGGAGCCCCTGTTTTCATCAGTCCTTTATAACACCATTCAGGTGGTTGTATTCATATCTGAGCCCATCAGTGCTGGGTGCTCACAGCATCCACAGAGCTGCAATCCGTGATGCTGTCATTCACCACCACAATCAGTTGCCAAAATGCAACAATAGACTTGAGAATATGACTAAGAACAGCCATATTACACTGGGGAAATGATGAATATTTATATGGCCCTAGGACATGAGTCCCCTTGATGATAATTTACAAATGTCTGTCTCCATTTAACTCCAGCAGAGGCATTTCTGCTTTACCCAGCAGTGAGCAGGCAATCAGATCTCCTAAAGTCCATTAAAGTTTCTTGGATCAAATCCTTCTTCATGTCAGGAAACAACTTCTCTTTTTCACTCATTCAGGTGCCAATAACTTACCGTGATATTACTCCAGGCGTAATTATCATCATCTCGGCACCAATGCTCATAAAGAACCATCAAACTTCAGGGCACATTACAAAGAATCTGATGCAACCTCTTATAATTCTACTTTTAGCATCTTACTCATGCTATCTGCATATAAATCAATGGGATAAATTACACGTTACACAGGATTGGGCTTGCAGAACCTAGAGGTGTTGCTGCCCTTTTTCTGTAACCAGTATAGAATAGGCAATTCAGAAAGCTGCCAATAATGACATTTGGAGCTGCAGTATTTAGAAACCAACATTATCATGGAAAGTAAGACTTTAGAGCTGAGAGTCATGACTCAGGATTCCACACCTAAGATGGTGTAAATGCTATGACCCAATAAAAGGAAAGGCCTTAGAAGAGGGGCAAGTTCATAAAACGCTCAGAGGGCTGCAGCACCTCTGCTATGGAGACAGGCTGAGAGAGTTGGGGTTGTTCAGCCTGGAGAAGGCTCCAGGGAGACTTTGTTACTCCTTCCAGTACCTAAAGGGGCTCCAAGAGAGCTGGAGAGGGACTTTTGACAAGGGCATGGAGTGGTAGGACAAGGGGAAATGGTTTTGAATCGGAAGAAGGCAGATTTAGATTAGATACTAGGAATAGATTCTTTTATATGAGGGTGGTGAGGCACTGGAACAGGTTGTCCAGTTAAGCTGAGGATGTCCCATCCCTGGAATTGTTTGAGGTTTTGAGCAACTGGGTCTAGTAGGTGTCCCTGTCTATGGCAAGGGGGTTTGGAACTAGATGATCTTTAAGATCCCTTCCAACCCAAACCATTCTGGGATAGTTACCTATAAAATTTGAACAGGCAATTTGTAGGACAAAATTCCATTTATTTTCGTGACTGATATCTTTATTTTAACATTATGAGAACCAGGTAGTGAAAACATCTTCAAGATTTTATATCAGCTTTATCTTCCCCTTTGCACACATACACTGATGAGACAGAGTAAGCACAATCTTCCCCAACATATGTCTCCATAACGAGTTCTAAACAATCTGCTTATTAGGTCTCATTTTATGCAGAAATAAAACAACCAGCAGCACCAGCCACGATAAAGTGTTTGCACAGAGCAGAGAGAGATAAAAATGTTCCTCTGGTGTCATTCCCTGAATTTACCTCATCACAAAGAGCTGAACATGTGCCATTTTTGAACAGCAGTCCTTTCCCATTCCCAAGCAAAATACTACTGGATCCACACACTAAAGTGACAGGACATATCCCTCTAGTGGTGTAAAGTGACATGATTCAATTAGCCACTGATCAGTTAAGCCACGAGGTTTCAGGGCAACATTAAACTGTATGGAAAGAGGAAGGATCCTTTGCCACAGGCAACCTGAGGCCACAGGAAACTACTCCATGGGCATGACAAGTGCATTTCTAGCAATACTAAAAATAAGCATTTCAGGAGCTCTATGTTTGGTTGTCGTTATTTCAGAAACAAGACATTCCCTCCATAAGTTATACAGATCAGACAAAGAAAATCCAACACCTGGACAGAGGTAGGTTTGATTCTTTAATCAGACAGACCACATTTAGATGCAAAGAACTTCAGGCTGTCACCTTATATCCTGTGCAGTAATGGACAGAACAAGGCACAGCTCAAGGTTACAGAGGAAAAGTACTGATTTTAATATGTACTCCTGTAACAGGTGAAGCAGTCAAGGTTGGTTTTGTGGAAGACAAGTCTGCCTCTAAAAAACATTTTCAGGGGGAAAAAAGTACGTATTATAATAGTTTGGGGCTGCCTCTTCAATACTATCTTTCTGAGTGCAGTGACTGAAAGGTTTGTCAGAGTTCAAAAGCAGAGAACCAAGCCACAGAATAAGTCAGAAGTAAATGCATACTGTGATGGAGAATACTCCAGAAACGTGCCAAATAAATAAAAATTCCCTAGTGATTGAAATTAAGGCCTAGCTATGCATTTTTCTTGTATTTCTGTGGAAATCAGAATGGATGACAATCTACATTATCGGTATCAACCACATACAATCTTTCATTAATTTATCTTGCCCAGTTTTAAAGCCAGTTTCATGTCTGACTTCTTTTTCTAGTGTGGTGGCAAATCTTCTCGTGGCCAGCATGCATGTGATGAGAAAAGAAACAAGCATCAATATTTTTAATTATTTATTTAAAGCCAACTGTAATTCAATATTACAACAATTGTCTACATTTTTCCACATTGTTGCCCTTTTTGCTCCAGGTAAGCAAATATTTAATATTTAACTATTAGTTAATATTTAAAATAATTAATAGTTCTCTCTTTAGTTTCTGAACAACCACAATTTCAAATTTTAATTATTTTTCTATCCAGAACTTCTAACCTTAAAATGGTTTCTCATGAGAACAAAAGTTAGATCAGAGCCCTACTTCCTTATTATATAAACTGAACCTTCAAAAGTCTGAAAAGCTAAAGTGCATCAAGCAGGCCAGAGTCCCCCTCATTGTTCACAGCCAGTTTTGTGCATCTTGATCAGTCTGGTACTCCTCCAGATCCCAGTCTTGAAAGTCTAAATCTGTGGAAGTAATCTAGCTCTGAAAAATATAAGAAGACAGGTCTGCATATAAAAATCCACAGGGGTTTTAAAGATGTTTTGACAATTGAAGTGTATTGTCACTGCCATCACTAAAATAAATTTTATTTTAGTGCTTTATAGAATGATGAAAAATAGTGATATATATTAAATACATCTCTACCTGATGCTGGAAGCAATTATATACAAACTAAACTTCAGAAGACAAGATAGTCTTCAAGACAGACGTATACATTCTGAAACAGCACTGTTTACAGTGGAAAAGGTCTGTGTTTAGATTGGCATTTCTTAGCTTACAGAAGGAAAGGTGAGAAGAAATAAGATGTGGAAAAAGAAGTCTGTGTGTTTACACGTAGGTATAATAAATTCTGCTGGCCAGCAGGGTGTAAGCACTGTGTACAGCCCCCAAGGTCTGCCCGAAGCTTCTCAAGTCTTTGGATCACCTTCTGAAACATAAAACACACACAGTTATTATTAGGCCTTTACTGGTGTACTTTATTCTTTTCCCTTGTGCCTCAAGTCTTTCCAATTTTAGATTGTACTTGCCTCTGGAAACCAACTCTGCTTGAGAAGCACTTTGCATATTATGAGTGCAAGTATAGTACGCGTAGTAAGCACTGAGGAAACTAAATAAGGCATCAGATGAGAGGAAAACCCCCGTTTAGTAGGCAGTGCTATAAAAAAACTCCTTCCTTCTCCCAGCCCACGAGTATGAGGATTACTTGCTTCTTCATTGCCTCCAAGAAGAAATTCTTCAATGTGAAGGTGGTGATGCAGTGGCACAGGTTGCCCAGAGAAGCTGTGGATGCCCCATCCCTGGAAGTGTTCAAGGTCAGGTTGGATGGCACTTTGAACAACCTGGTCTAATGGAAGGTTTCCCTGTCTGTGGCAGGAGGCGGGAACTAGATGGTCCTTAGGGTCCCTTCCAACCCAAACCATTCTACGATATTGTGAAGCTGTGTTTTACCAACATGAAGGCAGCACGCTGCCTGGCTCACCTTACAAACCCTCCACGAAGTCTGTAAGGAAAACAGGAGTGGAAAGCTGAGGAAGGAAACCTCCTCAGTGCCCCCAGACCGGCTTGAAAAGTGGGTGAGGAGAGCGCGGTGATGCTGCACTCCCGCCTGACCCCCGCAGGGACATCGCGCAGGTTCACTGAGAGCCAAGCGTGTCCCGCGCCGGTGTTTCCCCACAGACTTTCCCCATAGCCACATTTTCCACCACAATGTGTTTCTCCACGCCCGTTTCCCCCGTCCGGCAGGCCGCAGCCTGTCCCCATGGCGACCGCGGCTCCTCCCCGTCCGGGCGGGCCCAGCGCCGGCCCCGCCCGCTCTCCCGCCCCCGCCGCCGCTGCGCTCCGGGCCCGGCGCCCTTCTCCCTCCGCTTCCCCGTGCCCTGGCTCCGCTCTAGCCTGGAGCGGGCGCTGCGATGGCTCCGGCCGCCGACCGGGAGGGTTACTGGGGCCCGCCGACCTCCACCCTGGAGTGGTGCGAGGAGAACTACGCCGTCTCCTACTACATCGCCGAGTTCTGTGAGTGGCCGCTCCGGCCCCGGCTCCTGCCCCGGCCCCGGGGGCCGTGTCCCACCGCCGCTTCCTTCTCCCTCTCCGCAGCCCTTCGTGCTCTGTCCCCGCGGCGGGGGAATCCCACCTCCTCCCTGGCCACTCTTTCCTGCGGGGTGACGGTGCCGCTGCCCCTCAGCCAACCCTAGTGGGTGGAAATGGGTGTTTCCTACCGCCTTCCCCCACAAATTCGTGTCGTAAGGACGGGGTGGTGTAGCCCCTCTCTCCCTAGCGTGTTGTTTGGGCCCCCATCCCAAGCGTGTCCCTTCGGCCTGTGTCCATAGGGATGGCCGGGCTGGAGCGGGGGTGCCGGGGGCCGGCGGGGGTGGCTGAGATGGGGCGGCCCGTGGGGTGGGTCCCGGGGTTATCACGGGAGCTGGGGTGGTTGTGTGGCACCACAGGCGTGGGTGAAGAGAGGGGTTTCTCTGGAGTCGTGCTTGGGGTGCCACGCCGTGAAGCCGCATGGGTCTGCTGCTCTGCTCCCCTTGAGGTGGGACCGTCTGCCCAGCCTGGACGGTCAAATCAAGTGAAACTGCTCAGGGAGAGTAAAGGTATCTTTCTATGCAAGACGTGTCTTTATCCAGGGAGAACACCTTCCTCCAACTGGTCTTTAGTGCCTCGTGATGACCATCATCAATCAGGTTGCTCTGCTGCAGGTGGTGGGAGTTAAGAGAGGCTTGAAGGGTCGCTCTGTTGCACTTGGTTGTCTTTTAGGATAGCTCAGAGCAGGCCATTGGTTTGACCTCGAAACTCCATTGTTCAGAAACAGTCAGGATTTAGCATGTTTTAGGGAAAGAAAGAAGGGGCTTCAGCTACAGGGTCACCCACCAGGTGCTTGAGAAGGGAGTGTATTGCAAGTGATGAAGGATCAAGCCCTATGTCACTGAGGTTTTGTTGAAAAACTAAGTATTTTTGCATTCTGGGCACCGACTTTAAAGGGTGTAGTAGTTATAATTATGCGCTGCTGCCTGGCAGACGCCCTGTACTACAAAAAACTTTCACACATATAAGGTAGGTGGCTGCCTTTGAAGTGTTAAGGCCCTGGGAAAACAGTGCTAAAGTGACCAGGCTCACCTACCCTGAAGTGCTTGAAGTGGGCAATCTGCGGAGGCCTTTCACATAGCTGGGATGCTTCAGCAGTGGTTTAGAAGAGCTTGGCATGCAAAAGATGGAGGGTTCTGGGTGTCCATGCCAAGCTGTGACTCCTGATTGCAAACACTGACATGGGTGAGGATCCAAAATGAATAATTGAGAAAGAGGCTTCAGAGTGTAGGAATAGGAAGGAGAGCAGGATCTGAAAAGAGCAACGGCACACAAGCAGCTTAGAAGGTCAGAGGAAAAAGGAAGTTGGTGTGTAGATTTATGGCTGAGAAGAGGCAGGCTGGCTGAAAAGGAAACAAAATTAAATACTCTTAAAAAGGGACAAACTTAGAAGTTTAAATAGAATGAGACTATTGCAGAGTGTGTATTTTTATGTTTTCTTGTTGTCAAGCATAATTTGTGAGATAATTTTTGTAGGGAAGAGGAAGCTCTGTTGCTTCACTAATGTAAAAATAAATTTGACTAGCATGTAAATTTTTAAAATAATTCCTGCATTGTTGGCCTTGTTAACTGATACTTTCCGTCTACTTTTAGATTATTCAGGAGAAGGAAGATGAGGATGAGCGTAATGGGAGGCAGAAAAACTTGTGTTCTGAAGAAAAAGGGAGTAATTATACAAAGTCTGGTCCCTCCTTATGGTTTTGGTGTTTGGGATCTCAGTTTGTTGGTCTGTCAGTTGCACAGAAAAAACTGCATGTAAGGGCTGTGCTGTAAGATAAAGCATTTAAATGGTCTAAGTTTAAAATGCAAAACAGTCAGTAAGCCTGCTGTGGTTTAGGGTTAGCTTAACAGCAGCTAATTTCAGTCCAGATGCCAAGATGGATTGGATTTTCTTCAGCAGTAGTTCTGCAACACTGCTTTCAGGGTCTGCGGCAATAAGTGTTGTGGTGATATTATTTGAAGTTTTACCTTACAGAAGAGTGAAAAACAGTTTCTGACTTGGTACCACTCAGGTAAAGCTGGTTGTATGTAAAAATTTTTGCATTAAATGTTTGTTATTAGTAATTTATAAGAAACTTCAGAGGCCCAAAGTTTGAAGAATACTGGCAAGTCCAAACCAAATAGGTTGCAGGCTGAAGAGCCAAATAGAAAGCTTGTTGTGCAAATTACATTTTCGTGCCATTTAGCAATTTGGTTTAAATATGCTACTTTTAGTACAAAATTGCTACATTGTGTTCCAAAAGCCCACATGAAGTTCCTTGCCATTCACTCCTTAAAAAAACCAGTGTAAATTATGACAGCTTATCAGTTGTATGTGGTGAGAGATGTGGAAGTGAGGTAAGGTGGTGTTGTAGCACTTCATACTTGCATTCTCTTGATGTATCCTAAATACAATGACCTGTATTCAAAAATTCCTTTTTTTTGATAATGAAAAATACTTTTTCTTGCCTTTCTAAGTCTGCTCCTAGCCAGTTTTTCTCCCCTGTGGAGGTGGATGACTAACTGCTCTACATCCTTCTGTAGAATATTAAACCAATTGAAATGGAAAACCAGTTGAAAAGAATTGTTTTGTGAGCTTAACTATGTTAAGCCTTAAAATGATTCTTATAGCCCTCACCGATCAAACCTATTGTATGGTATAGTAATTCCTTTTTCAGGGTTTCTCAGGAGTTCTGGATTGACTCCTGTGTGCTGGAGAGCAAGTAGTAGACATGCTTTTTTTTTTTTTCTTCTTTAAAACTAAACCTTTCCAGGTCCCAGTGCTTGAATGCTGAATTACCCAAACTTTTGTACACTTGATTAAGAAAAATAGTAAAGTATAAACCCACCATCCTCCCACACAAGCAAATAGAAAACGGGCAAATATAAGTTCTGGTTTTTAACACTTAGCACTCAAATATTACAGTTTACTCCTCATTTTGGCAGGGTTGATGTTTCAGGCCAGTTTAGCCCATGTAGCATTGAGTTTTGGGGGTCTGTTTTGATGTGAATGTCTGTGATGGGAGCCTTATCCTTCTTGCATTCAGTCATTCCTCTAAGAAGAGTTTCTCTTGTAGAATATGATGAATGAATATAATTAATCTTCACATATTCCCTTTGCTGAAAGCATGTAGAGTAGCACCAATTTAAACAAATACTTTAAATTCAGAGGAGCCCTGTGTGGCACATGAGGGCTTACAATTCTCAGTCAGGAGAATCATGGGGGCGAATTTGTTGTCGTTATCAACAGAATGCTGTGTTCCAGTTTGGATCAAACTTGAGTCATGTTTCCAGTTATGTTGCTTTGAGCTATCATTGTGCATGAGTAATATGCATCATCTACAACATGACTGGTTTAGAGATAGTGTATCCTTATGCTGGCATTTACAGCAGCAAGCATCTAGAACATTGCTTCAGGCTTCTCAAGGAATTGGTGAAATTGTTTTTTTCTTGGCTTCTGGTCTTGTCTCAGCATGTTCTGATATCTTCATATAAGAAAATATTTTTATTATTATTATCATTTCCAGAGTTAAATCCATTAGTTTTTGTTTTCATTAGCGATCTGGTAAGCAACTTCTTGTAACTGGGCTTTCCTTGTGGGACTCTTATCTAGAGAAAAAACCCACCCAAGTCATGAGAATTTGCCCATGTTTCTAGCTATTTTTGTTCCTCTTCCTTAAAGCCTTCTAATTTTTGCTTATCTCAATCTCAAGAGATTGAGATAAGACTACTGTTACTTGTGTTGTTCAGTGTGAGATATCTCATTATCTCACATCTTGGATGGCATAGAGTGCCATCCAAGCATTCTCTACATTGTGAACAGTGACACAAAAATACTGTTGTTTCTTTATAGGCATTGCTCAGAGAAGACAGCTGCCAAAGATGCACAGATCTCTGTTTTCCATGGGGATCATTACTTTAGAACTTCAAAACTTGCAAAATTTACTTAAGCTTAGAATAATGTCATTAATGTTGTATTTGTACTGCCACATATGGATTGTCACTTGTTCCTCTTGGGTGTCCTGTTGCATTTTGCCTTTTTTGCCAGAGGCTTTGGAAAGCAGCCAGAGACTGTTTGGCTAGGTACTGTCTATGTGAGACTAAGAAAACTAGAATAAAGCCAACTGTCTGCCTTCAAGAATTCTGCCTGTTCTTTCAGTGATGAAGTGGCAGATGAAGGAAGCATCGTCAAGTTTAATTGGGTGTGATCAACCCAACTGCCTGGCTGAGATGGAATGATTTAAAGATGACATGGCACAGATGAGTTCTAAAGAGTGGTTTTACAGAAGACAGTGTCACAGACCCGTAGACTTTAAGATTGAAAGGGATTTGAGTGTGTAAATTTAATGACCTAATTGGAGGAAACCACATCACAAGTTTCCTCTGGAAATTTATCTAGCTTCTTGAGGGAGCTCCCTCAACTGAAGGGACACTGCAGGCAAAAAGTAAAGGAAACATTAAACTAATTGATGGTGAGTGTAAAGTCAAGTGGAGTGTGCAGAACAGTGCTCAGCTGTGCAGTGCATTTCAGGATGAACACTTCTAGCTTGTTTTTTGTGCTGCAGACAAAAAGAAGTTGAAAGAGGGGTTCCTTTCTCCAAAGAATAATATAGCAGAAGCAAAATCATAAGCCAGATGGTCTCTGCTGTCATGTTTTTTTTATTTCTTTCTATTTGATTTTGAATCAGTGGCAAATACTGCTGCATTAATTTATTTTCTTTCCTAGGCTGTAAATGTACATTCTTGGCTTAAGGCTAAAGATAGTCCCTTTGCACTGTTTTGATGCATTTTGCCAGCACTAATCATTTATATATTATTTTTAATTCTTCCTTCCTTTTTATCTTTCATCCATGATGCAACTCTACCTTTTATCTCATGACAGCTTAATTTTCAGTTTTCCCAACAGCTTTCACTGAAACATGGGGCCGAGGGCTCTTGGAAAGTTGATTTCTCCAATCATCAGTTCTCATTCGTCCATCACGTTATGGATATGCTTAAAACTTGGCAGATGCTGTGCTAATGGACCACATGTGTGTTTATCTGCTAATATGTGTGTAGTTATTAAGTGACAATAAAATTCTTAAATATGGTTTAACAAAGCATTTGATTACTCTATGATTAGTGCTTCGTATTCAGCACTTGTGCAGCTGGCAGTTAGACATCTGCCACTCCAAATGGTAACAGAGCAGTGACATTTGTACAATTTAATTTTTTTATGTGCAAACTGAGGCAGACAAGTTTATGAACTGCATGATGGGAATTTGCAGAATATATGTTTGTAGCTAGAAATAGGAAAATTAATGTAAAATAAATTATTTTAAAGGAACACTGCTGACTTTTAAGTTACTTTTAATGAGCTTTTAGTCACAGATTAAAAACTTGTGTCATAATTGAAAGACAAAAATTCTTTAGTCCGGGGTTTGTTGTGTCTTGTGTGTGTGAAACTGCTATTTATGTAATTCATTTTCTATATTTGCTGGTGCCTTTCACAGATAAGTGGGAAAGATTTTTTTTTTTAAAAGAAGAACAATTTAATATGCACTGCAAAAATATTCAGAGGAACTCTGGGAACTGTCTCCAGTCCCAACAGCCCAGCAATGTATGCTTGTTTTATCTCGCAACACGTGCGAGTGCTCACACACTTGACTGTTTCTCTGACTGCCTCAAGAGGATCATGGAAAGGTTTGTGGCTCGTGAAAGGTTAAGAAAATACAAAGAGTTCTTTTAATTCAAAATATGTATCAAAAAATGACATTATAATACTAGAAGAGAACCCGCTTGAAAGTCGTTATCAGGGCAAAGCTACCCACCTTAGACTGCCTTCTAGCTGGGGGGCTCTTTGCACCTGCCTCATTAATTACAGACATTCTTCCGTCCATTAGCAGAGAAGCTGAGCTGCTGCATGAATTAAAGGTGCTTGGTTATTGTGTGGTGGTGGAAGTACTACAAAGAGCAAAAGAACATGTCAGGAAGAGAGAAATTCTAGGGAAGGTTACAATAATAAAATCCCCAGAGCAACACTGCTTTAGTGTCAATCATTTACCATTAATTAATCTGAATATGCCCATATAGGCAAGCTCAGGGCAGAGGCTCAGTGATTTTGCTGGGTACTGTTTAGATTTAAGGTTTCAGGCACAGACCCTCCTTTGTACTTGAAAATGCAATTATAAAATATTTGGAGTTTTTGTGCTAGCTCAAAACAATGGAGTGTCTAACCATGTTATTTTTTTCTATTTCTAAAAATTAATTTCCTTGAAGAAATATGCTGTTTTTGCTCTGTGATCAGTGACTGAAAAACTGGTGTTTCTAAATGATCAGTGCAGTCAGCATCTGCAGGATCATTATCTCCTTTCCAGTCAGGTCCATCATCTTCTGGCAGAGTACGTACTTCAGTGTGTCTGGAGTTTGGGAGGCAGAAGTTGTTCTCTCTGTCAATCTCAGTGGAGAGATTGCACCCTTTGTGCCCCTTCTTCAGCCTTACAAGATGCCTCTTCAGTTCTTTGCCTCTCCACCAACTGGTGACTCAACCTGCCCTGCATATTGCAGAGCTTTCCTGAAGGAAATTCCAAACTTTATTTCAAAATTGAGATTGGTGTCCAGCAGAATGTTTATTTCCCAGCTGTGTCCTGGGGCTTTAGTTTCTTTTATTTGGTTTTACATTATTCCTTGGTTCCTTTGGACATGTTTTTTGAATGCAGTGTCCTTGGAGTGATCCGAAATGATACGTGCAGAGTGTGTGTCTCTTGAAGGATCTCTGGCTGGCTTTGTGAACAGGAAGGTGTTTTCCCTTAGCCAAGTCCAGGTAATGCTCAGATTCTCCTCTCTAACGAGAGAACTGGAGAAGGGGACAAGAGCGTGGCCTGATTAAGCTGGGCAAGGTTCAGGATGTTAGTTTGAGACTTGATTTTTACATTTGAGAAGGCAAGATTTGGACTTCTTCAGGCGGAAAAGCAGACAAGCAGAATTAGGAAAAGACATGGCATTAGGGGTGAGCTGAACATCTGTATGTTTTGCATGAATTTGGTATGAATTTTATATGTATTCCAACTAGTAGGATTTCAAGATATCAACTTAATGGTCATAAGACATGACCCTAGAAGCTCTTGATTCATGCAGTGCTTTAATGAGCTCATTATTTACAGTAAACTCAAGATGCCACCACTCTAAGCTGCATTTTTACTAATTGCTAATTCCAGTTGGATAAGGATTTTCATTTGAACAAGAACCAGCATCTGGGAAACAGATGCAATATTAGCTCAAAGAAGTCCTTTAGAGCACTGAGCATTAAAATTGGTCTGGACACTTTCAATCTTGGGACAGAGTATTTCTGTGTTAACATGATGAATAAATGACACATCTTTTTTCATCTTCCCTCGTCAACACCATTTGTTTGTTCAGGCAAAGACCTGCTTCCTGGCTGGAAACTATGCTATTGTGATCCCTTCAAATGGGTATTTTAAGCTTCATTGAGGAAACCCAGGGATAACTGAAAAATTACTTCTATGTCTTTGAGAAAGAGGCTCTGCAGATCTGGCTTGCTCTGAAATCAAATGGGTCATCTGCAACAGGAAGCTAAAATGACCAACAGAACTGATGAACTGATTTTGTTGTCACAGAGAGGAGTTTACATTTCTTCTAGGTAAAATGGGTGTACTTTTCTTCTACAAGTTTCTCCTTACCCGTTCTTGCACAGCAAACCTTTTCACGTTTGTGTGATTCTCATTACAGGTTTGATTGTTCTTGGAGGGAGTTTGCAGTGCTGCTGTCCTGCCAGAGGCTTCCAGGTCTGGTGCTGGCCCCAGATTGCAACAGCCAAGCTGCTCTGGGGCTTATTGCACATAGCTGCAGGGTGTATTTCTACTGATATTCCTGCATTCCTTCCACAGGATACAGACTTTATTTATTTTTTTAGATTTTAAATCTTACAGACTTAAGAAAACCCCCACCAATATATAAACTCAGAATTGCTCCAGCTAATGTTTTGTTCATGAATGAAAACTGATGTCTTTGTCTTTTTTATCTTTTCTTTTTTTTCAAGTCCTTTTCGCAGTTGTGAAAATGACCTGTATAAGCGCAAAGAACAAACTGTACACAATGTGCTGACCAGTGTATGAGTAAACTGCCTGGAAAATCAGAGAAACAGAACTTTTTGATTTATTTTTTTTTCAATTTACTAGCAAAAATATAGAAAAAACATTGGCAATGCACTTCTGTTCATACCAGTTTAATGCCATCTCCATAAGCCGCCACTAGCAGCAGCAGTGTGGAAGTTCAGGGCTTTCTTTAGATGCAGCACAGCAAAAGCCAAACGATCTTTGCTGGTTTGTGCTGCTGGTGAGTGCAGTGTCTCTCTAAGAATCAGTTCAATTGAATTGTGACGATGCCTTGGAAAGCAGCAGAGAAGTGCACTGTGGTAGTGAAATCATACAGCAGATGTTGTTTTCGTTCACTTAAACAAACTGCTATGCCTTTGTGATCTGTGATACCACAGTTGCTTTTCACTTGGAGTTTTGGTGGCTGTTAAATCTTTCAAGGCCCAAGTTTTATAATCCTGCAAGGCTCCTTATAATATATTCTCCTGCACAATGCCTAGCAGCAGTGCAGCACTGAAATGCTGAAACTCTTGAGTCTATCCCAATTTAATTTTTCATGTCCTTTTTTTCCCCTCTGTTCTGGGCTGCCGAGAAATATTGTAAAGCAATTTCCATTTCTTAAACGCACTTCCTTCCGAGCTCTTCCATGCTGATTTCCACTTGACTTTTGTATTATTTTTTTTTCTACACTTGTCTCAAGCATTTCCTCTAGAAAATTTCCTCTGCCGGCCTTTGGGCCACCATTTGTGTTGGGAATATGGTTAATTTGTATATGGTTTTCAACTACTTTGTATCTTATTCAGTAAAACAGACTTCTGCCCCAATTCCTGCCACCCACCTTGTGAACTGTTATTGTAGGTACTATATTAATTTATATTTATAACAAAAAGATAGTGTTTAAAGCTTGAACCTTCAGTGAATTTCATATTTCTTCCTTTATTTGGCTTAGACTTAAGTGAGATACTTAAGATACGGACTTTGATCTTACTGTTTTTGTGGAGAAGAAGTGTCATTTTCCCTCCAGATAAATAGCTTTTGCCAAGGTTTGTGGATGATAGATGACTGCCAATTTTTTTCTTTCCATTTTTCAAGCAAGAACAACAGGGTTGTCTTGAAATTAGAATTGGACAGTGACTAAAGAATACAGTTGAAATTAGAAGTTGTACGCTAGGAGTGACAACCTTTGAGTCTTGCATTATTGAATTAATTAGGTACTGTTGAAAGTTCTTGCTGGAGGTTGTTATATTAACTGGAAAAGGTTGTGAAGACTTTAGAGAAATTAGGTACCTATGTAAAAGAGATAAAGTTAGATATTTAGGAGTGAAGATGATGACTCCAGGTAATTTCTGGGATCAGTTCCCTGTCATCACATGTTCCACATAGCCTTAGGATTATTCATGTAAGGCAGCCCTGGGGGAAAAAAAAAAAAGAAAAGAATATATGAGTTGCAGAAGGAATTTATTTTTTATTAATACTGCTGATGAGAGGGTGAATGTCACCAATCAGTATTTGAGTGGTTGCTGTGTGTCTGAATCAGGCAGTAGTTACTGACCAGCTTCATTATCCTCATGTGTTCTCCTACATTTGTCACGTTGTATCTCACCATTAATTTCCAAGATCCAAGTAGAGCAAAAGAATGGCATGAGTCATTAGTAGGAGACACTTCAATTGTTCTGGACACTCAGGGGAAATCCATGTTGATAGTAAGAAAGGGAAGAAAGCGAGAGGATTTGGATTTTGAAGATAGGCAACTCAAGCTAAAGCTGCAAATACCTGGACAGGAGCACTGGCACACGTTATTCCCTGCTGCTCACCATCCAGTGAGCATATTGGGCTCCTCTAAAGCTTAGCTCTCCTCTGTCCCTGCATAGTGCCTGGAAGAGTCTTACCAGAGCCTCTGGGCTGATACCCACAGCTTCCATGCCTCAAGCTGGCTTTTGCATTTGTAGTGAGGCCTGACAGATGCTGGGTTGGATGTACTTGGTGGCTCGAAGCTGTCAGCTGCTAAAAGCTGTGCTTTCTGCTCTGGACAGACCCTTAGACTTAGAGGAGTTGGTGCAGACACCGAACAGGAAGCCAGGATGCTGACACCAGCACAGAAGAAGAATGGCTGGAAGGAGTTAAGAATGGTGAAAATTAAATGGATGATCAGTGTAATATCATATTGGTCACTGCTTAGTTCCAGCAGGGGCTGAACAGTAATCTTCTCCATGTCTGTTATTTCCTTCCAGTCTGACATCATCAACCTGCCTTAAAATAACATTTAAAATATGTTTTATTTTGTTTTCCAGTAAAGGATATAAAAGAAGCAAATCTGCCCTTCAGCAACAAGCTTATTGCATGTAATATTCTAACTTTACATCATCTCAGCCTAATCTCTTTAGACTTTGATTGCATTTTCCAGATGTAAGCACTTGCTTTTAGCAAGCTTTCTAGATTGGTATTTCAAATGATCTGCCTGTGTCAACTGTTTTTACTTTAAAATTGCTTTCAAAATCCTTCCAGGTGTACTTCAAAGTAATTGGTGTGCTTGCTATCATCTTAGATTCATGTTTGTTAGGGAAATTATGCTTTCTTTTCCATGTGGTTTCCCATACCCTAGGAAAGCAATATTAAAATACGACAGGATGGCATATCAGCTGGCTGTAATGCAAGGTTGTTCCTTGTAGTCCCGTTAATTGTGAATTTCTTGGATTGAGAATAAAATGTCCTGTAAAGATGGTGTGTACTTTCATATTTGTCCAAGCTGCTTCCTGCAGTCTCAGAACAATGGCCATGAGTAGATTCTAGCATCTTTACTATTACATTTTTAAATACTGTTATTTTTCATGTAATGGTACGTTCAAAATGCAAAACCCATTCATTAATGCTCCACAGTGCCCTGTACTTGTGACTGGCATTGGTGTGATAAACATAGAGTTACAATAAGATAATAGGCTTTAAAAGAGAGACAGTACTTGGGTTTTTAATTTAGGTGTTGCAGCTCTCTTTATTCTGGCCTATCACCTCAGAATATTTTTGTTGCAGTTGCTTTCATAATTATCTGTTAAACTTCACAGCTGGTCCTCCACATTTTTAATCTGCCCTTTTAATGGTCTTCTGGGGAAGAGCAGTTCATGCTGATCTCAGACTTCACTGATGAAATGTTTTGAGACAGATCCCTCTGAAAAAATCAGCAGCCACCCTTCCTCAAAAAAAAAAAAATTCAGTACAAATTCTGTGGCTTTAGACACTTCTTCTTCACTTGTGATAGCCTTTAAGAATTCCAGAAGAAGGAGAAGTTCATTATGCTAAACATGAGAATTGGTAACAAAAACATTGTTTCTGGAAAGTACCCAGTTCTTACTGTGACTGTACTTTCTACTTTGAAGCTTTACTTATGAGAAGTGGTGTGGTGAACTCATTCATTTTTATTGTGGCAGCTAAGGATGGTCAAGTGTCTAGAGGAACACTTTGGTGTTTGAAAGTCCTGACTTCAGTTTTATGCAGGTTTCTTTGTGACTCAGGCACCTTTGTCCAGCCTGTCTTGCAAGGATATTGAGACAGAAGACTGGGGTTGCTTAGACGCTGCAGTAAAGGAGACTAAATAGGTGACCAATGTGTTTTAGATTTGAGGGGAAAGAGCAAAAATTTCTTTGGCCCAGCAATAAATCTTTTACCATCTAAATTTAAATTTGCGCTATAAACACAAATGTTATATTTCTGGGATTGCAAGGGTATCTTCAAGGGTATTGGTTTCTTGTGAAGAAACAAGTGGAGCTTTAAAATGTGAATTTGTGTAGTATTAGCTTTCACTCATTTATTTTTAGTAGAATTTACATAAGGAGCAAGGTCGGTGTTAGTATAGTCTTCCGTTAGGTGGTAGTTTCCGAATGTCTTTACTATACAGCAGCAAAGCAGGTTGCAGAGATGAGGGTAAGGAAGAGGATAGCTTAATTGTAACCTAGGGCAATTCAGAAGCAGTTTATAAAAAGGGCTTTTGTGGGGCACGCATACCAAAGAGGCTTGTGCAAAAGAAAATACACCCACACTTTACAGGTTTGAACTGAGCTTACTTGTGTATTCTGTTAGTCAGCAGTGTCAAGAGCTTTCTCTTCTAATACCTCTTTGATTGTTTTGAAGAACACAAATGTAACATGAAATAGCGTAATCAGACTAAAATAATCTAAAGCATATTAGCTGGACTAGTATGGTGAATGCCGAGGGAAAGAATTCTGTAGCTGTAATATGAAGTATGTAAAACCATAAATCAGAACATATCACTTGATACAACATGTGGGAACTACTTATAAATGTGCACTGGAAATAAAAATCAAATTGTGTTGTTAATAATTAATTTTTTTTCTGAAATTGCCTCATTACCCCTCCCTAACCCAATATATCACTGAAATGGGTTACCTCTTCAGAAGGATATCAACTTACATATCCTGGAAATGGAGGCCCAGCAAGGGAGAAGCAGCCTAGAAGATCTCGAAGTGCTGCCCCGCGTGCTGACTTTAAACACTTAAACCTCCCAGCTGGCCACCAGCTCTGCAGCAGCAATGTTGCCTTCAGTTTTTTTGGCCTTGTCCCAGCACTTGGACTTACTGGAAGCAGCTCTGCCACTGCTGGGGCTGACACGTGCAACTGGAACACAGTGTGCTCACACCCGTGGTATGCATCTGAGTTGGTGCTGGCCTTGGGAAGGAGCCTGTGTTCCCGCCTCATTTGCCACCTTTCTTCACCCACAGTGGATTGTTTTCTTTGTGTATCTTACAGTGTGTTGTCCATTCTGTTTGAAACTCTTCCAGGATTCATGGTTTCTTTTGGGAGATGTTGCCGCTGCCAAATGCTTGATTTCTAGATGTCCTGCTGAAACGTCTCTTTCCCTTGGTTCAGCCTGTTAGTGCTCATCAGAATGCTCTTCTTTAGTAATGCAAATAATACTTATTTTCTATCCTTCCCCCATGTAAATCCTTTTTGATTCCACATTGCTTTCTTGTAGCTTCTGCCTGGCTGAGATTTAGGTAGCTGTTCTTTCCGTTTTCAGATCTTTCCTTTCCTTTGTAGTACTCCTAGTTGTTGTATCTACTCCCTCCCTCTCATTTGTGCCTTACATTTTTTCTCATAATAATATGACAACTTCTATACAGGGCTAGATTAATGCAGCATTCCTTTGTAATGTACTTCATTACATTTTTCTGTGCTGTTTTATCTGTCTTTTATGATTCCTATGATCTATGTGAACTTGCTCTATAGATTTCTGGTATTATTTTAAATACCTAGGAAGATCTAGTAGTCTCAGTAAAGATCCATTGATTTAAGTTGTTATTTATCTGTACTCATAGTTCTTCAGGAAGCTTTCATACACAGTTTATACAGTTCAGTAGTTCCTTCAGTATTTGTTTCCTTCAGTATTTTTCCCATTTTGTTATTACAAGTGTGGTGGCCAATACAAGTTGCAGCTGAATTGCTGAAGTTTTAACTTCAATTAATGTCCCAGTAAACAAAATCAAGACTAGCTTAGTACTGGAAAGGAGAATTATGATAAGGTAATTAAGGTAAGAAATGGATCTTGTAGCTTAAAAACAAACATCCCACACTCCCATTTTTTTAGTTTTTATTTTATAATTTATTTTTAACGTCAGCGTTGGTCCTGTGTTCCAGCCTGCAGTAACAGTGTGTTGTATTCCACTTAGTGACAGGAAGTTTATATTGATCCTTCATGCACATTAGCAAGTAGGGAGTCAAGTAATTACACATTGGCAAAATTCCTGTCGGGATGACTTGGTTTTCTCCCCTTGAGGTCCTTCTGAAATACCAAATGGAAACAGGAGTTTTCATTTCCTGAGACTCCAAAGTGCAGTTATTGTAGACTTTGAAGTGGAAGATATTAAAACTGGCTGGTGGAAGTGAAAATCTAATTGCTACTCTGCTCTGCTGGTGATAAAGCCGTAAGCGAAAACAGCGTGAGATTGAAGTTAGTGGCCAAACCAGGGGATTCTGTGTAGTTGATTTTCTGAACAATCAGGAAATGCTCTTATTTTCAAACATCAGTGATACAAACCTCCGTCTCTGGTTTGGTTATTATTGACTGATAACATATAGCGTGTACTGTAGGGAAACTTGTTGGGTTTTATTCAAATTAATTCCTCTGTTGACACTTAGAATGCTGTGGTAGGTGAGCTATGAAATACTTGGATCTTAGCAAAAACTCCCATATTAGATTTAAATTAGTTTCTTGTTCATATAAGGAACTACTCTAGATTCATCCTCAATCTTTAAGCTGTTAGACTACCTACTCTTCCAGTTAATAACTAATTTCCACATATCTTTTTTATCTTTCAATGTTTCACCTTATCTGGTGCTGCTGGGCCCCAGGACTCACCTTTCTTTCACTTTCATTAATTGTCTTGGTGTGTTCATCTTTGGTTTCATATCCACAGAGATCCTTTCAAAAAAAGGAAAACGCTTTTTCTTTAAAAGAAAGCAATACCTAATGGTCGATGGCTATGCTCTAAAATGTGCCTGAATTATATTGCTTTGCAATTTCTTTAAACTTAGTAAACTCTCTAAACCTGTAGTTTGCACTAGAAGTGCATGAGATGATTCCAGAAACAAAAGCCATGAAATAGAATTCCTTATATCTGAAAGCAGCTAGAAGGATGAATCAAGTTCTACATGATGCCATCTGACAGCCTTTGTTTTTTATAATTATTTTTAATTTCTTCCTGCAGTGATGGTAAAAGATAAAGCTACATGATCCAGGAATTGACTGTGCAGAGCACCATGATATCCAGACAATGAAATGGGTGTTTTCAGCCTCAAAACTTTGTTTGTTTGCTTGTGTTTTACTTAAAGGGGTACTTTGACTCTATTACAACTTAGGAAAGTGGCCACTATTTTCCAAAATCATATATCTTTCTCCTGTTTCACAGTGGGATGCAAAAATCTTACTGTAATTAAAAATCCTACTACTGAAAAATCTTACTGTGATGAATATTGTGTCCTAATATTAAATGAGCTCTATGTATAGTCAACTTTTTAAACTGCAAGTGTTTTCTTCTTTCGTCTCTGAGGGTAACATCTATTTCTATTGGTTTTGAGTCTTGTGGAAAACATAAGAGAGTGAAAAGTCATTGGTTTGACAGAGAGAGCAAGAATATTTTAAAATTTGAAAAGATCCTTGTGGTTGGTAAATCTTGTAGTCATCGTGTGTACAAACATGGGAGAAAGGATCTCTTAACACAGGGTAAATTACACTGATCACCTTGTCAAAAGTTGAACATGATAATTTTTGCTTCTTTTTTATGATAGCACTTTTCCTCCCTCACCAAAACCAGCATCTTTATTCTAACTCCCAGTGTTTTTCCTTATCTTTTTGCATCCTCTTTATTATTCCTTTATGACCATGTTCTTTTACAACTTATTTACAACTTTACTTTTTTTTCCTCTTTTGAGTCTTCATCCAAATTTATTATAGCAATTACTTTCTAGTGTGGAATTAACTACATATTTAGAAAAATGGAAATTTTATGAAAGGTACTTCAAATCTGTGTCCTTCCCAACTGTGTGTACAATGTCTGTACAACAGTAAGTTGTATATTGTGCCTGTGTTTGCCTGTAGAAACTCTTTCTCCTTTTAAGTTATTTTTCTTTGTATTTGTGGTCAGTCTTTGTGCAGATGTTTGTGTGTTAATGATAATACACGTATATTTTAGGGCCTGAAGATTACTGTGAATATACATGCATTATAAAAAGACTTGTCAGGTTCTGCTGCTGTATTTGTAGAACGGGAAGCAGATGTGGTTTAACACTCACACTGTTCTTCCTACAGACAGAAGCTTGTTGAAGAGATGTTTTGCATAAATTTGATTTTGTTCTGGTACCCTATGGCATTCTCTCAATGAATAAAACATTACTTTGAAACAATGGTTTGCATTAAAACAGTCTTGAAAGACTTCTATGAAAATTTGTGCAGTCAGTCACATTCTCATGATTAGACATTAATTTAGCCCTGTACCTAGTACCATGTATAATCTTTGTGGATGTGGTCTGGTTTAGTACTCTGCTATGCTACCGCATCATGTAATCTCATTGTGGAGCTTCCTGAGCTCCACCCTGAAAGCAAGTTCATCGTGCTGCTCATTTCTCTTGGGAAGCAGTTGTAAATATTTCCTCTTTAAAGGGAAGCTTTCCTCTTTATTCTAGCCTGCATTTATTTAGGGTTAGTTTATATCTATTTAGTCTTTGTCAGTATTATCCTTCAGTTCAAACAGCTCCATTTGTCTTTGGCATTGACCCATGATGTCTTTACAGAGCGCAGTTTTATTCCATCCAGCCGTTGTTTTGTTCAGTGAGCTGAGCTGAGCAATTTTTGTCCCTTCTGAAATGGTAGGCTCGCATTCATCACTCCCATCTGAGTGGAGCTTCTCTGCCCCTGATGAGCTTTCTCTTTTATCAATAACTAGAGAACAGTGTATTCTGGTGTTGACTTGCACGAAGACATAACTATTTTCCCTGCCTCTATTGGAAATAAATTTAGGGGGCTTGGTGCATACAGTGATGGTTTATGGTCAGTTACCATACAGTCTAAATTCACTTTTCTGCATTTTTTTCTATTCTTCAAATAAATTAATTCTACATATGGAATGAGGATTCATATTCACATTGAAAGGTGTGTTCTTGGCTGTCACATTTAATCCTGTTCTTGTCATTTCAGTCTGCAAGTTCATTCATTTCTCCCTCAGATAATGTGGTTTGCCTTTCTGTTGATGGACATGTTGAAAACAAAATGTTGAGAAGCAGTCTTTGGTCACAAAAGAAAAATTAGGTCACTCCCTGGACCAGTATTCAAGGAATCCAGTACTGAAATATAAGAATGCTATACAGAGTTAAGCCCAGGTCCATCCATGTGCATTCATCAAATTTCTGATGTACTCTATTTCTTGTAGGCATAACCAGTAATTTCTTCTTTAATTATTTTACATATCTTCTGCCTTGTGCCTTAGTTGCAATTTTTCCCATGGAGTTCTGCTGCATTATGTTCCCCCCATTTTAAAAGAAGAAAATTTAGTGAAAAATGATTTTTTTTTTGACAGTTTGAACTGTTTTCCCCTTTTCAACTTCCATATCTATTTCCTTCAAAGCTTGTTTCACTTCCTTGTTTGCTAATTAACTTTAGAGTTATGGGTCTGCATTGTGTCACGTTTTTCTTCTTTGGTATTCTTTGCTAATCTCTGTGCATATCCCATTGCCATTTTTTGATGGAATTAGTAAAAATCCCTTTTAATGAATTTATAAGATATTGTGCGTGAGGATAATCCTGAAAAGACTAGCTAAACTTTTATGAAATATGTGTTCCTGAGGACCTTGGGTTTGCAAGAGGCCTTGCAGTTTTCATTCTTGAAAAAAGTAATTTTGCTAGCAGCATGTCAGAGGACTTTATTGTTCCCCTGCCCCCATTTCCCCTTTTAAAAAAATGTGCACGACTTTCAATAAGTATGTTTGCAGATAGGCTTGCCTAATCCATGCTGCAAATGTTCTGAATAATATGGGCCAAAAAGTGCAGAGGAGTGGCAGGAATGTACAGCTAGATTAGGTCTATGGTATTTCCTCTCTCAGCAAGATGGTCCCAGATTAAATGCTCGTAAATTTTCAATAATTTAATGTAATTATAGCTTTACAGGAAGTGTTGAAACCTTCCCTTCCCTTTCCTACAGAAGAATCTGGTTTCTGCATTCTAACACCCATCTGAAGTTTGTTATCCTACTGCAACTCTCTTCCACAGTCATGTGCCTTCCCAATTGCAGATAAACATCATGGTATTTCTTTTGTTTGGCATTTTCTTATTTGAATTTTTGCCAGGTTTTTGACAGTTTCATTACTACGCGACCTTGAACAGTGACATTTATATAATGGCTACTGACTTCTCTTGAAAATGGGCATAATTGAGGACTGCTTTAGAAAGCAGAAGTTTCACTCTCCAGACTATGTAACCTTTATTCTACTTTTCGAGGCTCAATGACATGTTTGCATGATTTACAGGAAGACCTGGCAATGGTCAGTGTGTCACACAACAGCATTTTAGTGAATGTCTTGCAAACCTTGTCTCTGCTGAAAGTGAATCACTACCCATTGCAACACTGTGGGAATGTGGTAAAAGGATAATGATTCCACAAAGAATTTAAACATAAAAAAGGCCTTTTATATCAGTATAAACTTGTATATCCTTGCAGAAAGTTTTTTGATTTCAGCTGGGCTTCTTTTATGTGGAGGAACTCACTATGGAGCTGACTAGAAGAGTGAGATCTCTGACACATCTAATTTGACTGTTACAACTTGGTGAAATTCATGGTTGGGCAGATATGATGTTAAATCAATAAGGAAGTGATTTAAAGAAGTTCTGGTATAAAGCAGATGCGATTTTTATCTGGTTGAGAAGACTGTCTCAAAGTGAGATTTGTATCTACTTTGTGAAAATATAGAAGAACTACCTTGTTTAAAGTAACGAGGTACACTTCTGCTCCATTTGTTCTGAAGTGACCTTTTTTCCATTTGTGTCTGAATTTTCTTTAAAACTGTGAAGTATAGATTTTTGTTTTTAGAGGTGCTGCAATACCTTAGGGTTATATGAACATAGCCTGGTAGGTTTTGCTTTTTTTTTAGGATGGATCTTGGCAAGTAGGACTCGTGAAAAATAGCTGCTTGGAAAGGGGGTGTGACTCAGGACCTGCTCACTCTTGTTCTTTGTTCTAGAATGTGAAATGCTTCTGGGATTTTCTGCTGAATAAAAAAATACAGAAATAGGGGGGGGTTGGGTGTCTTCATAGCCTCATAAATTGTGTATTTCATTGGGATATTTGCAAATTAGATTTCAGTGTTATATATATTTAACTGATGGTGTGTGAAAATGTGCCGTTTATTTTATATAAGCCTTTTTTAACAGATTAGCTCATTTTCCCAAATTGTATGGCATTTAGTTCCCATAACATAACTTCTATTCTCAAAATTATGATTTGTGGTTAAGCTAAAAAGCTGAATCTGCATCCCTTCTGTTGAGAGATGCACCATTTCCTTTTGTTTCACTTAAGCTTTGCGGGATTTCATTGCACTTTTGCTTAGGTCAGCACAGTTTGGAAAAGAAAAACAAACCAAATCTAAATCAGTGTACAAGAGCTGGGCTATTGGCTTTTATTGCTTTCCCTGGTGTCTGCAGCACATGTAATTTCTTTACATTGGATAGAATGTAGGATAGAGTCCTAGAAAGGTTTGGGTTGGAAAGGACCTTCAAGACCATCTAGTTCCAAGCCCTGTGCCATGGGCAGGAACCCCTTCCACTAGACCAGGAATGGAGAGCAGTGGTGTCTTGCTGAGTAGCTTTCTGGGCGAAAACTGTTAATGAGTGAATGTAATTTTGTTAGATTTAGTTAAAGTGCATAGTACCCAATTCTAAATCTCTGCTTTGTGTTTCTATCCTACAGGGAACACAGTGAGTAACCTGATTTTCATTCTACCTCCAATCTATGGTGCGATTCAGACCTATAAAGATGGCCTTGAAAAACGGTATTTAGCTGCATATTTGTGTCTTACAGGTATGTGTAAAACTTAATTTGCTCTTTCATTATAAAGAGAGCTCAGATATGCAATGAAAAATATATTTAGATATTAATAAACCAAGTAGTTAAATCCGAGTACTATGTGTGTGAAAAGCAGACCTCAGTTTGCTATACTTGTTAATGTTTGCAGAAAATTTGTATTTGTTGCAGGGACATGAAATTAGAATTCAACTAAATAGCTCTATCAGATTTTAAAGTGATCCTTTCCTGACTTTGGGTCCTGCTCAGTGCATCTTAGCTTGCTCTGTACTTTTCTAATGATTTACAGAAGGTGTCTTGTGTGTTCTACTTATAAACAGTTTCACACTACATTAATACTTTTGTGGCATTTATACGGAAGAGTAATATACGAAGTGGCCAAGATGTAGAAAGAACTGGAAAGACGTTCTTTCATGACTTTGAATTTGTTTTCAGTTCCTCTTTGGCATATATCACCCAACAGCCTAACTGCCATTGTATCTGGGAGGTTTTGCAAGAATGGAAGAACGACATGATATTCACATTTATGTCAACTCAAGGGAAGTCTGTCCATTCTAAAATAACAAAATTCAGAAAAGAACCAACTTCCTTTGAAATGTTAATTGTGTGACTAGAAGTCTTGCTCCTTATGAAAAAAGATGTTTGAAGATTGTTTAGATTTGGCAGTTGGATGTCAAAACTAGATTTCATAGAATTTCTGTGTTTCACAGGATTTCTGTGTTTGCTATAGCTCCTATCTATGGAGACTTTTCCCAGTCTTTGGAGTGCTAAGGGATTGGTAAATGTTGCTTTTAAGATTGGCATATTATGTATTTAGGCAGACGTTGTTGAAAAACACATATCCCTCCATATGCTAAATGTATGCTTGATGCCAGTTAAACTGTAACATATACAAGGTGCAACTTCACAAGTTTTCAGTTATATCAGATTTGCTCATCTATGTGAAAGGTAGACAGCAGCAATGCACTGCTTTGCACATTGTCTGAACACTTTCTAATTAGCCACTTGTAGGCTTTCTGTGGTTTCAAGTAGTTATTAATTTTTGTCTCAGTATGAAACAGAGAGAATTCTTAAAGGTCAGGGTTTACTTTTAAAAAGACGTGGTAAGAAATGGTGTGTAAATGTTTGCTGAAGTTGACTTTGGATGTTCTTGAATCAAAGTGTCCTGTACTGCCACTCTTTTTAAACTACGACAAGAAGCCCCTTAAATTAAAACTCAGTTTGAGACTCTCTTCACTGTGATTTGTGGCTACCTCTGTCAGTGACATTATGATGGACAAAATGTGTGCTACTATCTGACCAGAATGTCAGGCTGTCACACACAATGGGCAGTTCTCATGTCCCATTTAATGTTTAAAATATTTTTTTAAAAAAAAGTTATCTGTCTTTGGTCACAGTAAATACCTTGGACTTCAGTTTTTCTTCTTTGTGGTGTTGCTGAAGGGAAGTTCAGCCCGCATTTAGACAGCAGTGCTGGAAGGCAGTCCTGAGTTCCATCTAGGCCCTGCTCATCTGTGACTGAGTTGGCTTTGATTCCTGTCTGAAGTTATAAATGCTTGCATGGCTTGAATTTTATCTCATATGTTGGAACCTAACATTAAAGGTCTCTCCCAAAAGCGTTTCCCTTCTGCTTTGTGTCTGCTTCAGTATTCGTAACCCTGTTTTACAGCAGTTGAAAGATGTAAACGAATGTAGAAGACTTTGTAGTTTCTCAGTGAAAAACAGGAACAGGATGATTTGGAATCACAAATCTCTTAACATTTGCTCTACTACAGAATAAAAGCAGTGAATGAGAACATAAAAAGAATTTTAAATATGGTTGAAATGTGCCAGGAACATTGGCATTCTTTCTGTGCATGTGACTGAACAAGAAGCATACTGAAGTGGAGATAGAGTAAGTGTACAGAAAATTCTTTTTGTAGGAAAGTACCAGACAGAATTCTTTCCATCCCATGAATTTTGTTTATTAACAGCCTTCATGCTATTTATTTAATTTGTAACAAACAAGTGTAGACTTCATCTGTGAAAAGATAGTGAATTTTACACAAAGTTGTGGTTTCTCTCGAGGCAGCATGCTTCATTAAAGACCACATAGCAGACCTTCTAATTGAGGGTTGTTTTGTCAAAGTAGAAATTCTTTAACAATTCTGCTGTGAAGATGGGGGTGGAAGGGAGGGCGCTTTAGTTAGGTTTTAACAATTTTGAATAGTTACTGAGATTTTACAAGATACTAAAAGACAGCTGTCAAAGCCAGTGTTAAAATTAAATCTGTTAGCATTTGAGAAAATGAGGTGTTGTTTCTAGACATTATTTTGATCCAAATCAGCTGTTTCTTTTGCACGCTTCCACACATTTAGCTGATTGTCAGTTCCTTTGTGTTCTACCACGCCGTGTTCAGTGCTTGACTTTTATACGCACAATTTCTTTGGTTGACAATTATTTCCTTTTTGAAGCAAATGCATTTTGAATTATGGAAGCACTGTTTGTTTCACATACATGCTAAGATCTTGGCAGGACAAGAAGGGGTATTTCTAAATAATTGCTCAAATAAATTTCTTGCTCATACTGATGCCAAGACTGAGTTACACTTTTCAACAAGGCCTTTGAGATACAGCACACTGTTCTCAGCCCTTTTTTCTGCTGCCTTTCAGCATAAAGTGCATGTTCTCAATTAACTCAGTGGGAACTGGGTATGATTTTTAAGCTGTAGAGAACCATTTAATCAACGGATAAATTATGAAGAATAGTCTTAAGCCATTATTTCAGTATGTTGCATCACCTGAAGTAGGTGGAACAAATCATCAGACTGTTAGTACCTCAAGAAATAAGCAGTTGGTTTTGAGTAGTTTCTTATGATGCTGGGGTATTGTATCAGGTTCTACCACATGCCAGTTCCTCATGCATCCTGGGGAACTGTGATTCTGAAAGGGTTCATATTCTAGAATAGTCTTGATTTTTGAAAAAAATTGTCTGTGTATATATATATGAAAGTGTAACTTCTGAACCTAAGGAAATAAGAAAGCACTCAATGGAGTAATGTTTGGTAGATACTTCACTTGATGTTTGGAAGGATTGTTCCGATTTGTATTTCTTTGGCCCATTTAACAGGGCTCAGTCATTCAAGCAGCGCCAAAGCAGAGGAAAAAAAGTGCAAAATTTTTTCTATATTAGGTTTAGCCATAGGAACTCTTAAGCAACTTACTAAACTTAATTTCCAGTGAAACTCTGTGTCTGTGAAAACAGTTCAGTCAAAGTTAATTCCCATACTCTTACCTAACACCTGTAGAGGAGCTCCCAGGGCTGTGTCAATGTTGGTAAGTCAGCTGTGGTTGGGAACATTCCTGAGTGCTGAAGCCAAGCAGCGTGGAACAACCCATGTCTGTTCATCTTAGCCTCCAAAACAAGGTGACCACATACAAATTCCCTGCTGAGCGCAGGCCCCAGACTCTTCGGGCTGCTAGGCTGTGCCTGGAAGCTGCTTGGGGAAAGTGCTCGTTGGGACAGGCCAGATTCATACCACAGACTGCTCCAACAACTCACTAGTGCAGACACTTCTATTGCAGTGTCTGGGAATAGTACCAGCCAAGCTGGAGTCTAATTGTAGAGCTGTACCTCTAAAGTAACCAGGGTGTCTCCTGTCTCTTATGCTGTGGAGGGAAACCATTACAGCACAAAATAATCCATTAAAAATAGTTTATTTAATTTTACTTTTTCATCTTGTTTCTTTCTTAGCTTTTAATGATGCAGTATGTTGTTGTTTATCTTTAATTTAGTTCTATCACTGTAAAAAAAAATAGAACTCAGCTCCAAATTGGAACACTTAAACATATCTCTGCCTGTGCAGAGGGTTCTGTCTGCCAGTGCAGTCAGTAAAGCCAGGAGAATCATTTGACTTTTTCTAAAATACCTTTTTGGCCAGCTGAATTACTCTTAATAATGACATTCTCTTAGTGGAAGCTTTGACACCTATTTCATGTGTAAATACCTAAATAAAGGTATTTGCATCTGGAGCATCCTTCCTTCAGGATACAGTTGTACAGTTACCATTTCTGCAAAATCCTAATGAACTGCTTTTTCTGTGAAGGATTTAGGCTCATAATGATAATTTCGAATGCTGATTGATAGTTACATCAAACTGAATTATTACTGATTGTGATGCTTCTGATGCTTCCTAAACTATTGAAAAAAATCCCTCTAGGATTCAAATCCTGAAGGTTTATAGAGTTCATATATAGAGCTGGATCTTTTGTATAATATTAGATTATTTCTAGCCATAGGTTGAAATATCTCATTATTTCTAGCCATAGGTATTGCCTTTAAGTTTTTTGACAGTACATGTATGAAGTGAAGTTTGTAGATGTGTTGCTTGTATATCATCGTAACATCTCTGTTTTATCCACTGGCAGTAACCACACAGGTTGTTTGCTGCAGGACAGAAAAAGACCCTGTTAGTCTACATGTAGCAGCAACCCTGACTTTGCATTTCTAGTCTTCTGAAGTGCTAGCCTGATCTCATAATATTGTGTTTTAATGTGTGTTCTGTGCTTAATACATAATTGACATATATATCCCCTGTAACGTGGGAGGTTCATTGATGTAAAAATGCCAAGTGACTTGTAGTATTTATGAAAAGTGAGTTACAGTAGTTAGAGAGGAAATGGTACTTACTGCTTCGGATGGTGTTAAAACTTCCCAACCAATATGCAGCTTTTAGTGAGTTAAGCTACTTTGCAAAAGGAAACACCTAAAATATGAAAACTGTAACCCCTGCTTACAAGATAAGGAGCAAATTTATTGTTCAGTGTGTCAGTGGCTGTAGGAAAGTTGCTTCTCTTGAAAACTTGTGTCATTGCAGTGATTGTGATCACTCATATTTTGAAAAGTACAAAGCTGGCAGAATGTCTCATTGCAGATGGTTTTTGTGAAGTAAATATTTCTTAGAAATGTCTGGAACCTGAACCATATGATCTGTCCCTGTAAGCTTTTCTTCTTCCAGAGATCTATTTTATATAGATAGATACTATAGATGAAACATTGTTCTGCAATGCATAGCAAAATTTCATAATCAGAGAAACTCCAAATGTGATTATTACACAGAAACAAGAGGGGTTTTATTCATTTTAACCATAGAAATTAACTGCATGGGATTAATGACTTGAAACACTAATATCTGCAGCATTCTTGATTTTTTCCAAAGCCTGGGGAGGAAAAATTAATCTAGAAATAATTGCTTCTCATCGTATAGGAGGAAAAGAAGGAGTTCAGTTGCTGATTGTTGAGATTTATTAACCCAAATAACATTAACAAAAACAAACAAGCAAGAAAACCCCAACAACATGTTTTGTTAATTTAGAATCTGTTGAAATTTCTTATGCAATGATTTTGCCCATAGTTGAAAATGACATTTGTTACAAATTGTAAGAGTTTGTATTCTGTGACAGCCAGGATAATGGATGGCACTGTTTTAATGATGATCTTAATGAGGTTTTTTCTCCAGAATGAACAGTTGTTGTCATATATTCTCTATACATAGAAAAAAGGCTATGAGAATTTCTCATTAGAATATCAATGAAGGCAAAAGCAGTTGTTGCTTATTGTTTGGAAAGATTTTTTAAAAGCAAACCAATGTAATCAGAGTTTATAGAAGTCCATGTGGTTGTTCATTTTCTGGTGGGGAGCTGTGCTTAATTTTCCCGGAGAATTAATGACAGTGAAGTGTTTGGTAATACATTTTGAAATGTCGCTGTATTACAGTTTCGTGTTTCAGTAAAGTTACATGCTTAGGTATTTAATGTCATTGAGTAAGAGTAATAATCATAGTTCTAGTTAATAACATCTAAGGAAGCATCTCCAGACATGCCTCTTGACTGTCTTGGGAGTCGTTTACAGAGTGCACAGAGATAGAGTTCTTGTTTATGCATCAGTGAAACTTGACTGGTGTGTGCAGACAAGGTGATGCTCTTGCCACAAAACATGGCAGCACTAGTCAGTGATCAAGGCTTGAGTGCAAATTACTTGGCTTTCTCTGAAACTAGAGTCTGAGGTAAAACATAATTTCTTGAAGGAAGACGAGACATCACATTACTGTACTTGTTCTTGCAAAATAAAACTGAGCTGGTGCTTAATGAGAGTGTTTTACTGATAACATTTCAAAGTAATGCATGATGCATTAAATACTGTACCAGCTTTGCTCTAAACAGTGAAATCTAACTTCCAAGAAGCATTACTCATGCCTGACTGAAAAAACTGTGTATAGGCAAAGCATATGTCTCATAAAGTAATTTCAGAAGTATATTCAAAATGTGTAAAGAAAGTATTTCAAATAAATACAAATCATTTCTTGAAAGCTCATCTTTCTATGTAGAAGGCCCGGAAATGGTGATCTCATTTCATTAAACGAGTCCATACTATGTGGGGTTGGTTTGTTTACCTTGAATTTCTAGTTCTGAGTTGTAATAGCAATTCACTTCTGGTTTTGAATCACAGAATAGTCTCAGTTGGAAGGGAGCCACGAGAATCATAAAGTCTAGCTCCCAAATGAATGGCCCCTGTGGGGATCAAACCCAAGCCCTCGGTTTTATTAGCACCATGTTTTATGGAGACAAAGCTTTGGTAAAAATACATGTTTCAAAACTGGGCAGTAAGCAGAAATATTGAGAGACTTCCAGGACTACTAGTTATTGAATGATGCTTTGCCTTCCAGAAGGACTGGAACAGAGAAATCTTAATTTACTTAAAATTTTAAAAAATAAAAGGAAAAAGATAAATTGATGTATAATATTCCATTTATTCTGGGTTCCCTCTGTTCCTCTTCTCTTTGACATTACACCCAGTTCATAGGACACAGTATTGAGAGGAGGTAGAGAGGATGCTCACACCCGAAGCCCCATAAATTCAGGGATTTCATTGGTGACTAATATAAAAAGTAGGTGGCTGTGGAAAATTGGGGGTTTGTCCCTGTAGTGGAATGCTGATATTCTAATTTCTTTTTCACTGCTAAGCATGCATTTCATGCATTTACGTTAATGTACCTGAAAATTTTACTTGTGTACTATTATGTTGATGATAGTTTTGATTTGTTTTCAGCTGTAGGATTGGGATCTTGGTGCTTCCACATGACCCTGAAATATGAAATGCAGGTGAGTACTGATAAGTAGCTGTGAATCATTTTCTGTGTGTATCTTGCTGTACAGTCATATTGCCATTTCCTGGCTAGGTGAAACTTGTATAAAATGAGTTAATCTACCTTAAGTATCATTGTACATGACTCCTGCTCTCAACAAGGCAGTAATGCAGGTCTTGTTTCAGTAGGTATTTTCCACTGATTATATACAGAAATATATACTTGTATCTAAAGTAAGAGCTATAATCAATTGCTTATGTTGGTAGAGGAAACTTTATCCTTTGGGAAATCATGTAATCTTTTACACAAAATGTTATTTTAAAATTCCCACAGCTTTGGCATAATAGCAAGCAGTATAAACGAGTTATTGCTATTTATTGTAACTTTTCTCATCTTTATGTTTCTGTATATCTAGCTGTACCTGTAGCATTAATACTGCAATCAGTGTCTTCTGAGTAGCAGTAGTTGAGTCATCTTCTCTCTTATTTTTGAGTAGACAGCATTCTATGGCAAGTCACAGGGCACAGGGATTGTCCTGGTATTTCCTGTTTTCTAAAGGGACACAGGAAGTCTTGTCCTTTTTTAGGTCTGCAAAGGTTAAGGAAATGCATCTTTGAATTAAAGTCAGGGTGAAGTGGGTTTCTGTTCAAAATTAAGAAACCTGCATTTAAAAGTCTGTGCTGGAAGTCTGTGTTCCCACCACAGTCAATGGAAATACAGTTAAATCAGTGGAGTGGAGAGAGGCAGTTGGCTGGGCTGAATCATTCTCCAGACTCCATTGGCAATCTTTGCTCAAAAAAGATTCATTTGTCTAAACAGAGATGTTTAGTGTTATTTTAGACCGTGTGGGTGTTCTCTCAAGCCTCTAGCTTTCATCCCACAAAGGTGCAGGTTTCTTAGACTCCTGTTACATCTGCCAGTCCTGGGTGGGTGTATTGGAGGTGACAGAGCATCTCAGGTAGCACTAGGCAACTATGCTGTGGCAGCTGAATTAAGTCCTGCGTTTCTGCTGATCACAATGGGACCTGCATATTGCTGGTTGATTGATGTTTGCCTCCATAATGCTCTGGTTTGTATCTCTCTGGCATGTGGTGGCACTGTCAGCTTCCACAGAGCATATCATTGTCACCATGTAAAAATATTTGGTGCTTTTCTTGGCATGAAAAAGGTGGTTTGTAGAGCCATTTCACCACTCCTTCCCAAATTAGGGTGCCATTTACCTGTATTCACTTTGGTGGTGAAACTGCCTTGAATTTCCACCTTTTTCATATGTCTTCCCTCAGCTGCTTGTTCCTATCACGGCCAGTATTTCAAATCCTCTTTCTCACACTGATACAGAGGTGAGCAAGGGTACCCTGAAACCATGATCATTAAAACTATCCAGACTTAAAACCTTTTATGAAGGGGGAGGTTGTGGGGGTTTGTTTGTTTTGCTTTGGGTGGAGTTTGGGTGTTTTTTGGTTTTGATTGGGGTTGTTTTTTTGGTTGTTGTTGGCAGGTGTGTGTGTGTGTGTGTAGAGGCTTTACTTTAATCCAAGTCACTTTGCTGCTACTTGCCCCATAGTTCTGGTGTTGCATCAGAACAACTAAGGGACCTATGAACTGTGGTAAATAAACTGAGGACACAAGCAGATGAGAGGGAAGCAGGATCTTGCATCATCCTGTCAACTGATGTAAAAGGCTTTGTGTGAGGCAGAGAAAGTACGTTTATTTTGGCAGTCAAGTGAAATCCACAAGTGGTCCACAATTATTCCAATTGCTTGCTTACCGATCACCATGGAGGAAACAGCTCAACCAGGAAATAAACTTTTCTCATTCATTTTATGTCTTGTTATGGCTAAAAATCAGCACTGATAGCTGTTCAAGAAGACATTTTTTTAACATTTGTTTTGAAGTCTTAATACTGTAAATGATCAATTCAGTTTGCTTAATTGAGAAAAATGTGAAAGCTTCTGTTCTTGAAAGCAGTTTTTTAGAATACTTCTGAAGACATCACCTCTTGTTCTCTTATTTTTATGGGAATCTGCTTGATTGGGCATTCCTCAAGAGTCCAAAAGACTTATTTAGCCAGTGAAATCAGCTCCCTGAGCTCCCTTCTTTCAATGGTTCTTCATTGTCCAGGCATGCCTTTCACAGTACTTCTAGAAGCATTACTTCCTTTGGATACAGAAGTCTTTGTCTTCTGCATGCAAACTCTAGCTAATATCTTTTGAGAGGCTCTTTGTTGCTATTGTAATATCCCTGAGATGCTGCCAGCATATGAACTTGAGTGTAATCACCTGTCCAAATTTGAAAAATTTTCCTGTATTGTATTTCTTGTTCTTCCCCCGCCACCTTCTTTTATGAGGCGTTAAATGACTCACACTCTTTAACATCTATGTGAATTAATCCTGTAGCTAACTCCTATCAGACTTGGAAAAGCACATCACTGAACTTATAAAATACTATTACTATAAAGCTGAATTTAGCTATTGCTTCTATTTTGTCTCCTCTAAGGCATCACAGCAAAAATAAACTAATGGGATGGCGAGGTGCCACCTAACATGCCTGTTAGCTTCAGCTGCTATCAGTGTTCCTGATACTGTGTTTGTGCTGCCTATTGTGGTCCCAGACCCTGCAATGAACTGGTCCTGGGATTTACACCTTGCTCTGCCAGGTGGGTTGTGGGCTGGCTCAGCATCTGGACCTGGCTCCCCGTGGGTCAGACCAGTCTGATCACCTCACTGGAGAGAAGCAGGGGCAGTGTGGGGGAAGAAGCAACGCCTGCCCTATCAGTGGCAGCTGGTCAGCAGAGCTGTTTAGCACTATGTGAAACACTTCCTGAACTTTCTGTGACCAAAATCACAACAAGCTAGTACTTCACACTCAGGATAATACATCTCTCTCCTTCTGTAAAGAATTAGATCCGTTGATTTTTTTCTTTTTTTTTTTTTTTTGCAATAGGAAATTTCAAAGCTAAAATGAAGTTTTTGACTGTGCAGTTAGAAAATTACCCCAAACCGAGCAGAATCAGGCTGGCTATATAAAGGGGTTTGATATCAAAGCTGCTTACTGCTCTTAACAAGTCTTATTGTTCAGAATAACATGGCTATGAACTTGTTAGGTACCCTGTAGCAGTAGTAGGAAAGCAATTTCTTTACAGCACGGCCATCAAGAACTTTGAGTGATGATGGGAAAAGGTCAAAATCTTTTTTGCATCTAGTTCTTGTTTTTCTTAGAAGTCAAGCTCTAAAAGTTCTAAAAACCCGAACTATTAATGTTTGCTTAACACATTAGAAAACAGAGGCTGTGGATCTTCATTGATCCGTTTGTATGCTTTTTCATTTCCATGATTTTCAGTTCTTCTTAAGAGGAGGTAAGTTTAACTGTATATTTATAAGCAGAAATTCATGAAAGTTCTTTGATGAGAAGTTTTACAAGAAAATGATGCTATGATTCTCTTTCCTTCTAATGATAAATGACAATTTTGAGTGTACCTGCTATTGAGAAATCAATTCTCTTGTGACTACAATTTTAATTCCATTCTATTAAGGTGGCAATTCCTGGAGAAATAACTGTTTTAGCTGTAACACACCAGTCTTTTCCCAAAGTATAAAAATTATTTAAGACAATAAAACATTATATGCAGCCATAATTTCTGGGGGAAAAAAACCCCAACAAAACAGCCCACAAGAACCCCACATCAAACAAACAAAAATCCCTGTCTCTGAATTAAAACAATGTAAGAAATTTTTAAAATTAAACATGCAAGCATATTGCCCATCCTAATAGGCTAAAATTGTATCTGATGGAAGAATTATGGTTTGGTTTCTCTGTCAAGTCAGAAGATGCTACTGACTGTAAGGCTGTAGATGGGATGGTCTTCTTCAGCCTGGCTTTACAGAACTAATTCTTACAAATATTTTAAGAGGTATGAGCAGCAAAAATGTCAAGGTTCTTTGAAGGCATGGAGTTTTATGAAGCATAATATTCAAAAGCTTCAGAGTAATAAGCTTTTCAATGCAGCAGCTTTCAGTAGCTGAACAGGGTTTTTAACATGTTTGTGCTACGTGTTAGAGTACAGTCAAGAAGATGGATATCCAAATGACTTTAAAACTCCTGTTTACTTAAGATTTACCTCTCCTTAATTAACTTAGACAAGCTTGTGAGTTAAAAGTAGCTTTCATGTTTTGATGTCTTTGCTTTTTATAGCTGTTGGATGAACTGCCAATGATATACAGTTGTTGTGTGTTTGTCTACTGCCTGTAAGTATTTGTTAATTTTTTTCCTTGAATATTTATGAAATGTTAACTTCTGAAATGTAGAGTCTCTGAAGCCAAATTTAGTGTCTATATAGAGAAAGCTTCTACTGCTTTCAGTGAGATCTGTTTTTGTACAGAATTATGATATTAGAGTACCAGGCTGGCTTTAGTCCTAGTTTTTGCTAATTTAGATATATTTTACCAGTCTTTTTTTTTTAATAGAGAAAAAACCCCACTCATTAAAGACTTAGTGTAGTATACAATCAGAGCTCAGTGCTACTTGTTTAAAAACAGCAGACATAATAAAATCAACTTCAGTAATGCCTATAAAATTAGCAACATTATAATTTATTTGAGCTGGATTTCTATGATGTAGTCTGGTTTCAAATGCAAATTTCAGGTTTCTGGCTAAACCTGCTTTTCACTCATCTGGAAAATTAAAGGGAAAAGATTTTATGAGGATTTGAATGCATATTTGGGGAAAGTGTCTTGGAACTAGCATGACAGCTTAATGCAATGCCAGGATGTTTTCTCCTGTTTAATTTTGGGAGCAATGTAGCATTTGACAACTGTAAAGATACCCTAAGTTGGCTTTTTCTTGCCTGTTGCTGCAAGGTCTGGATTTAACATGATTTGTTCTGTCACTTGGCAAATCCAAATGGTAAATCTACTTGTTGCAGACAAGAAGAGAAAAAAAAAATCTTTCTGCTTTTGAACTTATCAAATATTCAGCTGTTGAAAATTGTGATGTCTTGGTGAAGATTACTGGTAGCTTGCAATGGAGATGGGATGCTGTAGGACTAAACCCCTCTCTGTGGAAATTGCCCCCAGTTTGTGACTCATACATTAGTGTGATTTGTACAAACTCGGGACCAGAATCATAATGCCTCTTTTAACGGAAATATTTCTATTGTAGCTCCCTATCTCTTTGCAATTGCCTTTGAATTTATTTTGTTTGATTTGAATGTGATTGGAAAAAAGGATGAGAAGTGGCTATAAAAATCTATCTGATTTTTTTTTGTGCAGTGGTTACTATATTATCTTCAAAAGCACTGAAGTCTGTTACTGCATTTATAGCTCTAATAAGATTCTGGGTATGTATGTCTGGTAGCAATTAAAATGTTCAAACAAATGAGCTAATGTGTAGTTTAGGAGGCCTTTAATAATTGTTTTGGTTTGCTTGAAGGTAGGTTGCAGGTGGTTGTGCCCAGGACATTCCCTTACACATCATTCAGTCCTGCTGATTCTCAAGCTGTGTAATTACTTCAGCAAGCCATTTTGCAATGTAGCACATTGTGCTGCCTTTAGACTTTTTGTTTCCCAGATGTGTTTTTATTTTATTTCCTTTTATCCATTCATGGTGTCTGTTTGTCAAAGTTTACAAACAAAGGAACTAGACAGATGTCACTTGGAATTATATAGACAACTTTCTCCAGCCCTGATGATAATGGGCTTCTCAAAATTCATTTTTGTTGGATTTTTTTGGACCTTTTTTCTGGTGGAGATACAGTCTGGGATGTGTGTGTATTTCCATCACAACTGAGACTGAGGTGTAGCGCAGAGATTGCGAAGGTAATTTTAATTGATTGTTTTCCATACTGGGAGCAGTCAGGTGGTTTTACCTTCCACTTCTATCAGTACCCAATCTAGCAGATTTACTGCACTGCAGCTGTAGTGAAGCCATGAACAATGTACACTTTAACAGATCTGAGTTCACTGTTTTGTAAGGCAGTCCTTTTCCTACACTGCCATTTGCTCAGTAATGTTTTTTGACAGCTGTGTTGCATTTGAAACTAATTTCTAATTTGCCGTCCATTATCACCCTGTGAGCACCTTCTGAAAACACTTCTGCTTCACAAACTCATTTCTTAGAGTGAGTTACTTCTTGGCATATGCTTGAGCTTATTGGTGTTGGGGTTTTTTTTGCCTTAGATTTTTTAAAAAACATTTATTGGTCAAAGTATGAATTTTTCTCTTAAAATAATGCGTCTTTATTGGACGAGTTAGAACTTCTTGAGGGGCCTAAGACTAATTTGGATCAATTTTCTCACAAATTTTTTAATAATATACCTTGGAAATTGCATCCTTTATATGGTAAGTGATGAATGTTCTCTCTCTCCTTTATCCTCTCTTCCAGGTATGAATGTTTCAAGTACAAGAATACAGTCAATTATCCACTGCTTTTCTTGTTAATAACATACAGCGTCGTAGTCAGCATAGTAAGTAACTATTTCTAATATGGCATTTTCACCCTTAGGTTGGCAGTTTTTCTCACAGTGGAGGAATGTTATAGAGGCAATACTAAATCTCTGTCACTTCCAGTCAAGAAAGACAAATTATTCTTTTGTTGGGAAAATTATGTTGCTGGCCAGAGAAACCTGAAACCTTTCTATCTAAACTACTGTATAGAATAAATGAAAAAGAAAAGTAATAATCCAGTTGCTAGAATAGTAATGTGAGAAAAACAGTCACCACTGACTTGATATGAAACCTTGGATGAGCTGTATTCCTCACCTTCTCTCACTTTAATTCATCTATAGAAATAGAATCAGCCTGTTTGACTGCAAAAAAGTGAACTGTGATACCCAGTCCAGGATGCAGACTGGTGTTTTAAAACAGGCAGAGTAAGAAGAGAACTTAGCTCTTAGTTAAAATGGTTCTAATTTTTTTGTGTCCCAGCTAATTTGACTCCCTTTGTTAGTGGAGTGTTCTTCCTCTATGAATAAATTTAGTTTTGTGCTGGCTGTCAACCACAGATGGAATTTCCTATGTAATTTTTATTGATAACCATTTCTTCAAAAATTAAAGTATTATTTTAAGTCATCTTCAGCTGCCAAAATACTTGCCTCTTCTGTTTCTCCTAAAATTTTTTACACTTGTGGCACATTATGCCTCGTGTCTAGTGCCCTTCCCTCTTCAAGAATATAAATTAAATGAAGTGTTTTAATGGAAGAACTGGAAGAACTACTAGCTTTTTGTGAAATGAATTGAAATGTTAAATTATTGTCAAAAACATTAATAATAGCAAATCAAAGTTGAATATGTTTTCTTCTTGCAATGAGTCTCAAGAACATCTGGTAACTTCAGCATCTTAATTGTTTTTGTATGTGTTCAACTCTATCAAATTAGAAGCCTTATGTTAGATGTTAATGTTTCTATTTGTGCTTCTTAGTTTAAAATAATTCCACTGTTAAAACCTCAGGATTTGCCAGAGGAAAATTCAAATGTTTAATCAACTTAAATGGTGCATGGGTAGGCACTCATGGCTTGATTCTAACAGAACAAGCCTTGGCAATATTTAGATGAATAATGTTGTGATGGTTCTGTTGCAAATTATTTCTCTTTTTTAATCTTTCCAGGTTTACCTAAATTTGAAAGAGCCTGTATTCCATCAGGTAAATCTTGCTCTGTTGGAACAGCAAAGTTTGGTTTTTAACTATGCTTTTGTGTGGAATGTGTTACAGTATTTTACTGCTGGAAAAAAGATGGAAGGGAAGCTTAATTTGCCTTTTGCTTTTTCTTTAAGCAGTATTGAAGCCTGTCATGTCACCATCCTCGTACTTAGTGACCTGAAAAACTAGAATGCTTCAATGTGTGTTGTGTTTTAGCTTTTGACATAATATTTCCCAAGGTTTTCATCAGTGGCAGTTGTAATGAGGTGACCCTAAGATGTGTGAGACAGGAAGAACTAAAGGAGTCTTCTTGTGCTGTTTTCCATTAGCAGCTGCTTTGAAACTATGACCTTACATCATAAGATGGCTTGATTGACTTAGCACCATGTTCTCTCTGCTTTAACACATTAGTTTATTGGTGTTTTAACTACTCAGCTTTACTTTGTGGAAATGCAAGGTGAATTTAAGCACAGAATGCCCTCTAGGGTTATGTAGCAGACTGCTTTGTACAGGCTTGAAGGCATATTTGGTACAGGTTCCTTTTGTAGCAGCCCAAGAGTATTAATATGCATCCCCTGCCTGTGGGGATAGGACTTACACCACTTACCTCTTCACAGGAGGTTAGAAATGATGCTCATTTCTGTATGCCATGGGTAGTTTTCCCTCATTTATGATTTTTTGATTAGGGATAACAGCTGAAAAATTGCCAAGCAAAAAGCACTGAGCTCCTTGCAGGACAGAGCTTTAAAGCCTTAATTTCTGAAATTGGTAGTGCCACTGCTTGTCAAAATGTTCCTGCTGCATCAGCAGTTGTAAAAATGATACATGACTCCTGTTGGTGGATTAGTGAAGTGCTGATCAAGAGAATAAATTTTCAGCTGCTCCAAATAATCTCCCCTAGGAACATGAACTGTTACTCTACCCGTAGATAAAAGAGAAAATTGCAGGGTGGGGTTTTTTTTGGTAATATTAATTAAATCTTTTTTTTTTTTTTCCCCCTACTTACATTTCCAGCAGAAAGATACTGGCTGGGATGAAAGTGACAATTTCTGGTGCTTTTACTGAGCTGGTCATAACTGGTTTTGAATGAAGTGCCTCAGAGTAGTTTTGTTAACAACAGTGGCAAAATTTACTATTTATGATGAACTCTTATCTCTTTAATCAGTTATTTACCCAAGCTGCATTTATTGAAATAAATACATCACAGCTTCATTATAGTCCAGTTTGATGCATTGGCATAGATATTGCCCCATGTCACAGAAACTATAAGACAATAGATAATTATGACTTCTTGGGAAAAAGGGAAATAGAGAAACTTTAAACTGTTACTCCAGACCTTTATTTTTTTGCATCTGGTTTCTCTTAGGTTCAGAATATGAATTCCCTGTTATAATTTATACATGAGGAATCAATGTAGAAAATATTTGAATCCATAAAAGTGCTGGACTTACAACAATTCTTTGCAAATTGATTTTTATGGAGAACGTACAGTTATGGCCAAATTCCAAATGTTCAAGTACTGTACTCATTTTTTCACAGTCTTTGCCAATTATGTTGTAAATCCTGAGGAAATATTTCCCTTACTGCACAGCAAAGCAAGGTTATTTTCTTAATACTTCTACATTATTTTAGAGTGCATTAAAAAAAAAAAGTTAAATCATTTCTGTAAGCATTTTCAAACTGAATGGGTCACTTAGACTTGAAATAAAATTAAATACGTTCATGCAATCATAGTTTAAATCACAATCTTTGTAACTGGATTAGAAAGCAGTATCAGGAGATAAAGCAGCGTTTGATTCCTCTAGGTGTTTGTCTGTGAGCATTTTAAGTTGTCAGCCTTGCAAAAAGAGGAATAACTACAAGGATAACTTTTTATTGTTCATTGTTGCAGTATGGGTTGTGGGTTTTTTCCTCTGGAAGGAGACCAGTGAGAATGGAGAAAGGATCCTGTTATATTTAGCAACCAGGATCCAAGCCTCATTTTTCCCCAAATTACTTTCTACTTCTCTTCCCAATTTAGGCTCAAATTGCTGGCTGCCAGCAGGGCACGAAGGTGATTTCAGTTTGTTATTCATGGCACAGTGGCAACAGAGACCAACTGCTTTTTCTGCATCCATATATTAAGGGAGCTCTTTAAGGGTTTTAGTGCTTCAACCATAGGAGGGATGAGATGCATGTTTTGGGCAGTTGGAGGCACCGCATCATTAGAAGGAAAAAAACAATTCCTGCTTGACAACTAATCTAGTATTTTTTGCCACCTCATCAATTAAATTACATATATTAGTGGCCTTTACAGGCATATATTATCTTGTTTATGTTCAAATTTATTAGTCTTAATTTTCAAGGTGCTAAACAATCCTACAATCCCAGCTGTTCGGTTATTTTTAAGCCAGCATCATTGTCACAGAAAACGTCTCTGCCTCTCCTCTCTTTTCCATCTGGCACACAAATTTATTTTCTGATGTGAATTTGATTGGGGAACTCAACAGGTTAAAACTCTCCTCGGAATTAATTTTAAATCAGATTAGTTGTTCATCCCTGTTTACCACATGTGTATTTGTGCTTATACAAGAAAAGGGGCAGGGGAAGACTGACTGCTACTGGGGAGTGATCCATAGACATACAGAGACAGCCCTGGAGGTAGAAGTTACTCTGGAAGTTACACTTTTCAACTCAAGTCTTACAATTTGCCTTCTTCCTAGTATGATGAGGTCTAGGAAGCTGTCACGTACAAAGCAATGTGTTCCATCCTGGTTTTTCTGCTTGCTCCATACCATATCTGATCACCTGTAGTGATCAAAAACCTCATTCAGATAGTGGGCCAAGTTATGTGAATGGTCAAATAGAACTATAAACCTGTTTTATTTGCATAGTCATCTGCTGTGAGAGTTTGAAGCAAATTTTAGCAAACAAATAATTAAAAGTTTAATGAAAATTAGATCAAATAGCTGTTTCTTCTTCACTGGGAAATGTGATGTAAAAAATAGGCTTTCTAGAATGTTGTTGTGGTGTCCCATGAGAAACCAAGCAAGCTGGAGAAGCAGATCAGTAGGAGAATTGCAAATAGGGTAAGGGAGTGACTAGTGAAAAATGACTAAAGGAGATTATGAAAAGCCTGAATTTTCTTGTAATCAGTAGTGGGACCGTTTTGTTTGGTTCGTTTTCTTTTTAACAACCTCTGTAGCAGGAAAAAAAAGAGTGTGCTGGTAGTATTTGTGATGATACAAAATTCAGAGCCCTTACTGAGTACTGGGGAGGAAATGAAGAGATAACTGGGAGACCTTGAGGACTAGGACAACTGATTCAAAATGGAAGAGATGCACTGATGGGCAAATACAGACTATTCTTGTTCTAAACTGCTCACAGATCACCAAAGGAGGGGAAGGAGTGCCTGGATGTGTTCACTGATCACAACGTAACAACATGACCAGAGAAATTTTTTTTTGCTTTTGATGGAAGTAAAATACAAGTATTGGATTTACCTACTAAGGTGACTTTGAGTAAGAGGGAGAAAGTAAGCATGGCAAGAAAATGTATTTCATTTGCCTTAAAAATTTAGGGGTTTTTTTCCTGTATGGGTGTTTTAAATACCCAAGTGCAAAGAAGAAAGTGTAATCACAATGAAATGTGTTTATAGCAGTACATAAGGGAGACTGAAACTGCATGAAGAACATGTTATGTCGAGCACAACCTGTTCAGACTTGCAGGATTCACCATTTTGGGGAATCTGTGTGGACCCACTCGATGTCTTACAGCTCTCCAGAATCCCTCCTGCTGCTAAGGCAACAGTTAGTTGTAGGCTTGTGGCTAAATATATTGTGCCTTTTAGAGGAATGTGTTCTTACTTTCTGTATGTTTGGGTTCCTCAGTATTCTGTTCAAAATGTTTCCAGGTGTGTCTCCATCACAGAGCTTTTTCTGTTCTGTCATTGTCCTGCTGATGAGCACTTATGAAACTAACTTGAGTGACATTTCACCCTTCCATTTGGGAAGCTCATTTGGGGATGTCTTTCCAAGCGAGTACAGCTTTCATTCTGGCTGGTGCTTCTACCTGCACAGTAGCTTAGGGAATGAGAACGGCTATTGCGACTCTCCAAAGGTTCACCTCTGCAAGTCTGGAGGGGAAGGTTGGCTTCCTGTGGCAGACAGTGTTGCAGAAGCTCTACAGCAGCAGTGACTTGTGTGTCACTTTGCCATCACGTACGTGCATCTAAACAGGACCAAACCCAGTGAATCCGAGTTAGTTCATTCGGGAGCTGTCAAGGCAGCCCATGGTACTACACAGCTGTAACTGTGCCAAGTTTCTTGGTGTTTCAGTGTCATCTTGGGGATTGTCCTTCCTTTTTCTCTCAGCTCAGATTTCTTCTCCAGAAATCCAAAAACATGTAGAACTGTTTTCTTTGTTGCAAATTGCAAATACAGTTTCCACATTCAAGTACTTAAGGTAAGTATCTTTTGATAGCTGCTTGGCGTGTAAGTTAAGCTGGTTACCACGAGCCCAAAATCTCTCAGTGCAGTTGCCAGCATGTATACTAATATTTGAGGCTGATAAATTGACTTTGTTAACCAAGGATGAGTAGAAAGCCAGGAGCAGAGGAAGCAGAGAAGTGGAAATAGCAGGCTATTGCTGCGTTCTGTACCAGAAAGGTAGATGAAGAACCAGTTTTGTATGCTCCCCCTCTCAGTGTGGAGTACCAACCTTGCTTCTGACTTACATAAGTGAATCTATGTATGATTTGCTTAATTGCCTCCACATCAAAAATGCTGCCAGACATTGAGCCCTGAAGTGCTTACTTACCATTTGTGAATTAGAAGGACGTTCTTCATATTTGGCCTTCTTATAAGGTAATCCATTGTGTATTCATCAGACTTTGGTTTTTCCCTCAATTGCAAAGATACCTTCAAAGTTGAAATATGCACAGCTTTATTTGCATCTGAAACAGCAAAGAGGGAACTGTCTAGTGGTGACAGAAGATTGAGAGTCTGATGTTTCCTTTTGTGTCAATTGAAGTACAAGGATGTTCTTTGGCTTACAATTTAATGGAAGCATGAGACAAAATAGAAGAAAACTTGCTTGGGTTCTCATCTGCCACCTAAGTGACGTGTTAGTTAAAGAAAAGAAGGACAAAGGGAGCGAAAAGAATGGAAAAACTTGAGTTAACTTGAATAAGGCAGAATTTTCTTTTTTTATATAATACTGGACTTTGTCCTTCTTGGGGTGAACGGGTAATACCTAACAAAGTTTTACCATGATGAAAATAGTAAAGCCGTGGGTGGCAAAGGAAATAAAGTAAGCACTGCTCCCTGACATCTGGACTAAGTTGTGCAGCTTGGTGTGTAGCCCTCTAGTAAGAAACAGCTGAGGGAGACGTGAAGCTACAGTCTCTGTATATCACAGCAACACCTCCTGGGTGCTCACCTTCAGTGAGGAGGATTGGAGCATGCAGAGCAGAACAGTTTGTTGTTCCAGTCTTTCACAGGCTTTTAAACACAAATGTGTTTTACTGCTAACAACCTGTTTGCGTGGGGAAGCGGAAAAGGCAAGAAATTGAAGTGTCAGCTCTGGGCATATTTTTCTTCAGTCACTGCAAGTTTCTTTTTTTTTTTTCCCTTCCTCCCTCCCTCCATTAAGACTGTCCTCTTCTGCAAGCCATTAACTCACTAGGAAATACCAAGCCAGAAACTGCAAAGAAAGCTCTTCTTAGCTTTTGCTCTTCCCTGCTTTTAGCAACTGCTGAAAAAGGTAGCATTTTATCTGGGCTTTGGACTGCTGTAAAATCTGTTTTTCTAGGCATAGTCTGACACTGTTTAACTCCTTGCACAAAGAATCCAAAAGCAATTTGGGTACAAGCATAAGGGTGGTCACAACCCCTAATGTGTATGAGAGAAATTGCTCTTAATGGATAGGTTTTTCCCATCTCTCTGCTGCAAAGGAGTATTTTAGCAATGGAAATTTTAAGAAGGAGGAGATCAGCAAAGAAAGAGAGATCAGCAAATCAAACTGTAATTTGGATTCTAGAGGAGCCTTTCTCTGAGTATCTTCCTCTGTACCATCCCTCTCTTAGAATAAATTGCTGGATTTGATTAGAAAAAGTGAAACGGGATGTTTTAAATGAGACTTATGATGCATTTATGTGGCGGGGTCTTTTTAGGCAAAATGGCAGCAATGAAGAATTGTACCAGCAGGCAGCACCTAGCACACCTGAGTACTCCTCTTCCTACCCTTAGCTTGGGACTGATAAGCACTTGATACTCAGGCTGTGTCTAGCAGGTTTTGGTGGTTTTCTTTTTTTCCTGGTTTTTGTACTGGAGCCCAACAAGGGGACTGGAATTAACTAACAGCTTTGTATAAATTACAAGCCAGAACCAATTAGCCTTTCAAATAGTTTTGCTTTGTTTAGCTCTACAGAGCAGAACACACAGCAGTAGTAGTTTATTTACTGAAGTTCTTTAATCTTGTGCTGAATGCAAATAAAGAGCTACTGTGCTGACTGACTTTGAATAGTCAGTATTGGAGCTTGCTTTTACCTGTTGTCAAACATAAGGGCTCTGTTGTCTGTCTTGTTCTCTATACGTGCACTGATAATATGGTGTGTGCTACTAACCTCATCCTTAAAGCTAAAAGGAGTTTGCAAATTTGCCTTTATGGACTTTTGGAAGGCAGGTTTCACTTTGCATTATTACAGTAACCTATTTTATGTGAGATGACTAGACATGCTTACAGGATAGTAGGATCTGAATGCCCCAGTTACAGCAGAGTGAGAGGCAGTCCCTGTCTCAAAGGCAGTGGAAAAGGAGGGGTATGAGGAGGTCAGTAGAACATGGTAAGGACATCAGTTTGTAAGCACACTTCTTTCTGTAAGGTTTAGTGACTTTTAAAAATAGACAGCAAAGGTTTGTAATTTTTCTGCTTCATGTAAAACAAAGGCAGAATTAGACAGTAGCTAACTAGAAGCAAGATGAGAAAGTTGTCAGTGAACAAGGAAGAAAAAAATACTGAGAGGTTTGTGGGCTGTTGGAGAGAGGCAAAAAGAGCAAGGCACAGCTGCTTGGAACAAACTGCCTTTTGGCAGGAGGAAACCAGTGTTCAGAATAAAAAATGTAGAAAGTAATTGAATGTCACCAGTGTCTAAAAATCCTCCCTGCTGCAGTGACTTCTGCATCACTTCTCAGGCATGACTGGCCTCATTTTTCCTCTTCTTTAATCTGTATATCTTGGAGGTGGTGTTACATGGATTTTTAAGTTTGTGAATAAAAAAGGAGAGTGATTTAAAGATCACGAGGCAAAAAATAAATTACTACTTTGACTTTTTATACAAGTCAGGTGATTGCATTCAAATTCATCAAGCCTCCAGTGAGTCAAATTTTTCTCATGGAACTTTTCAGAGTGTGCAGCCTTCCCACTATATAATTAGATTAAATCCAAACAATCTAGAATAGCTGTTTGAAATGCTTCCTGGAAAGTTTTTCCCCATACTGATGCTCAGTGTGGGAATAGTGCATAGTCTATTCAGGTGTTTGCTTTCAGGAAAAATTATTAATCAAATATCATTGAAAGAAATTCAGCTTTCAAAAACAGTTTTAGCTGATGCTTACACTATCCTGGGCTAAAATACACGAAGAGAGAATAGGGGTTAGTTAACCGGTTTTGATGTCAGGATGCTTTCCGAGTGCCATCTAGTGTTTGCTTTCTGATTCAGAGCAGAGAAACATTGCTTTTACACAACTGACTTTTCCTGCAGTTGTATAAAGGATATGGTTTGCAATCATACTTTTATTTGAAACTTTAACAGAAGGTTTTCTGGAGATGAAGTTAGAAGGAATGCTATTTTCCTGAGACTTAAAAACAAAAAAAAAAACCTAACAGAGGCTTAATTTTTTTTTTACTCCTGTAGTAATTTATAAGATCTCTTGAACCCTACTGTTGAATTTTATCTCTTTTTTTCTTTTCAGGTCATGTATGGAACGCTAGTTTCCATCATAGTTCTAAGATCTGTTTATATAGTATTATGGTAAGTAACCATTTAATTCAGCATTAGAAGTTACAACATAGCATTTGCAGCATTTTTTGGTGGGCTTAACTTGAGAAATTGGCAGTGGGAGAATTTCTTTAACTAGCTACATAATGTTAGCTCTTGGGCTTCCCTGGGTTGTTGAAAGGGAATTGCTCATCACTTTGCACTTTTTTGAAGCCACTGAGATAACATTAAACTAAACTGAGATTTCTACACTTATGATCAGTGGTTACTGCCAGGTGTTCTGCTGGTGGCTTCAGCTGTTAGCCTGCAATTTAAACAGAAGTGGAGTTTGTTTCCATATTGCTGGGTAGTGTGAAATCTGTTGCTAGTGTCCAAACTCTACTGATGATACCTGGAGAGTGGTAAGACTGCAGAGTGGAACCATCACTTAGTAATTTCCTTTCCTCTTCCCTGCTCAAGTATTTAAAGTTCAAATGTAAAAAATAATAACACATGGTAGTTTTTCTCTACAATTTTGATTGGGTAAAGTTAGGTATAATGTTATGAAAATAGAAATTAAAGCTGTAACCAACAAAAGACTTTAAAAGTGTTAGGAGACATTGAGAAGCATTAAAATCATCAGAGCACAGACTTGGTAGGTTAAAGGGAGGAAAATGGAATTTAATCAGTATTGGAGTAAACACATACCTTTAGCTCTCAGGGGCCCATTTCTGTCTATCCCCTGTGAATATTGGTGTTCACATGCGTTTGGGGATTGCTTCTGAAAATTACTTATTTCTTTCTTCTGTCATCATTTTAAATGTGCTTTTTGTTGAACTTTTTTTCAAGTTCCACATGTATCTGTTCAGGAACACAAGGAAGAATTTAACAAAATGTGAATTTGAAGTATCATATAATACTCAGATATTCTGAGTTGGAAGAGACCCACAAGGATCAAGTACATTCATTGAATCACCTTCCAATTGCCATTTCAGTTGACGTGGTTTGGCTTTCCCCAAGAAATTCCCACAGACCAAGTGCAAATGTTCACAGACTTTTTTATTAAGCAAGAAGAACTTAAAAACTGATAGTGTGTTGCAGCTTTAGGAACAATTATCAATTTAAGGGCACTTTTCAAACCCATGAACTGGAAATTTTTATCCTCGCCTAGAGATCTTAAGTGATACTACATTAATTCACCTCCAAGGGGAAATAAATTGAATCAAATTCAAGTCATTTAAATTTTGTTCTTATTTAAGGACTCATCACAGTTCTAGTCACTTAGATTAAATTTATTTCTGTCTGTGTAGACAAACTCTTGGTCCTGCTATTTTTCTAGTTCTGCAAATTCCACACAGCTATGCATTCTCATTATTTCTGAGGCATTTCGTAGTCTTCTGTCTTTATCAGTAACATCACCACCTTCCCTCCCAAAGTATCATTCATTGTTTTGCTCCAGCAAAGTCTGTCTCTGAAGTTCCACCTACTTTTCACTTCAGTTTTAGGGCCTTGGAGTGTATTTTCTTAATTAGCTTGATCACTTCATTGCAACAGGGCCCTGCAAAGACTTATTTCCCCCTTTGGTGTTATTATGCAAACTGGGTAGAAAGTTGGGATGGGAAGAAAAGTTGGTTTAAACTGCTTCTAAATTTTAACTAAACTACTACTAATTTTAAATTAGTTCTGCTAGAGAAGCTGTGCCAACCTGAAGGTACCCTTTCTTTCCTCTAAAATTCATCCCCAAGCACTCTTGGATTTTCTTTCTCTGCACTGCTAGAACATATTCCTGTATTTCCATCAGTAGTCCTAGCACTTGGCCAAGCCTGTTCCAGCTTACGTACTGACTCTGATTTCTGCTTGTTTTTTCTTACTTCACTTCCTATCACTCATATCTCTTAGTGTGGGGCTTGAAGTCACTCTGAGATTAGAGTGAAAATCCCAAAGAACAGCATGTTATTCCTTCCAGGCTACTACCTCATCCTATCTTCACCAGTTGTTCCTCTTCCTGCCTGTTCCCCCCACACTTTTCATCTCTTTCTTAGGTCTGCTTCCTTCCCACGATTACAACTGGACAAATGTTATTCTCTGTTCACAAAGGATGTTGCCTATTAATAAGTGATGCCAGTTGATTCCTTCACAAAACACCACTATTTATTCCTCAACTATTCTAGCTATACCTACCTAATTACCAGCATGTTTAATGTACTGTTTTGTATATTTGTATATACTGCTCTGTCATGTCCTGGTCTTGCTTATGTCTCTGGGGCTTTGAGGGGGGAATACTACAGTGTAGTCTCTGCCATGTACTGCATGGTGCTCCACACATTTATTAGACTAAACAAATAATAATTTTGCTAGTTGATATTGGCAGTCTATTTGTGAATATGTACAGCTTGTATCTGGTTAGCTTGCCCTGTGGAGGAAGCTCTACCTGTTGTGTTTTGCACATTTTGGTTCCCAGTGCTCACAGCTCTGGAATGTGCTGTAACACACACAGTGGAGGAAAAAGCAGCTCAGGAATGTGTTTTAACCCAGAATCTCAACTGTGCATTTGTAAGGCTTAAAAATAACTGGAACAGTATTTCATGGCAGCCTTTCAGGGTTGGATTTGGGTTTGCTTTTGGACTTGTCTTATTAGTGGGAAAGGAGCCTTCCATGTAGGAAGTTTACAATTCCATGTTCCAGCCTGAATGTAGATAGGGAAAGCAAATTTATTAATGATGCACTTTCTTGCACCTGAGTCTTCAGTGTGTTTTCCATATCTTAAAGAGGACTTTTTTTTCTCCCAAAATTAAATTGACATTTTTCTATTCCCAGTAGCATTCAACTAAAAAATGAGCCTAAAAGTACTGGGGTTTAATACCATTCATTTGGTTAGTTGTTGGTCATAGTGGTCTACATTCACAAAAGAGTACTGTATTTGGAAGACTCTATTTATACAAATCACCGAGTATGGGGATATTGTTTCTTGGAAAAGAGCCTCTTCTTTTGTTCGTTTGTTTTTTAATGAAAGAATATACATGGGACTGAAGAATTAGTACCTTTTAGCCAACTTTAGTTTTCCCACTTTGGTTTCGCTCAGAGTGTGCAGTATTTGGGAAAATAATTATAATTAGAAGTAAAAGAACAATCTCGGAGAACGTGAAATCAGGAGAGAGGAGAAGTAAAATACAATATTATTAAACAGATGAAATTTGAAGTTGGTATTTTTTTCTTTTGGGGGAAAAACCAAATTGATATAGCATTTTATTTATATGTAACGGTATTTCTGTATGTTTCACATATTTAATGTAGTATATATTAGTATGTTTCTGTATCTTAAAGCATTCTGAACTAAACTTTGCATTATTTCTCTCTCCAGGGTATACCCATGGCTTAGAGGTCTAGGCTATACGTCTTTAACTGTATTTTTAATGGGATTTTTTCTCTGGAATGTGGACAACATTTTCTGTGATAAATTGAGGTGAGTTTTTTCACTTGTCTGGATAGCTCTTAATAGCCTTTTAGTATAAAGATTGGATTATTTCTGTGGTGCATATTCAAGTCCATCTCATTGTATGTATGGTATGCTGCCTACAAAACATCCATGAGGTTTTATGTGGATTGCTCATGACTAGAGTCAGCACTTATCAGGGCTTTTTTTTAACCATTTTTAGATTTATTTTGTTATTTCTCTTTAACTTCAAATTGAATTGGGAGAAATAATGTCACTGAAGTAATTTTGAGGATCTTCGGCTGACTAAAGCCTGCTGTTCACACTTCAGTGAATTGAGTATGAGTATGTTTTCATCTGAGTATGTTTTTATCCTGCTGGTTTGAGCTTTTTCGGGTTTCTGCTCCTGCCATTTCCCAGGAAAATATCAAAAGCAGTAGTTCTGCATGTCTTCTTTAACATGCAGAACTACTGCTACTACTACTGCTACTACTGTTAAAGAAATACCTATTACAATATCCATCTTACCAATAAACAACACCTAGCTGGAATTCCTGTGTTGCTCAACAAACTGAAGGAGATGGAAAGGTTAATTCCAGCATCCAGAAAAATACATTTTTGACTATTTGAAACACTGTTATGCCATGGAGTCTGTGTTGTACAGAATTGTCCTAGCAGGTTGCTTTGTCAGAGCCAAATAACAGCGTGCTGTAAAGAAGTCCAAAGTTTTCCATTCCTTCTTGCTCTGTAGTCCCTGTGCTAGGTTAAGCCAACTGAAAGGTAATTCCAACACAGCATACTTGAAACTTTTTTTTTAAATGAACATAATACATGATCCTCATCCCTAGAAGCACTTGATCCAGATGGGATGGAGTAGTTATTTGGCAGCACGAGTGGCTGGGTTTACAGTTACTTTGCAAATATTGGCATCAGGGTTGATTTTTGCAGCTGCCTCACATCACCGGTGAGATCATAACCCCCAATTCACCAAACCTGCTGAGCTGCTGTGGGTCCTTGGGGCTTTTGAACTGGTTCCTAGGCCCAAAAATGACACCAGCTGCTGAGGCACTTTTTTCCATCCTCATTTCATAAGGGGAAAAAATGCTAGTGTCTTTCCTGTAATACTTGTTTGGTTATGGTTATAAATATACTTGTTTACTAGCTTTAATCAGACATCTGCAGAGCCTTGGATTTCTCCAGGAGGTATTATAATTTGAACTTCTGGAGAAAATACATTTCAATTCCTTGCAATTCTTTATCCTCTGAAGGTCTAACTTGTGAATCATCCACCTACCTGCTCTGTTTGCTTTTAAAGTTCAAAACTGAGTTTTGATTCAGGGCATTTTGTTCCATATTTCATTACATCTGCAGCTTATTAAAAAAAAAATAAGGAATCAAAATAACAAAAAATGTGTAACACTCAGTTTCTCTGGTAGGTACCACACACTTTGGAATTTGGGCTTTGAAATTTCCTGCCATCCAAAGGCTTGGAGGTTGTGCTGGGCTGATAGTCTGTGTTTTCCACTGTGTCATTGCTGGGCTGACTCAATCAAAGCTCTTTGCTAATATTTGTGACCGAGCAGCTTTGGACCAAGCACTGTAATATCAAGCAGTAAGGATGTATTCCAGGAGCTGCAGAGTTTTCTTCCTTAACACATGCAATCGTTGTTTTCCCTTTTTTGTTTTGACAAGTGAAATGAAAGTGAAAAAAAAAAAAAGACCTGCAGATGCAAACATTTGCTCCACCATCAACCAAAATAGGCATTATCTGCAAAAGCCTAGTGAGCAGGAGAAATAAGAGGAATGTAGTTCCTTCTCTTAATTTCTTTACCTCCATCACTTAACCCCTTCCCAAGTAGCCCACACCCGATAACTACAAAATACAAAGCATGTTGGTGGAGTATTTCAGACTGTCTACTTTAATTGCTTCCTCACTAAACACCCATTTTGTCCCTGTTTTAGAGTTCAACAGGGAAAAGCAAGTTAAGCTTCCATGGACCCTCAGAGTAGGTGGTGTGATTGCCAGATTTAAAGTCATGATGTCTGATAAATCTCATTTCCTCTCTTGGACCTTAAACTCAGCATTTCATCCTATGGACAGAAGTTCACAGGGTTTGGGGAAGGAGAATGGTAGAATTCATTTGGGACTGTAGGATGCCACAAATATATTCCCTGAACTTTGAGTCCAGAAGTAATTGAACACTCATCATATGAAGAAATGTCTGTTTTCTTTGAATGTATAAGAAAGTCAGTTTGCTGATATCTCCCTGTACTGGCAGTGTAAAGTACAACTGCTGCTCCTCACCTGGTGAAAGCCTGACTCCATGAAGCTTCACCTGTCAAGCACATGCCTGAGATATGGAAACAATAATGCATGATCTGGCAATCCAGCATTGTGATTTGAGATTGCTTAGCTGGGAAAAAGATATCCCATTGCATGGTATTTCTTTCTTTCAGAGCACTACGAGAGAAGATGCCTCCTGTGGTGGGAGCTGTGACACAGTTTCATGCATGGTGGCATATTCTCACAGGCCTGGGTTCTTACCTGCATATCCTGCTAAGGTAGGAAATGTTTTCTAAACTGGATGTTCACAGAGATCTTATGAGTTTTCTCAGGTTCAGATGTACTTCAGAATATTGTATCACCCAGAAGAGCAGGAAAATTATTTATTAAACTGATATGAGTTTTTCTTTCCTCTTTGCAACTGATCTAAAAACTCTCTAAAACTAGTTTATATTCTTCAAAATGTAATCACCAATCTTCAAATAGTCATGGTTCTTCAAGAAAATTTAATTCATAAATGGGAACCCTGTGCCAGTTAAACGAAAACTATTTGACAGTATGTGAATTTCAGAATGTAAGCCATTAATACCTGTCCGTTCTTGAGTAGCAATCCTGAAGTACTTAAACATGTTTAAATTTAGGAGCTTAACTAATCATCTGATAGGCAGTGTCACTCCTGAAAACCAGCAGGTATCCTGCTGTAGTGCAGAAGGGTGATGGCTGAAGTAGTTGTAGCAGAGCTGTTCCCAGAGGGGCAGGATATGAGGTTTAGGAGGAGACTTAAACAAGAATGTAAGTTAGCAAGTCTGGAGCCAGCAGATTTTTGTCTCTTTTTTGCTCTGTACCACCATCTAGTGGACCCAGGGGCAAGAATAGAATGTAAGCTGAAATCTGTGAATAATTTCTGCAGTTTGTTCATCATACAATGAAATAATATTTTACCACTTAACCATAACTAAGAGAATGTCTGTTTTACATATACAGTCTATGTAGTCCAGGAAACTTGATTACATATCCATTTTTCTACATCTAACATGGTATTCACCTCTTTTGTCAGATGTTAAAATACCTAATAGAAGGAAAATAAGTACATTTCCAATAGATGATCTGATAGCTTATAGTTACATTTATGTGTATGTATATGCACACATATGTACCTATACATATGTAAATGTATATATACAGATGCACATTTATATATGTGTATGTATATGTTAAATATGTCAAGGTATATGGAGAACAGTTGCTCCATTTTGGCTTACAGCTTGTCTGCTACCCTAAAAAGCTTGAGGTAATATTTTAAAGAAAATTCCTTACAGGAATCAAGCATAGGCAAGGGTTTTCCAACATGCCACAAAGTGGCATCACCACTTAAAAATCGTGAGGTCATTCACAGGAAAAGATCTACTGAGAGGAGAAAGTGTCTAAGAACAAAAATAAGATATAGAATCAAGCTATGCTGCTTTTTACCCCTTTAACATCTGCTAGATTTTGTGGTACACTGATTTAATTTTAATTTTCTAGAAGGACAGGCTCCAGTCCCTGTTTAATTTTTTTTTGTTTTTTTTAATCTCTCAAGGTTTCTTTCTTTCTCCCCACATAGCTGACAGGGTAAATTAGTTTGCTGATTAGTCTGCTACAGGGGGATTTACTGGAAGTTAACATCTCCTATTTTGATTAAATCTAGCAGAATGGGTAGCTCTGCAATCACAGAAATAACTCTTTTCTAGTTGGAAAATAAAACTGGGTTCAGGACATCGTTATTTTATATGCTGCCTTATACCTGAAATTTTAAGCATGCTTTTTTCCTTCTCCTCAGTTTATATACAAGGACACTTTTCCTGAAACACAGGCCAAAAGTGAAGGTAAGCAAGCAATAATTTTGTGTTTATTAATGTACATTTGGATATCTTGTGCTTTGAACTTGTGGTGGGGCTCAATAATTAAGCCTGTTAGGACTGTCTTTGAATTCTGCTTACATCCCAAGAAAAGCAGTTGAAATGTTCATAGAATCAGAGAATGGTTTGGGTTCGAAGGGACCTCAATGATTATCTAGTTTCAGCCCCCCTGCCATGGGGAGGGACACCTTCCACTAGACCAGGTTACTCAGAGCCCCCCGGTTACTCCAACCTGGCCTTGAACATTTGCAGGGGTGGAACGTCCACAGCTTCTCTGGGCAACCTGTGCCAGTGCTTCACCACCCTCAAAGTAAAGAATTTTGTTTTAAAATCCATGCTAAGCTTACTGTCTTTCATTTTAAAGCCATTCCCCTTTCATCCTATCATTAGAATATGTTTAATAGTGTTTGGTTTCTGTTCCAAGAAACATAATATTCCAAGGAGTCTTTCCCCTATTCCTATTTTTCTTTTGACAGTTTGTTTTTGGAATATGGCCTGTTCTTCTGGTGGAGCCACCCAAGAAGCTTTGACTGAGCCCTGGGCAGCAGCACACGATCACCTGGCCTGGCTGAATAAAGCATTTCAACAGTTACTCTGGCTGAAGTGTCAAAATTATGGATCAATCCGAGTACCATTGCTATTAAAGGACTTCTCTGTGCTGCAAGGCCACTCGGCCAGAACAGAGCAAAGACCTGGCACACTAGGGAAATAGCATTTAGTACAGCTTTATTCTAAGTTGTTAAAACAAAGATTAAGACACAAGGGTTTTATGTATATATTGTATAGCTGATGATACTGAGGTAATATTTCGTGCTGGTCACAGAAAACTAACCATTTTTGAAGTGGATTGCATACGTTTTTTCATTCAGTTTTTGTTCTTTCTGTGGTCTAAACTAATATTAGTAACTGAATGACATTGATGGCCAAGCTAAGTGTTTGTGTGGCCTATAGTGAACTGAATGCTTAACCCAAACTACTTTAACCTTGCACTTTTATACAATTAATGAAGTATGTAATGGTTGATTTAAGCCTTTATTCTATCTTGCTTTTCCACAGCCTCCTTGGCAATTTATATTTTAAGCAAAATGGTTGGGACAGCTGTGCCATTTAGTTCATTTTGTACCAAGCTTCCATTTTCTCTTTAGTCCAACTGAGAGGTTCATCATGGAGGATGTTCCAGGGTGTGACCAGCAGAAGACACTGAAATGGTGAAGCCTTATAGATGTTCTTGTTTGTGTCTGGAAACTCAATTCCTAATTTGTTTGACCAATGATTCATCACAAAACTGTAGAGTGACTGTAGAAACATAAGAAACACACTTTTTTTGGTTTTTGTAGTTGTTATTTACGTACATCCTTTTCTATCCCTGCCTTTAACTTCCCATTTCCCATTCATACTACAGATTGACAAACACCTTAGATGCACTCTAGTTCAGCTTTGAATTCATCTTTCTCTTATTTTACAAGTCTTAAATAGTAGTCTGACTTTCAGATGCATCTTCTTATTCAGAAACATTGAAGGAGGTATAAAGAACAAGACTGAGGCTGACAATACCCTCAAATATAAGTGGCAGCACTTTGCTTGCTTTTAATCTATCACATGGTTAGTCTGTGAGAAAGCTGACCACCTTTTAAAAACAGACTTTGGGGATTAATGGGGGAGACAAACCCTCTGTTTTCTGCAATTTTTATCTACCCAGCTGATGGAAGTTAATAAGTAAATGTACAGAAAACATTAACACAGTTTTTCAAAATATACCTCAAGTGAAGGCTGTGGTTTTGATGTTCTTGATTTTGGGGCAACTAACAGAGTCTGTCTCTGTGCCTACTTGCTGCCATGCTATGCAATTTTTGTCTGCTTTTGATGCTCTGAGGGATTTATCCTTCTTGCCATGAAGAAAAAAAGGGAAATGCTCAGAGTGATCCAAAATCCCATTCTGTATTGATTTACAACATGCTCACAGCAGCAAAGCATGGTAATGTAGCTGTAGAGCTGTCTCCCAGGTCTCAAAGTCCTGACTATTGAACAATCAGTGCTGGCTAAAATGGTCTCCTCCCTTTAATGTCTTTTTCTCTGTTTGCAGTTTCTCTGCATTTTCCACATCCATCAGTAACTCTCTTACTGATGTGAACCTCCAAATAAAACTGTGGCTTTTGTTATATAACGACCCTGGACCCTTGAGATCAAATAACCCCAAACTCTGGGCTGGAAAAAGATGCTTAACCTTGAGTGAGTTCAATGAGGTTTAAGCACGTGCTGATAGCAGTGCATTTCAACCTGTACACCCCTACAAAGACACCTGAAGGGTAATTTTAGAACAGCTTTGCTGTCAGTAGGCTCCAGTTCCATAGACAAGGTCAGCGTCTGTGTTGGGAAATTTGAGTGCTCTTCAGACTGAAAGAAGTTAGAAGAACTAGCATAGAGGCAGGAAAAAGCTGTTATGGATCAAGTGTCTTTTATTATCCAGAAGGCATATTTTTTGTAAAGAGATTTGAGGATTGTTTCAAAAATGTAGCTTGACAATAAGTGCCTGCCTGTTCACCTCCAGGCTTTCTCCAGCATTTTTCCGCACACTGTATCCCATTTTCTTATTTAGTGTGTTTACATGTGTTCATAAGTTAGGGTAGGAGTCCTGTAAGAGAAGCAGTGCAGCAGCAAGACCTATCAACAGTGACTTGTGACATCTGCTAGGTTTGGTATTATTTTTATGAAAATGAAAAAAACCTTTATTTTAGTGGCCTTAGTTTTGTTACTGAAAGATCTGGAGGCTCTGTTTAGTTTAGTAATAGCAAGAACCAGAGTGTCTTGAAAAGCCACTTTCTTATTGATCAAGCATCTCTACAATGGTATATTTTAAAGAAATTTGTTGATTCTTCTACACATTTGCAACTAGGAAGTGTATGGTGGGGGGTTGTTTTCAGGTATTGTTGAATTGAATTGTCAGGATTTAAAAAAAGAAGTTGGAAAAGCTCGTATTTTAATTTTATACTGCTGTTAGTTTTTCATTCATGTATTATTTGTTGTTGGTATTTTTATCTTTAAAAAAATTATGCAAATTGGCTTCTTCTTACATTCCAAATGACTACAAACATGCACACCTCTACCACCCTGCCAGCAGCCTTTCTTTCAACAGGTTGTATTAGACCCTGAAGAATGTAATTTACCTGTGTATCCTTCTTAGCATAAATAATCTAAAATCATGGGTGCTTTGGTTTGACTGCCTTACTGATCTTGTGAGTGATATTGAAAATTACAAGCTGGTCTTAACTGCATGTCACTGAAATTCAGACTGCCTTTTCTAGTGCCTGGAAAGACATTCTTTCTTACTCCTGTAATGTGTTAAATGTCTATTAATTGCTTTTTATTTGTATCATTTGTATGACAGTGTTGATTTTTTTTCTACAGACCTTAGAGCAGCATATCCCAAACTTTTCTTGCACTACATCTTAGAAAGTCACGTGTGATCCTATTTTTTGAGTGGGATTCAGACAGCAGCTACTTTAAAGAGAATTATGGGAGTGGCAGATGTCATTTGATATGAATTCTACAGGATGTGTTGGACAGACTTGGTAGCAATGAACTCTTCTATTCCTTAATATCTATGAAGAACCAGGAAATCTGCCACCATGCTACCATCAGTTTGACACAGATGAGCAGCAAGTAGCTCTGCAGTCGTGAGCTGAAAAATTCTTTCTTGGAAATAAGAGGAAAAACTTCAAAATTACTCTCACAGTACAGATCAAACCCATACCTTATTCTGGGAATTTAGATTTTTTGAATACAGCTCAAGACATGCATTCTTCAGAACTGAAGATGTGAGGAGGAGTCTCATCCTTGTTTTGAAGGCAGTGTTGTTGGCTAGCAGTGTTAGTCATCTCCAGACTTCATCTTAGTGCTTTTTCTGTTAGCACAGGGATGATGTGCTGCCCATGAGTGTTTAGAAAACTCCCCCCTAGTCAGAGTTGGAATATGTAGTCATACCACTTGCCAATCTACCTCTGTCATGTATTGTACCATACCTGTGCCCTTAATTATATTTGCCTGAATGTGTGCACATCAGAGCAGCCTGACTTAGGCCGTGCAGCCCCTGAGAGTGGCAAGAGTATTGTATTGATTCGTGGCTGACTCTGTTCACTCCCTGTAAACATCCTGACTTGTTTGGTGTCTGTCACTTACAGCTTGTGCTCAGTCTGCCACTCGTCTGTGTGCAAGTCTGGCTGCTTTAGAGAGAGATTCGAGTAGGAGGACTTCAATTCAGACAGGTATAGCAAAATGTTTTGGGAGGGATATGATGGAAAATACTGCTTTATAATTATTTTAATTCTCTTTTAATCCTGTTCTGTGCTGTCTTGCTTGGCTAAAGCTGAATTGTATGATTTGAAATGCAGTTGATCCTTTGGGCCGTAGTGGATTTGCTGAATGTCTTTTTCAGCAAACACTTCCACATGAAACTCAGCAACAGAAAATCCTCCTAATATCACCAGTGTTTCTCACAGTCACTACCACCTTGTTTAATCTGCATTTAAGAATTTCAGTAATACCATTTTTTTAAAACCTGTTTCTCTCCGTGGATATATTACAGCATTTAATAGCAGGTGGTGAAACAATTCAGTACAGCACTGCTCAGGCAGAGATGAGCTGTAATGGAGCAGCACTGCTGTTTTCTTTAGTAGACATCAGAATTCAGGAACACACATCCATTTTGGGGTAATGTGTGCCCCATAATTTAGATTGACATATTCAGGTAAAACTTTCGGTTTACTTTAAACCCCATCTGCACTTTATAAGTAGGCAGTGGGAGGCTTTAACTGCAAAGTGCTGTTTGACTGAGAGACTTTATCATGAAGAAGGATAAATGATGGAGTCTTTATTACACATGAGCAGAGCAAAGCCAGAAGGAGATTAAGAAATCTTACATGAAAAGAGAATAACAAAAGATTAAGCACAGAATCCTGTAGTATTACGTCAACCACCCTCCTGGTATCTGCACTTTAGATACTTGAATGTTTTCTATTTATACTTTTAACTTTCCATGTTGACTCTGCTCTCTTCACCACAGAAGTGATGTAGTTTCTGTTACATTCAGTTCATTGTAGATGACTTAGGGGCCGTTTTATGAGGATGGAACATGACACGGATTGTTTCATACATGAATGAATGCATTTCTGATCCATCTGGAATGTCCTCTGCCAGCTTTGTTTGAGAGTCTGTAACCTAAAGACAGAGAACATCCTGTATAACTTAAAATTGGTTTGGGGTTTCTTTGTTCAGTTCCTCACGCACAACTGCCTACAGCTGCCAAGTGCCTGATCTCGCTGTTGCAAGGCTTTTCTGAGAGCTGGGGCTGTGTTTTCTTCTGAGGTTTGTACAAGACAAGGTCTTTGGTAGGTGGGGGGTCAATTTTTGTTGAAAATTCTCCTTCTGCAGGAATCACAGTGCTATTTTTAGTGGCTTTCCAGTTAGTTATCCAATACATGTCTGCCTCTGTTGACTCAAACTTGAGCCTGACTACCCACCTTCCTTATGCTGTTTCATCTTTCCAGGCTTTGAAAGCTGGCTGAGGGATTTAGCCGTGCAGCCGGTGTTTATTTTGGGTTGTGTAGTTCAGTGACAGGCAGTGTGAGGGCGCAGCAGTCAAGCGAGCACTTTATGCAGAGCCCCCTTATTGGAGCTCCCAGCCAGATGCTCTAAACAGGGCTGGGGATAGGAGGATTCATATGTACAATTTGGGAGGCAGGTTTGATGCCTGAACCTCTTACTTCACTTTAGAATTCTCCCATTTTACTTGTTGAAAATGTTTTGGTTTGACTAAGTATGTAATTGTAGATTTAAGAAGAACTAAGTTCAGAGTTCACGTGAGACCCTAAACCAGTGCCTGCAATTTTTTTCTTTTGCACATATATCACACAAATTGAATCTGCCTGATGTTAAAGAGAAGATTGTTAAGATTTTTAAAAATGCAAAGATAAAGGGTCTTTTACTTATTTGTCCACAGGAATAGCTATAAGCACAATCTTAGATTCCTCCTTCTGTCCCCAAAGCTCTGGAACATATATATGTTTCTCCAAAGACAGTGTTGAATAAAATGGCTCATAGCAAGTCATGTACCAAAATGTTTTCTACATTAAAGCTGTGGAAGAACTTTGTTTGTGTATACTACTGCTCTCTGGATTTTAGAAGAGCGGGTTTCAAGCAGTGTAAGCAGTAGTTACTCCTTAGACCGAACTGGAACTAATTTTTCTCTTGATTTTCCAAACTGATGTTGACTGTTTCATGTTGACTGTTGATCTCCGCTTAATGCACAGATGATGTTACTGTCTGATCAAACAACATGTGTCCACCTGGAGTGGACAGGAAATCTCCTGTGCATTAGGTGACCAAGCTTTCTAACATTGACACTATGAGTTCTAACATGTGGTTTCTCTTCCTGAAATTCAGTACATTGTTGCAGATAGATAACAACACTGTGACAGATGAGTAGCAGGTGATTTGTAGAACACACCTACGTTGAGAAATGCTTATTGACAATTTTGATACACTGAACTGACTCTTCTAAACCAGCTGGTAACTAACATTAGGCTTATATGTATCAGCATATCTTGTTTTCCAAAGCACAGTACCTTTGAAATATTTAATATGTTTCATTTGTTACTCATGAAACAGTCAAGCACTAATTTGTGTCTTTATAGTACAAACTATTAAAGAATTTTGTTTTAAATACAACTTTTCCTGGGTGGTTCTTGGCTTTTGTGTTGCACAGGGCTGGTGAATTCATCTGGATGCTGTTCGGTACATGGGTGCTTGTACATCTTGGCAGGTGGTGTGCAAGTAGCACAGCAGGTTTTGTGTGTCCTGCCTCGATGGGGAAGCTGCCTGCCTGAAACCAAAAGCCTCCGTGGCAGTAGGCTTCCCCGATCCTTCTGCCTTGTGCTGGGGCCCTTTGAGCACTGGGCCTTGCTTGGAGGTGTAGTGTTGGCTGTAAGTACTGCAGGACCTTCTTCTCTTCAGAGGCCTTTCCCAGCACACACTGGTTAGAAGGGACTTCAGGTATGGGCCATGGGTGGGAGAGGAAAAGGCAGGAGTCAGGGGAACGTGCAGGCAGCCCAGAGCGTGCAGTTTGCATACCCTTTGCTTCAGCCTTTTCCTGTTGCTTTCAGTGAGAGAGGAGGATAATCACTGCAGGGCAGAATCTCTCCAGACAGGAACTGAGGACAGCCAGGCACTAATCGAGCAAGTCTCATCACACCCCAGCAGCCAGAGTCTGGTAATGACCATCAGGTGTTTTCCCCACTTCTGGCTGCTCTCCCAGGTGCTGAGAGACCCCATTTTCTCCTGCTTATCTCTCTCAAAGCTGTGCCTCTGCAGGGAGAGCCTGGAGTTAACTATTCAGGGGCCAAGCCACAGGGCAGCAAACCTCAGAGCCAGTGGTGTAAATGGCTGGGGCAAGCTGTGCCACCTGCTCTCGGTAGTGCTGCATACAGAGGCACATCCAGACTCCGCAGACAAGTGTTGCCAGAACCCTAGGGCTGGGTGAAATCCAGCTTTGCATATTGAGCTTGTGGCTGGCCTAGAACTGAGTAATACTTTGAAATTTCCCTGGGGATAAAAACATTGTGGTTCTGTCAAAGCCCTCCTCCCAACCAGAAAATTGAATTTTGAGCTTGATGATTCCCTTTCAAGACTGCCAGTTTACTTGCAGCTTTATTAATTTCTCTCTTTCCCCCCACTTCAACTCCCCCCTTGTTTTTTGGTTTTTTTTAATTCAGCCTGTTCAAAGGCTAAAAGTGAAAGCCTAAACTTGCACCACTTAAATCCCAGTGGCTCTATTCACAGATTTGGCTGCTCATGGTGCTGTATGGAGACAGTTGCTGCCAGTTAGCAGAGGAGCTGACTATTCAGCCTGGATATTTGTTGCAAAGTTCATGGAGATGGATGAGATAATGGGGTCACTAATGGAGCTGTGACGAGTTTGTCTCTTCTGTGGGTCTTTTTTGAGGGGTCCTCAGATGGGTCCCCATGGGGACATGGAGCATGGTTGTGCTGGCATAGGAGAGGGTCAACAGAGGCAGGTCAAGGACAAATGTCTGGATTCAAATTCAGTTACCCAAGAGGGGATAATGTGATGAGCTCAAGAAGAGGTCCCTTGCACCCTCAGCAGGAACAGATCTGGGATGATGTCCTCATTCACCTTTGATATGTGAGGGACTCTGTATTTGCCAAGACAGAACTAATGTTGTGTGAAGCACTGTGTGTGATGGATAAAAATCCCAACCTACAAGCAGAAACTTTGCGGACTTCCTTTAAACCTATTTTGCAATTACTGTGGTTAATTTAGCATCCTAAACTCCTTTCCAAGGTGAGTCACCCCAAGCTGGGTATCTCACCTTGCTCACATGCAACACCCAAGGCTCTCGGTGCATGACACTTTCCAGCTGCTACAGCAATACAAATAGCCACTAAAAACATCCAACCTCATTAATCACCTTCGCTCAGAGTGACTTTATAATTAGCATGCAAGAGGCACTCACCACCTTAATGAAATTAGCAGTAATTAGTGGCCCTGACACACATGTAGAGCCAACACAGGGACCAGGTGGAGCACGGGGTGTGCAGCTCCTGTGGACCTTGTGCCCACGGCACAGCACCCAGAAACACCTTGGGACATCGAGGATGCTGACTCTGACCCCTCATCATGGAGATCAGATAGGTGAATGCTAATGAACAGCAGCTCGCATGATCCCACAGAAGTGGAATTAAGCAAGTTACTCTGCTGATGTAACCTGATGTCAAACCCCTAATATTTATAGGCTGGCCCAGTATCAGAGCTGCAGTGATTTATGTGGATGTCTAGCCTTAACACTGTTTTTTCCTTGTAGCTGGTGTGTTGACTCAGTGCCAAACAGCGGAACGGAGTACATTTGTTAAAATATTGCAGTATTGTAGAAGCCTGGGGACAAATCCAACTTCTCAGGTAAGAGAAGTGATGAACAGAACAACCAGATCCACTCTGCAGCCAGGCAAACCTGTCCAGGCACTTGTGAGTCATTGCTTCACAGGGTTTTATTGCTTAACAGGGTTTTGTTCATTTAGAGTCCTCTGCAGGTTGATTTGTTTTGGGATTTTTTTTCTTCTATTTGTTTGGGATTTTTTCCTTAATCATCTTATTTTTGACATCCCACCTTGGCTGGAATGAAAGCAAGATTAAGTGCTAGTTACAAAATGAAAAACAACAATGAACCTGCAAGCCACAGCATGAAAACAGAGCTGCTACAGAAGGGATATTTTTATACAGGTTATCTGAAAAGCAAACAAACTCCAGCTGTTTTCTTGCTGCTGACATTAATTAAAGCAGGAGGGCTGACTAACGCTGTGGACTCGTTTCTGCTGAAAATCTCTCTGCCACATCCCCTTGGATTTGACAGTTCACTATCAATTTGCTTTGCAACCGAGGCGCTCATGCACATCCCTCTGGAGTGGTTGTGGCTCTTCAGTAACGCCCAGGACATCTGATACTAAGTGGCTTTGTCCATATGCTCACATCATGTGGCGTTCATCTTCAGGATGGAGTAAAAAGCTTCTTTCCCATGCCATGAGCTGTGTTACATCCCAGCAGATCCCTTCCTCTCCAGTAAGCATCACAGGGCACATCAGCAGCCCCTTGTCAGGTTTGTACAACCATGAGAACAAAAACCCCAGGCCAAACTCATGGTGATCAGGCTTTAGGGGAAATCAGTGTTTAAATATATTAAGGGCAGAACCCTAAATCAAAATAAGAACCTGGGCATCCTTGCCTTAGATTCAACAGTGCTAAACACAGTGCTGGAGGCAATTACCCCCAGCAAGGGTGGTGATTTATATCTGGCATGGAAACATCCTCATGTGGGAAGGCTGGAGGTAAACATCTCTTTGCAACCTCCGATTCCAAATGAAACCCTGGTGTTATTCTTCCTGAATCCATGCCCAGCTTAGCTGTCTCTGCTTAGAGAGCCATAGTTTAATTTTAAATATATATATATATACTGTCTGATAAGATCAGAGATGGTAGCTTGAAGCTTCAAGCCCCTAAATCTTGAAGTTGAAAGTCAGCAAATTAGAGAGGGCAGAAGAAGTCTCGTTTCATTCATTAAGGTGTGACAGTAGTTTTAAGTCTCATACAAGGGTCCTAGGAAGGAACATACATCTATATAAGCTGTGAAGGTATGGTTCATATCAATGTGAAGACTAAAACTCTACTGCTCTTGCATTAAAAAATTTTTTTTTCCCTTGGCTTGGCTAATGAGCAGTGACTGATGTGATTCCTGCAATCACTTGCACTCACCCAGATACGAGGCTGTGGGACCTCTCCTGACAGAGACCTCAGGCTGACAGCATTAATCTGTGGGTACGACTGGAGCAATGCCTCTTCAATTAAGGTGCCCAGAGGAAGGGACAAGCTCTGTGTCCCTAGCTGAAGTGCCTCACTGGTTAACTCACCCCCAGATACCAACTGGCACACAGCCACGCTGTGGCAGTGGGAGCTGTGCCAAAAACACAGGGGTGTTTGTGCCTGGGACTTACCCTGTGTCCCCTTGGGGTACAAGATGAGCCAGTGAGGGCTGGCACGATGCTCCATCCCTACAGCTGCCATGCCCTAGCACAGTGCAGCCTCTTTGAAACTTCTGGTGACAGGGATCCTACAGCCTCCCCTGGCTGCCCACTCCAAAGCTAGACTTGGAAAATATTCCCCAACAGCTCTGTTAGATACTTGTCCCTCCTCTGGGCTTTTTACCTTGTAAGAAGCTGAATGTGAAGGGGATTTTCATCTTCATTATTTCTCTAAATTATTGATGTCACTAAACTGGATTTTTTCTTTTTTTAATTTTTTTCCAATCTTCAGAGTCGAAATAGAAACTTTTGAAGCACTTTTTCCTCTATCTCTTTTTGGCTTCAATGCCTTCTTTTTGGCAAAGACATCTAACAATGAAAAGACATTTCACTGGCTGTGTGTAACATCAGCCATTCAAACACCATATGCAAGGATGAAGTAATCTGCATGCTTTGGGATGGATTTATATCCTTGGGCAGTAAGATTTCCCAGCCTCACACATGGTGATTGGTCTTTTTGTGCTATATGACTACTGCTGGGTCTTTTTCTTCTCTCTTTTTCCTTTTTAAAACACAGATATGCACATGAGACAATGCTCTCCCCCAGGGAAACCATTGAGCAAGATCAGGGGCTCTCAAAGGATGCAACAACCGGGTCAGGCATCCCAAACCCCTCCCACTGGCCCCACGCAGCAGAAATTCTCTCCTTCCACAGCCCAGACTACCTGAGGTCCACTAGAAGCACTGTGGCATGTCCTGGGGATTTAGGTTGCAAACACTTGCCCAGGTGAAACAAGGATTAAAGGTAAAGCTAATAATTTTGTCTTTGCTTTTCCTTACCAAATGCTTCACATGATTGTTTGCTAATTAATACAAGCTCGCAGGATCAACTGGCAAGTAAATGAGATAACTTGAATTACTGAAAAATATGGAGGACTTCAGATTGTAAGGAGGACTGCTGGCTGCTGTCCCCGATTGCTAGCCTGTATATTAATTATTTTCCTGCTGATTCAGAGGGAAGATAGCCAAGTTGTGAATCAGCCCTACCTCTTCTTGCAACACCTATCATTTCCCTAGATCTCCTCTCCAAATCCCAGCCAGGTCTGGCAGTGTTTTGTTAATGAGATCAGTAATTGCAGCACGAGCCGTACAGTTGCAGAGTCAGGAGAGAATTGGAGTAACTCTGCTTTCTTCCACATTGCAAAGCAGAAAATGCTAACTGTGAGCTGGATATAATTTTCTCCAGAAGATGGATTGATATTTACATTTTGCAGGATCAGAGGGTTCCTGGTTTCTTTGCCATTGCTCTTCACACAGACTGTGCAACACTGACTCCTTTAAAAAAAACCACTGAGAAGCCAAAACACAAAAAAAGCCCAAATTCTCAGCTCCTGACCACTGTCCAGCAGCCAAGACATGCCTCCTTGTGCAAGTGAAAGTAGATGTGACACAGATTTAATGAGGCAACAGCTTCTTGGCAGCACCACAGGTCTCCTCAGAAACAGTATCATTATTCGTTTACTTGACTAATGCAGTTGTGTTGTGCAAAAATATGGGAGAAAGGTATTTGGAGGGCCAAGTAAATAAGGTTTGGGAAAAAACCCCATAGATAATTCAGCAGAGTTTGCTTGAAGCTTAGGCAGGCCTTGGACATGTCATAGTTTTGGTGGTTGTGGAGAAGCATTTCTGGGAACCCTCTGAAGACTTAGGGGGCCTTGTCACTGTGTCTGCAATGCCTGAGGCTGCACTGGTGATACAGAGCATCTAAAATTAGGGTCATAGAATGGTTTGGGCATAAGGGACCTTCAAGATCATCTAGTTCCATCCCTGCTGCCATGGGCAGGGACACCTTCTGCTAGACCAGGTTGCTCAGAGCCCCATCTGACCTGGCCTTGAACACTTCCAGGAACAGGGCAGCCACAGCTTCTCTGGGCAAATATTATTGTCATGCTCTCCTCAAGACTGAAACATTCCTGTTCTCTAAAACTATGTAAAAGACGAGAATTGAGGTATATGAGATGCCATTGGTTTAATTATCATACAGATTACTGGTGTGTGAGGGAACTGTCTGCTGGTAACCACCAGTCTCATCAGCAGTGCTGGATAATTGCTGCTTTTCCCAGTGCATTTTTAAAAAGCGTATCCAGAGCTTTTAAAATTACGCTTGAGTTCGCTTCTCAAACTGGCAGCAATGAAAAACTACTGGTGTCAAAGATCTCTGAAAAAAGTACATTTGGGAACATCTCCTTCTCCTACATAGTCTTTTTGGCTACAGTGCAGTATTTTTCCCCAAAAACATAAAGCTTGGAGAGGAGGAAGCGGCAGAAGTCAATCACCAGGCACTGCAAGAAGCGAGGATGATTTCTGAGCAAACGTTGAGTACCCAAGTCAAGGCTCTTGTGAACTCCAAACACAGCATCACAGTTACAGTTCAGGGCTTAGATGAAGATGTTAAGAAGTGCCTTGCTCCTGGGGTTTTCACAAAGAATTACATCACTCTTGTTTTTCCCCCACAGCCTCGGCTCTACCTTTCCAGCCTGTCTGTACTGCAGCAAATAAATCTTGACTGCACTGATGGTTTTATGCTTGCTTTGTGTTTGAAGCTCAGCCCAGATGAAGCTGTGGTGTGGAGGTGACCTCTCCAATTAATACCCAGGCAATTTCCCCTGAGCTCTGTAATCGGAGACACCTGGGAGCAGATTTTGGAGTTGGTTTCCTCACCAACTGCAGGAGTCAGCACAAGTGCTGGAGTTGGCTGCACGCGGATGTTAGGTCAAGGTTACGCCGATAAACAATACACAGAAGGAAGTACCCTACAAGCCTCCAGCACATGTCCTAGACATGTTCCTTGCTGAAGAAGAGAAGATTCCTTGCTGTAGAATGAAAATACCTGCCTTGGAAGTGGTGGGGAAATTCACAGGTGTCAGTTCCCATGGGGTGATAGTGAAGAAAAGATGAGTGCATGGCTCCTGGTGCAGGGGAACAAAGGGACTGTTGGAACACGTGGCCTCTGTGGCAAATTATCCTCAGCCCCTCCAAAACCTCCATTCCCTTGAAGTGCAATGGATGTGAGTGGCCAGTCCATGGGTCCTGGAGCGTGTTGGAGGTAGCTCAGTAAGAAATATATTACACAAAATTAATAAATCCCCGGGGAAATTTGTCCTTTCAGATCCACTGGCTACTCATCTTACTGTCTTGTCTTGTAGGGAATCATCTGAGTCACATTTGCCTTCTTCTGGGAGCTTTGCTCTACATTTGTGGTAGCAAGGACTTGGTCAAGGTGTTCCTATGAGGTCCAACATTTTCCTTCTCCTCCTCCCCTGGTATGGCCACTCCAAAAGCCAAGAGGGCAGTCCAAAAGTAACATCTGAGGATCATCACCGGGAAGGACAAAGTCTTCTGCCACAGGAAGCAGGCAGTGCTTTGATGTATGTGCACCTTATAAATGGGCAATATTGCTAGGCAACTGGGAAACAAGGAGAAACTCAAAACACAGCAGAGTTTTCCAAAATTTCCTTAGGAAAAGCAAAGCCTGTCTTTCCGTGAGTCCTTCAGGAACAAGCCACCGCTTTTGCACAGAGAGCATGTCTGGTAGGAGAGGGAAGCTTTCATCAAGCAACACTAGGTCTCCATTACACCAGTGTAAATCCAAAGTAATTCAAGTCATCCCAGGTTGATTTAGGCTTGAGAAGCCAAGACCAAATTTTGATCTTATACCACAACAAGCTACTTATCTGCAAGAAGAATTTTGGGGAAGAGCCTTGACGTGCAGCTCTGCCTTGCCCAGCCCAGGAGCTGCTGGAATCAGGAGTTTCCATGTCTCTCTGCTGGGAGCTGAAGGCAGGGATGGTGACAGAAGGGGAAAAAAACTTCCTTTTTTTTTTTCTTTTTTTGTGAAGGATAGGATCAGCAGACAAATTGCCTAAAAAGTGCTTGTCAAGACTGTTTGGAGTCACCATTTGTTAGGATGGCTTCTGACCTGTCATAAAGAAAGAGCAGTTGAGAGGCCAGCGGTGCCGTTTGCTCCTTTCATTCCTCTCCACTCTAGGGAATACAGGATTGCTGGCAACCTGCTTGTTTTCCAAACAGTCTTGCTTCTCACTGTGGAAAATCCTGTGTAAAAATCAAGGTCACTGACTGAACCTCTATCACACTGTCTGCTCTCAGGCAGAGGTGCACTCCTGCCAAAGCAGCTGAGCCCTGGCCCCCTCCAGGAGGGTGGTCATGGCTGAATGACAACCAAAGTCCCGGAGGGTTTGTGGCCAGGAACTGTCGAATGGTTTGTGTTGGCAGGGACCTTAACGGCCATTTAGTTCCAAACCCCCTGCCATGGACAGGAACACTTCTCACTAGACCAGGTTGCTCCAGGCCCTCATCCTGGCCTTGAACACTTCCAGGGATGGGGCAGCTACAGCTTCTCTGGGCTACCTGTGCCAGTACCTCGCTACCTTCAGAGGAAAGGATTTCTTGCTGATACCCAATCTAAACCTTCTCTGTCAGTTTGAAGCCATTCCCCCCTTGTCCTGTCATTCCATGCCCTTGTCAGAAGTCCCTCTCCAGCTCTCTTGTAGCCCCTTTAGGCACTGGAAGGCGCTCTAAGGTCTCCCTGAAGCCTTCTCTTCTCCTGGCTGAACAACCCCAACTCTCTCAGCCTGTCTCTAACAGAGGTGCTACCCACCCCTGGGTGTGTTCAAGGCCAGGTTGGATGGGGCTTGGAGCAACCTGGTCTAACGAAAGATGTTCCTGTCCATGGCAGGGGGGTTGTAATTAGATGATCTTTAAGGTCCCTTCCAACCCAACCGTTCTGTGGTTCTGTGAAGCACTCATGTGGGAGTGCTTCACACAGATCGATGCAGGGTAGGAAAGGTTTTAGAGTAAGTCCACCTCTCTTCTGATTTTGCAGTGCTGAGCAAAAGGCTGCTCACACGGCCATTGGACTGGGGACCTCAGCTGCATTTCCCATGCTTGTGTCACCTGGTCTCACCTCTAAGGAGAAGGATTCAAGGAGGATTCAGCACTCAGAGGAGAAGAGTAAATGCTTAAGCAACCATGTGCTGCCAGAGCTTGATGCGTGATACCCGAGTTACCTTCTATAGATACAATCACAGATAACCTTTCCTCTGCTGATTTACCTCACTAGATTGTCAGGGAAGGGCCCATCTCAGCATCTCTCAGGGCCACAGCTCCCACCCCAATCTCAGGAACGCTATCCTCCACTGAGAACCCCGATGCCATGATTTCATTCCTCTAATCAAGGAGCTTCTTGCTGCTTGACTTCCGTGTTGCTTAATAACAGACGGCCCATTAGAGAGCTGCTTGATCTGTGACTGTGCAGAAGTAAGTGCTGATAAAGACAATTAATTAATGGTATGGATTTCCCAGCAGAGCTCTCAATTAGCGTGCGCTGTTTGCCAGCCGGCCGCGGTGCAGATCACAGTGTGGGTGCATCCCAAACCATGGCCGATGCATTCAGTGAGGCAGAGGGTGGGTTTCATCAGGCCTTAGGGTTTCCACCTTGCATTGTATGCAACAACTAGGAAAAAAAGGGGTCTTTTCATGATGAATGGTTACAACATGGATTTTTGGGTAGAGATGTCATTGCTGCCATTAAATGCTTGGCTGCTGTGTTCATACTGCTCTCCTGAGGATGGTTGTGCAACAAGCTACAAAGTGAGGATCTTCTGGCTGCCAGTGACCCCGGGTTATTCCTACCCAGTTTATGCACTGAATTTCCTACTTAAGCTGATGATAGACTCACTTAAGTTGGGGAAGTCCCCTAAGGTCATTGAGCCCAGCCATTAACCCAGCACTGCCAGTCCACCAGTAAATCACATCCCTGGTGGTCCACAGCAGAGGAGAATGGAAAGGGAGGAGAAGCCTGACTCTAGGGAGTCTTAAACTAGGAGGAAAAGGATATTACAAGGTCTCACAGTCACAATAAGATGCTGATGACATTCAAATGGGAAATGAAATACAAGTATTATCAGAAGGGAAATGCAGCTTCTGAACTGTCTGCCAAGAGAGGTGGCAAAATCTCAGGCAAGGGCCTGTTTGCATGAGTGACCAAAGTACCTCAAAGTATCTCAGGTGCCCTCTGAGACCTCCCCCCACTGAGCACCTCCCCAGCCTCTGGCAAATATTTTTTGTGGAAGGAGCGTTTCTGAGTTCAGCCCTGAGAAAGACATTGAAAGGGGAAAGTCCCTGGCCCACGCCTTGTGGGGAGCCACAGGGTCTTGCTCAACATCACAACATTGCCTTTCAATAGCCTTAACTTCTCCATCGTGGTCAAGGACAGCAATTTGGCTTCTCATCCAAGAGCTGCTTTTGCCAAAAATAGGAGGCGTTGCTACAGTTTGCCTTTTTGTTACAACTGCTGGTCCTTTGGTCAGGATGACCCCCATAAATAAAAGAGCTAATTAATGCCCATCTCCTCCCACCAGTGATTGACTACGACCTTGAGTGACCTTGCTTAATTTAACTTTCTCGACCAGCTATTTTTGACAGCGAATAATTTAACATCCTTGTGACCCCAGTCTTGCGTCTCTCCTGCCAACTGGCTCTGCAGTTTAAATGAACAGCAATAAATAAATACATATCTGCAGAGGGACCTAAATGACTCCCATTACTGGAGCATCTGAAGGCCTGCTTAAATAAATCAAGTGAGTAGGAGATTATGCTGCAATCATGTGGAGAGGGAAAGGAGAGAATACATTACTGGTATTCCAGAGGCTGCAACTCAGGAGCGAAAAACTTTGCAGAATTCAGAACAAAGAGGTTTAATTCAAGTGCAGATGGACAACCAGAGCCTCATTTTGTGACGTCTTCAAAGAGGAGTAGAAGATCGCAACCTGATGGGATCACCAGTGCTTAGAACTCTCACCAGGCAGCTCCTGGTGGGATGGGGCTGTTGGAGATTGCTCCCTTTATCTCCACGGCATGAAAGTGAGGGTATGGGCACCAACCACCCACCTGCAGTCATTGCCTCACTTTTCTCCCCGAGACATGCCCTCAGGAGAGGAAAGCTGACCCCCAAACATGCCTTCAGGAGGGGAAAGCTGACCTTGTAGGAGCAGGAATAGCAGGAGTGAGCAGTTCTTCAACTCCCACTGCTTTGGGCAGGCAGACACTCACTTTGAACCATGCTGGCATTAAACCTCACCTTGGGGGCCCCCTGCATGAGTAGGAACAACAAATATTCCTGGGAGGAAGCAAAACCTCACTAAGTCATCTGCTTTGAAATCCCAGAACGAATAATGATATTCTATTTGTTGGAGGGATCACCGGCTGCAACTGTCCTCGTCCCCTTTGCCTTTTCTCTTATTCCTACTCATTTTTGGGGTCTGGTTTTAAACCATTGCTATTTCTTCCTTTCCCCTGCACAGCCTCCATGTCAGCCCTGTCACCATGGCCTCATTTGCATCACACTGAGGAGACCAAAGTGTCATTATAAATTGTATTTACATAATTTTCCTTCCCCTGCTGAGGCTGAAATCGAAAATGCAACTAAGTTAATCAGGAAGATCTGGGCCTGCCACGAGTGCAGGCTGGGGCTCCACGTCCCTGTGGGGCAAGAGGAACGTCTGGGGACCCACTTGCTGCTTAAATGCAGTGGAAGAACTTTTCCCTAATGTTTTCCAGCTTCTCCCTAATGCTTTCCAGCCTGCTAACAAAATAAAAGCCAGGCTCCTGCTGTTGATTTGTCTCAAGGGTGAGTCCATTTTCTCTTGGTTTTCATTCTTCCTCTTTTTAATCCTTTCATCCAGCTCTGCACAGCATCACCCATCACCCCTGTGGGTGACAAAGTCCGCCCTGTGCCCCTCTGTCCCCATGTCCCCAGCAGTGAGATCCTCCCCCTCAGCAGCTTTGGGGTCAAACTGGTGAAACAGCTCAGTAGGAAATAACTTATTACTAAGGCAAGCCCACAGCGGCCAACTGGGCAGGAGGTACCTCTACTGGTGAGAGGAAGGATGGATGATCATATTAATTAATTTACACTGATGGAGTGTCTCTCAATTAAAACACATCACAGATCAAAAGAGGCTCTGCGCTCCCCTCGCCCTCCCAGGGGGCAGCAGCAGCACCATCCATCCCTGCCCTAGTCTGCCTGGCAGCTGGTTCTAAGGCTATTAAGAGGATTTTGGGGTTGGAGACCTGTTCGGGGTCTACTCTTCCCTCTCACAAATCTTCAGAGACTGAGGGTTTGTCTTTTATTTTGGTCTTTGCCTTTTGCTGCCAGAGTTTTCCCTGGAGGGAAACCGCACATGGACAGGCTTGAGACCTAAATATAGCAGGGGTTAGGGTCATTTTCTCGAGTGATTTTGATGAGGGGAGAGAACAGAGATGTATGAAACACCTGGTTTTGGGCAGCCCTGACATCTGTGGGGGAGAGGGGAAAACAAGAAAAGAGAAGGAAAATGTTAGAAAACAGCTTTTGCTGCCAAACAAAGCCTTCGTGGAACTACAGATTTTTGGCTTTCCCATTCATTTAACTACTAAATGAATTAAAATAATTGTAACACAAATATTGCATGAATTGAATAAGCAATGAAATTAGAAAACTAACAGGAAAATACCTTAATATGGAAAGTCCAGGAGGGTTTCGGATAATGAGAAACCGGAGGAAATGGCTGGTGCTAGAGGAGGTGAATCACTCACGTGATTCGTGGTGACCACGTACAGCTGCAGGTGACACCTCGATGGGAACAGGAGCCTGTGCCAGGCCAATGCTGCTCTGGGCACAGCCTCCTTTCTAATTTTATCCCCAAAATTTCACTGCATTACCGCTAATGTGGCAAGAAGATGTCCTTAAGCATTCACTCTGTCGCTGGCAGGCAGCAGCTAACCCTTCGCCCCGTTTTTTTGTTATTTTAAAGAGTCTGACCACCCATGATTTTAAATGTGAGAAGTTTATTCTTGTCATATCTAAATGTTTTCTTTAATTGTTCTTCCCTTGCCATCTATTTTTGGCTAAATTTATGATGAACCATGAACACTACCAATAAAGCTTGTATGTCAAATCAGCGCATCAGATCAGAGCTGCCCCTGACAGAGGGTCTGTAAAACCTCACTGGCTCCTTCCCACCGAGGGAGATGCACTTTTGTGTGGGTCATGTGTTGGTTTTCCCCTCTTGAATGTCTGTTTGTGAGCTGGGGAAGCTTCCCACCAGCCTGGACACCTTGGCCCCATTGCCAGCCCCACAATGCCTGTTGCACATCAACATCCATGGACATGCAGGAGGGCCAAGTGCATGCCCAGCCTTTGATCCCCCCCTTCCCAGTGTCTCAGCTTCCCTCTTACAAAAGAGAAAAGGTGATTAACTTTGGTCTTGGGCTGGAAAACACATCTTCTCAACCTCTGTGATCATGCCCCATACTATTCCTTACTGGGGGATGTGCCCTTTGCACCGAAATCCTGCAACCTCTGATGACTCTTCCCTGCACCTTCCATAGGTTATGTCCCAATGCCTCCCAGCTGCCTGGTGTCTAGGTGGCCCAGCTGGTGGTGGTGCATGGTGCTCCAGTCTGTCCAGTTCCCAGTGCCAGTGCCAGGTCCCAGGCAGTGCCAGTGGGACTTTGTCCTATTATCTGGCGCCAGGGCAATGCTGGGCCAAGTGCCACTGCCTGGAAGGTCCCAGTGGCTAGTGCCACTGTCCAGTTATGCAGGTGCTGGTCCCAGTTCCTGTTCCCAGGTGGTGGTGCTGGCGTCAGGGTAGCCCCAGTTCCCCACTCCTGTTCCCTACCCAGAATGGTGCCAGCTCCTGTTCCCACTGATGGGCCCATTTTCTGGATGATCCCAGGTCTCGGTGCCTGAGCAATGTTGGACCTGGCTCCCGGTTCCCAGCAGGGTTCCCAGTTCACCAGACTGGTCCCCAGCTCCTGGACCAGCGCCAGCTGGCGCCGTTCCCATTTCTCACTGCCGGGTGGTGCCAGTCCCCATTCCCAGTAGTGACCACAGTTCCCACCAGTGGGGAGTGCCGCTTTCCGGTGCCGGCTCCCATGCCTAGCGAGAGTTCCCGGTGCCGGTTCGCTGTCCAGTTCCCGATCCGGTTCCCGGTCCCCTCTGTCCAGTTCCCATTCCCGTTCCCGGTGCCGGTTCCCGTTCCCGNCCGGGCAGGTAAGGCGACCCCCGGCCCCGGGAGGGGGGTGGCTCGTCCCTGCAGCCCCGCCGCTGCTCCCTCCGCGGGGGGACGGCGCCGCGCCCCGCCCGGGGGTCCCGCCGCGTCCTCGGGGGATGCTTGGGGCACCTGTGGCTTTGGCAACCGGGGGGCAGCTGCATTCCGGGGCGGGGGGCAGTGTGTGTTTGTATGTGTGAATGTGTGAGCGTAAGGGTTTTTTGGGGAAAAGAAGCCCGAAGCAGGCACCCGCCGCTTCCCCTGCGCGGAGCACGCTGCTGCCCTTGCCTTCAGCAAGCGCCGGTGTGTGGGGGTGCTGGAAGTCGGGGTGCTCGGCGTGGTGCATAGGAAAGTTGCATCCCGGATGGTTAAAACCCCACAGCTGCCCCCCAGTCCAGCTTGTGGAGACAGGCTGGACAGAAACTTTGAGTAGCGAGGCCTGGGCGCTGGCTGGAGAGCCGGATTTCTGCACTGAGAAAAATCCTGAGGTTTCAGTATTGTTCTTTGTTCCGTTTTTCTGGGACAAACGCAGGGGCTTTTAGAAAGTCTCCTGGAAAGTTAAGGCAAGAGAGAGCTCCTGCTCCCAAGGCAGGCTAGCTTGCTGTTAGGGTGCAGGAGACTGATGGCTTTTGGGGTTTCCAAGCAGAGATATGAATCTGGATTTCCCAAATCCCATCCTTTTCTCCCTTCCCTGAAAAATGTTATTTTGAGCTTGAGACACCTGCCTGGTGCTTTCTAGCAGAGGGTGTCCCACTGGTTATGGCTCTGGTCTTCTATCCCTCACCTCCCATTCTGGTAGCTGCAGGTGAGCGTGGGCTGCACGCCTGGCTCTGCAGATCCACCCTGTGTCATGCTTGGATATTTATTATATATTTATTATATTTATTTATTACCAGTTACCATTTCTGCCTGGATGCTGTGTTAGCTCTGGGCTTGGTGGGGAGTGCAGCCACGGCAAATGGAGCTGGAAGCAGAGCAGCGAGCTCCGTATGCCACAGAGAATGCTCTTAAATCCTCGGCTGCTTGTCTTGCTGCATCCAGCAAGGACCATCTGCAGGCTTTCCCCAGGGCACCTTTTATCTCCAGCCCATCTCGTATCTTAGATGGATCCTCCTGCCAGGGTCAGCCTGGGTTCCAAGTGTGCTGAACTGGTGTTACACTGGAGGGAAGGCAACACAGGGTCCCTGGAGCTGCATCTCCCTCCCCTGTCTCTGCATGGGGACAGTGGGTAGCCCAGGGCAAGTGCAGGGAGCCTGGCTGGCCCTGCTGCTCAGGGTGGCAGTGAATTGAGGAGGAACAAATTTTGGGATACAGGTGAGAGCAGGTTTCACCTGTTGGGAGCATCCTNGTCCCACTCGCGGTGCCGCTGGCCGGTCCCGTTGCGTGCCGCGGGTGCCGGTGCCGGTTCCGTCCGCGCTCGGAGCGCAGCGCGGTGCCGGGCGCAGGCGCGGTCCCTGCCCGCCCGTCGGGGCGGTGCTTGCGGGAGGCGAAGCGCTGCGGGCAGNTTATTACCAGTTACCATTTCTGCCTGGATGCTGTGTTAGCTCTGGGCTTGGTGGGGAGTGCAGCCACGGCAAATGGAGCTGGAAGCAGAGCAGCGAGCTCCGTATGCCACAGAGAATGCTCTTAAATCCTCGGCTGCTTGTCTTGCTGCATCCAGCAAGGACCATCTGCAGGCTTTCCCCAGGGCACCTTTTATCTCCAGCCCATCTCGTATCTTAGATGGATCCTCCTGCCAGGGTCAGCCTGGGTTCCAAGTGTGCTGAACTGGTGTTACACTGGAGGGAAGGCAACACAGGGTCCCTGGAGCTGCATCTCCCTCCCCTGTCTCTGCATGGGGACAGTGGGTAGCCCAGGGCAAGTGCAGGGAGCCTGGCTGGCCCTGCTGCTCAGGGTGGCAGTGAATTGAGGAGGAACAAATTTTGGGATACAGGTGAGAGCAGGTTTCACCTGTTGGGAGCATCCTTGGGGCAGCAAGGACTAGGGAGGGGGAAAAGCAGCAGAGTCAGGCACAGATGGAGGTGCAGAGCCTGGTCCAAGTGCTCACCACTTAGCTCCTGCTCGGTGCAACTTATTGCTACAGGCACACCTGTCCTGCTGGAATCTACTTCCCCCTGCCCTTCCCAGGAGCATCAGCTGCCTCCTACTTATTTAAGCAATTCTTTAATGTGAATCGCCTGGGGCTCAGCTCCCGCCCATGACCCAGGCAGTGGGTTGTAAAAAAACCCAAGAGGAAGTGAGGGAAGCTCTTTCAGAGACCCTCTCTCCACCCTTAGGAGCGGGATGTGAGGTCTAAACCCCTCCTGCAACGGGTGTATGTGTACAGGTGCTGCTGCAGGTGTGGGGGCTGGCTTGCTTGGTGGCTGGTGCTTGCCAGCAGCCATGTGTCAGAACTGGTTGGGAAAAACTTTCTCTTTGGCACCAGAATTAAGGATCAAGGCATGAGCGAAAGGAAAAGCAGGTTTTTGAGAAAGTCAGCAGGGCTCACTGTAGCAGGCCCTGCCCAGAGTAGAAATCAAGCCCCTTTTTTGTGTTGTAAGGACACCACGGTGACATGCAGAAGGAATAATGCCATCTGCAAAGCCGTGGCACATGAAATAAGGGCAAAGTGACATGACCAAGGCACTCAGGAGGTTTGTGGCAGACGCAAGTCCACCCTACTCCCTGCCACCAGCACTCCAGTCCTTGTGTGAAATTACTTAGATGGGGCTTTGACATGGCCACAAGCCCAGGAAAATCTCTGCCCAGCTGCTGTGTCCACCGTGGCATTGTGTGTTCAAGGGAGCTTTCAGCTGGTGGTGGACAGCTACCATGGGTATTCTCAAGCCTCTGAGGTGGAGAGAGATGGAAACCCGGAGCTGTTACTGAAGGGGACTGACCTGTAGCTGTGCTGTCATTTTTAGGGAAAGGAGATGCTCCAGGTCTCCTTTATCTGAATGTGCCGTCACTTTACACGGTGCATGTGGGAGTGTGTCAGTGGAGAATATTTCTGCCGGGGGGGCTGGGGGAGGTGACAAAGGGCACTGCTGGACAGATTAAGCCCACGCAGCAGAGCTTAAATCTTCTTAAAGCCTTTAGGGGAGGATCTGAGCTCATTCTCATTTTTTATGCTGAGTTTCGCCTGCGAAACCAAGCTGAGAGGTGGATGAGACCCTCAGCCAGAGGGGAACAGCTGACCTCGAGGATGGGTTTCAGGCTGTGGGGATGTCCCCTAGGTCTTATACCAGCCCATACAGGGGGGGCACTCTATGTCTGGACTTAGTGCTATGTTTAGGGATTGAATCATATTGGGATAACCAAGACTGGGGGTTCGGGGCTGTTTTGGTCCTGGATGCCTCTGGGAGCATTGCAGGAAAGCAATGGGAAACAGGCAAAGGGTGTTTGTGGGACATGGGTATGGAAGAGTTAACGTGGAAGGACCAGGCTCTTCGATCTGGTACTTGAGAGGGATTAACTCAGCCTGGAGCAGGTGCAGGGAAAAGGGCTCTGAAGCAGCTCAGAGGGATGGAGAGCTATTATACAAAGCTATAAAAGCCCAGTGAAACAAAGGCAGAGAGGGGATGTGCTTGCTGACTACAAATACATCCGAGGGGTGATCTCCAGGCAGGCAGAAGAACGATGTAAACTGGGGGCTGTGTTGGTGCTGGGGTGTGAATTCATTCAGTTTAGCTTAGGAGGCTTATCTAGAGACTCTGCAACTGTGTCACATCTGAGGAAGGTAGGAGAGTGTGAATCAGAGCACATCACCTCTCTTGCAAGGTGCTTAGCTGTGATATAAGGAGGTCTTAACGTTTGTCAGTGTAGGAGGCTGGGATTCTGTGGTCCAGACACCCTGTCCTGGTGTCTCCTTTGGGAAGGGCTGTGTTAGCCAAGCAGGTCTCACCATCTTCCTGATGTGGGACCAGACCAGCCAGGAAGCAGATGAATCCCAGCTGAGATAATTTTTTGTCTTTGATTATGCCTCAAAAAAATGAATCCATCTCTCTCTTGCCCGGCTGCTGCGCGGATTAATAACAAAGCACCCATGCTTTAAAGAAGGCTTTGGCTCTGATCCCAAGAGGAGATTTAGACAGCGTTCGTGCTGGGGTATGGTGATAGGAAGAACGGGTGCATCCTCTAAATCTGCTCACGGTTGTGCATTAATTATTGGATATTTTTGGCTGTCCAAAGATGCCAAGATTCCTCTCCTGATGCTTTCTCCAAGCAGGGCAGCATCAGGTTAATACAGAGAGAAGGACAAGGATGCAGCTGTGCCTTGAGATCAGGCGCTCCTTCTCTTCCTCCTCACTAATCTCCAGAGGTGTCAAATCCTATCTCTGCAGATGTCCAGAGGTGAAACCCCTTCCACAGAGAAGCCTCCTCAGCCCACACAGAGGTGTTTGTTGTCCTCTGCTTGTGCCATGGTGGTGCATGGCACACTTGGGCACCATTTACTCACTTATGTCTTCATGCCTTCACCTTCACCTGCTCTTCTAAGGGGCTGTGGGGCACAAAGACTCGACACTGGGCTTGCACTGACCTGCTCCAGGCCAGACGGTGCTCCTGCATTTCCCAGCTCCGCGGGCAGTGTCACGGGTGGGGAATGAGGGGCAGTGATTACTCCGGCTCTGCTCACTTCCAGTTGATTACCCAGGGAGAAAGGGCCAGGCTCTGGGCACTGCAGAAAATGGACAGAGACCCAGTGGCTTCATGGAAGCTACATTTTTCACCAGTCGAGCATCTGTCTGGCTGCGTTAACCCTTTATCTGCTCAGAGCTCTCCCCTTCACACCATGGAGACTTTTCACCTGTAGCTTATTCCTACTAAATTGACTTACACTGTAGGAGGCACCCCTTCGACACAGGGGTGACTTCTTGAGGTCATGGAGGGAAATAGGAATGGTTACCATTGGGTTTTTCACCCTCTCTGGGAAAAAAGTCCTTTCTGCTCCACACTCTGTGGCCAAGGAGACTTCACAGTTTTTGCTTTTCTGCGTGATGCATTAGTTTTTCAGCCAATATTGCAGATCCTCATGCTTTGGGGATCTTCCTGGACTGGAGATGTGACAGATGATACCCCTGCAAAGCCGTGCTGGGAGCCCGCGGGGTTTGCAGCATCTAGGTCAGAGACTGGCTCCTTTGGGCCTGGTCCAGCCCTTCAGAGGGGCTGGACTGAGCTCCTCAGCCCCTGCCTGCAGCTTTTGTGTCCCAGTTCAATAACACTTTGATGCATTTTGCCTTAAAATACTCCTCTGGCAGAGAAAAGCTCTCCCCGCCCCTTGGTTTGCCCTTGTGCAAAAATGACCAGTTTTAGTCCTCGCACCATCCATCTGAGCATCATCTCTGTTCCCTCCTGTCCTGTGACTTCAATCCATTGGGAATGAAGGTTAAAGGGAGAGGGGACTATAAAGCATCCCAACCACCTTATGTCTGCCCCATGCTGGGAGGCTGGAGACCTTAACGTGAAGCTCTGAAGTGCTGTGTGGGAGAGGGCTCCTTCTCCCTTCCATGCAGGGGCTTTCTCAGCTTATCGGGGCCCCCAACAGAAGACAGATGTGTTGGAAAGACACCAGAAGAGGCCATGAGGCTGGTCAGAGAGCTGGAGCACCTCCATTATGAAAAGGCTTAGGGAGTTGGAGTTGTTCAGCCTGGAGGAGAGAAGGCTTCAAGGAGACCTTAGAGCACCTTCCAGTGCCTAAGGGGGCTGTAACAGAGCTGAGACCTTTTTAAAGGGCGTGGAGTAATAGGACAAGGGAGAATGGCTTCGCACTGTCAGAGGGTGGGTTTAGATCAGATGTCCGGAAGAAATTATTTCCTCTGAGGATGGTGAGGCACTGGCACAGGCTGCCCAGAGAAGCTGCAGATGCCCCATCCCTGGCAGTGTTCAAGGCTGGGTTTGATGGGGCTTTGAGCAACCTGGTCTAGTGAAAGATGTCTCATGGCAAAGGGGCTGGAATTAGATCATCTGTAAGGTCCTTTCCAACCCAAACCATTCTATGGTTCTATGATTCTGTGAAATTTTCTCCTTGCCTGGCTGCAGCTCATCCTTACGTGAGGGAGACTGCAGCTCTGGTTGATTCCTTCAAGGTTTATCCTGCAATGTGGACATAGCTATTGAACAAGGCTGCAGCAGACCAGGGCAGGGCTGTGCTTTTACCATCAGGGAAAGGGACACAGAATATTGCTTCCTATGTAGCTACAGCATGACAGGCAGCAGCAGGTCTCCCTGAGCTCCAGGTGAAAAGGGCAAAGCTCCAGCTCTGCTCCTGCCTGACCTTTCCTTAAACCATGATGCACTGTGTTTTTGTGGTTGTTGCTGGGGTGGTTTTGTTACATCTCCAAATAATCCATGCAGTGATTTCTCTGGGTGACAAAAGGCATCCCTCCCTTGCAGCAAGCACCCTCCATCCCAGTTTTCATCACATTTCGACTGGTTCAAGCTTTCCTGCCTCCACCCTGCAGGATGCAGGTGGCTCTGGTTGACTCCATCCCGTCACAGCCCCTCCTGGGCCGTTCCACCATTTCCTCCTGTCCTGTATAGAAATGAAGGATGCATGTCTGTTTGTCTCTCAGGGTTTGGGGTTCATTTGTTTTATTTTTTCTGAGGCACACCCTGGTAATCAAAAGCTTCGTAGGAAGTGTTTACAGGCTTGTTGCTCCCAAATCCTTGAAGATCAGGTCCTACCAGTTGTCTGAGCATAGGTAAATACTTGAGGATAGCTTAGGGGTGATTAAGGGAGGTGATTTCTCTGCTGAGCAAAGGGAAGCCTTGATTTGATAAAAGCTGCAGCTGCGAACTCTACTTTTTCAGAGCCAGACCACCACTGCTGCGTGAGTGCAGGGTGGGGATGGGGATGGTTGCTGCTGGCTGCTTGCCCAGTAATTGGTGCCTTTGGCTTCCTGGCAGGTCTTCATGCAGGAGCAGGAGAGTGAAGATTTATTGCCTCTAACACGGGGCTGTGTCAGGTTCCTGTCCCATGCAGGGGAGTGGAACCCCTCCCTCTGACACAGGGTACATCTCATGCATGCTCTGCGACTCGCTGCTCCAGCTCAGAGCTGCTGCAGCATGAGGGAATCTAAACGGATACAGAGCAAGGACTTGCAGCAGGGTGATGTCTGGGAGATGAGGAGGGGGCTTAATCCTGATCCCAGAGTGCTGTGCTCAGCCCATACTCTCCTGCTTGCTGCTCAGTGTGTGTTAGGAATGTGCTCTGAGCCACCTCCTGAAGGCAAGCCAGACCTGCTTCGTGCAGAGAATCCAGACAGACATCAGAGCAGTGATGGACATTTTTATTCAGGTGAGAGCAGGGTGATGGATCTGGCTGCCAGCTGTGGTAGCAGGAGCAAGCACCAGCCATGCTGGGCTGCAGCAAAGCAATAGGTCTTCGAAAGAGGAGGAATCCTCATCTGAAAAGTGAGAGGTGTACCTGTCCACGGCAGAGGGTGTTGGACTTCATGACCTTTAAGATCCCCTCCAACCCAAACCATTGCATGACTCCACGATCTGGAACACTGAGTGGAGAAAATGTGCAGTGCTCAGCATCTCATCCATCTCCCTGGAGGGGGAGGAAAGCTTATGCCTAGTCCCTGTCTGGAGAACGAGGCAGCCTTTCTGCTCCAAGGGTTGTATGGCAAACTCTTACCTCTGTGTTTAGAGAAGGGCAGCACTGCTGAAATGAAGGAATAATGGTGGGAAAAGCAGGCTGGGAGGTTGGGAGAGTTGCAGCATCCAAGGCAGAAACACAGTTTGAAGAGCTCAAATTAAGACAGTGGGAACTTACATTCAGGCCTTTCAGCTTGTAAGAGCTGAGTGGATCCAGTAACAAGGATTTCTAGTAAATCTCACAGATTTGAGGTGGTCCAGTCTGCCCGAGAGAGGCTACCTTGTTCAAAAGCACTAGCACTATCAGTGGCTACAAGCCTTTAAATATGACTTTTGTGCTCATGATGCTTTAGACTAGTCACAGAAATAAAAATTCATTTAAGACAGAGAGGGAAAAGGAGGTAAAATTAAATAAAAAAAATCAGATTTGCTGGGCGACCCTGGAACTTTTACAGACAAGGAGAATGTTCTTATCAGTCAGTACCCAGGTGTGGTCGGATATTTGCTGTTGTGGCTTTGGAATTTATAAGATATGGGTTTCAGAAAGGGACTGGCAAAGGGGTTGAGGGCCTATCAAAGAGAAAACTGAACATGGAGGACCCAAGTCAGAAGTGGACCAGAGTGCCTTGGCACTTCTATTCAGGTTCAGGTCAGGCAAAGAGAAAATCCTAAGATGTTTTAGGTTTGTTAGCCAAAGTTGGGAGTCTTGGCAGAGGTTTGAGACCTGGCTTGAAGCCAGCAGCTGTAAGGCCGGGGCAAAGCCTGTGGTGTGGAGCCTGTTGTCGGAGGCAGTGGGGTGCCCCCATCGTCTGGAATTGCAGGAGATGATCATATCCCACTTGAAGTGGAGCAGGTCAAGGGATACATTCCTGGAATGGCCAGGAGCCTCTCAAGAGGAGACCAGAAGGACTTGGTTGTACCTCCAGGCCTCTGTGGGCATGGAGTTTTGACAAGGGGTGAAGGTGATGGAGAGAGAAGAAACCCATTGCCTTGGGGATGGTGTTGTAGAATCACAGAATGGTTTGGGTTGGAAGGGTCCTTGAAGACCATCTCATTCAGCACCCTGCCATGAGCAGGGACACGTCCCACTAGACCAGCTTGCCCAAAACCCCATCCATCCTCACCTTGAACACTCCCAGAGAGAGATAGGGCGTGTTATGAAGTGATCAGGGTTGAAGCTGCAGGAAGGATGCTCTGGATCAGCCAGAAGGACGAACATCACAGCTCGCCTGGAAGGGATGATGTTGAAGGATCCAGCTGCCTCTCCTCACTCTCCTACAGAGTAGCTGCAGCCCCGTTATCTCTTCTGCTCCTCCCGCATGCCGTTTGAAGTTCAATTGCTTTAATCATCCCAGAGGCTGCGGAAGCTATTGGAGGCAGAGCATTTGCATGGAGACATGCTGCATTTTATCTGCACTAATGATGAGTTTTCTGAATGGATTTTCCAGTTCCTCAAGGTCTCAAATTGTGTGACCCAACATGCCCAAGAAAAAGGCTCACATGGTGACATCAAGCAATGCCCTGTGACTCTTCTGTCCTTCCCTCTGTCCATCTTATAAAGGTACAGGCCTGCCTTTCGACCATAGCTTTTTTGCCCAGCTGGCAAGAAAAACAGCTTGAGTGTATTGATGTGGTGCAAGGCTTCCAGTGGAGTCAGTGTGACTGGATTTAAAAGGAGCTGGTCTAGCTGTTCAGTTAGAAGCACTGAATAGATAATAGAAATACATGCTCAGTCCGATCCTGCAAAGATAGCATCCTCTCCTCTCCCCTCCTCTCCTGGTGATCAAAATGGATGCTGAGAAGGGCAGAGCAGCTCTGTAACCTCGTGGGGTGTGTGGTTTGTGTTCAACATGTTCCTCATGTGGGGTGACAGCCCTCTTGGGCTAAGCAGGAGCCATGTGGCTGATGACCATAGGTGCAGGTGGCTCCATTCTGTATGTGTGAGTCTGCTCTTCCTAGGTTGTACTTTTCCAGTGCCTGAAAACCTGCTCTGCGTGAGCCGTGTCATGTGCTGGAGAAGGTTCCTGCCTTCTCCTGCACAAAGGTGTTTTTCTGGAGGCTGCATTGGCTGCTGAGTGAGCTTGGGAGTGCTTTGGTGTTGCTGGTGCTCTGTGCTGCTCCTTACAATTATTAACCAGGGTCAGGGTGTGCTGAGGCGTGAGGGGTTAGTGAAGTCATGGCTGTCTCCAGGGACTTGGCATTGGCAAGGCCCATTAATTCACCTTTTGTTGATTGTCTTGCAACTCCTGCTGATCTCCAAGGGTTTTTAACCCTGCTGTGGCCTGGGAAACAAGCCTAACATAACACAAGCAGTAGTGCTGGCTCAGGGACCAAACAGCGTATGGAAGGTACCCAAAACTTAGCGTGTTTGTTCTCCCCACACCATGAGTGGATTGGGATGAGCTGGACCCTGAGTGGTAAATATATTCAGCCCATCTCTGCTTTCCTTCAGCCAAGGCTGGCTGCCTGGTGGCATGTTACTGCCTTGCTCTTTCCTCTGCTTTTAGGGCTGTCTTTCTGCCACCACCTTCTGCTGTTGTTCCATCCCTCTCCCTGCTATTCCTGCATGCCTCCAGCCTCCTGCATTTTTCTGATCTAGTGGGAGATGCTGCCAACAGCTTTGCTTTGAGCTTGTTACTCCTTCCTTTGCCAGGATGCCTTCAGACATGTGTCCTGGTCCCATCTGATCTTAGAGTCTGGGCTGAGGGAAGGGCCAGTCTGGCTGGTGCCACCAGCCCGGTTTGTGTGCAACGCTCTGGCCAGGCAGAGCTCGAGCCAGCACAGGGTTATGAGAGTGTTCCCAGTGTGGGGCTGCCTTTTCTTCCTGCAGCTCCAACATCTGACTCTGTTTGCAAACGGTGACTCATAGCTGCAAGGAATGAGGAACTCCCGAGGAGTCAAAGGCCTCTGTCCCAGCGTGAGTCATCCAAACAGAAAGGGAGCTCCTGGTCAGCACACCCAGCTGGCTCCTGAAGGAGATGGGTATTCAAGGATGCCCAGACCCTCCTGTTAACCCTGGCCTTCCCAGGAAAAAAAATTCCTAATCCTGTACATACATGCAGACCCGCTGGCTGGCTGTGTCTCTCTCTGTGCTGTCATCTTGCTGTTAAGCAATAAAGGAGTGATGTTCTGGAGGAAAAAAATCCAGAGGAGATAAAGCAAGTAAGATAAAAATCACTGTGTGTTGCTGGAAACAGCCTCCAAATGTGACATCTTCTCTCCAGTTGATTTTGTGCAGATGCTGACAGCCAGGCATGTTTTGATATTACAGAGTCACTTGCAGTAGCTTTCTGCCAGGACGTGTGACCCCACCCTTTCCCTGGCCCCGGGTGCAAATGCACTTTTTAATGAAAGATTGCCCTTGATTCACAGCACCATGGAATTGTTTGGGTTGGAAGTACCTTGAAGACCTTCTAGTTCCAACCCCCTGCCGTGAGCAGGGACACCTTTCACTAGATCAGGGTGCTCAGAGCCCCGTCCAGTCTGGCCTGGAACACTTCCATGGATGGGGCATCCACAGCTTCTCTGGGCAGCCTCTGCCAGTGCCTCACCACCCTCACAGGGAAGAATTTCTTCCTGATATAAAATCTAAACCTACTCCCTTTCAGTTTAAAGCCATTCCAGATTGTCCTATCACTACATGCCCTTGTCAAAGGGACATTTTTTTTTGAGTTTATTTTCAGTATTAGCCAGCTGTTAGACAGCATCTTCCTTTGTAGGTGTTGGAGTGTCTTTGCAGAAGGGACCAGGATCTCTGCAGAAGGAGAGTGATGCTTCTTCCTGCTCCCTAGAGGAGGAGGGTTCATGAGGGAGCATTTGCTGTACTTATACACTTTCAAAAAGCCATGTTGATGCAGAGGGTTTACTCACTTAGAACAAACAGCCCCTAACCCCATCAGGATGTTTCTTGGGGCTAAATCCACTGCACTGAGTTTCTGAGGGGGAACGGCTTGTCCCTCTGTGTGCTCATGCAAGATTAACCCTCAGGCTGAAAGGTGCCATGTTAAGGTGTCCTGATTTGGATGCCATCTGTGCTGCTGCAAATCTCTGATTAAAATCAGAGCTTGATATAAACATAATTAAGAGTAAAAATTATTATTTCACCTTTAGCCTAGCAGAGCTTTTAGCTCTTAAATGAGAACGGAGATATGACCTGATGAAGAAAAGAGATAAAGGCCAGAAGGGGACATTCAGTGCTCTGTTCTTCAGCATTTTTATTTCAGCAAGTAACCACTGTAAATGTTCAGTAATTTGCGTTTTGGCTAAAGCAGCTGGTCTGTAAAGATGTCCAACTGTGCTTAAAAACATCTGGAGATGAGCTACCTGTAACTTCCCATGAGAATTAGCTTCCCTGGTTAACCGCAGTCAATTTGAGAAGAAATGATGTCTTGTTTTCTAATTGCCGTCAGTGCGGTTTCAGCTTCCACTCCTTGTGGACATTGCTAATGCAGGATGCTGCACTGTGCTGCTGGCTCTGGGCCATGCCATTTGGGGTCCAAAGCTAAGCTACAGTTCATGCACAGCTGGGAGTGGGAAAGGCCTTTGGGAATGGCACAGGTTTCCCAGAGGAGTTGCGTGAGGGCGATTGGAACTAGAGGATCTTGAGGTCCTTTCCAACCCAGAGCATTCTGTGATTCTAAGACAACTTAAGGCTTTTTTTGTTCATGGTTGGCCAAGAGGTGTGGAGTGCTTATCTTGTATTGTGTGTGAACAGTGAGTGATAATTCAACTGCTTCTTCTTCCCTGGGTCCTGGAGAAACAGTGTGTAAAGCTCTCCTTGCACTGACAGGGATAGATTCCTTTGCTGAGCTGGACTTTTGTGTTGGTAGGTGAAAGGATAACCCTGGTGTTGCCCCATGTCTGTCAATAGAAACACCCAAGGAAGCTGTAAAAAAATTGTTTAAATGACATATTAAGAAAAAGCCTGGCGGCTGCTCTGAACACCCCACTACTGTGCCCCACAACATTGCACCTGGTTGAGGATTGGGCAACCTGGTTCCTGCTTCATCTTCTCCGTGGCTGATCCTGTGCCTTTGCAATGTGATATGGAAGCCCTCTCCTGCTCAGTGAGAGCTGAGCTGAAGGGCAGCAGATCCTGTCCTTTAGAACAAAGTGTTTTCTCTGACCTGGAGGCAGACAGCTGTAGGATCTACAAGCAAGGAGGTTTTGCTCCTGGCCAGGCTGCAGCCTTGAGATAACACAAGTGTGGTGAGCCCATGCCAGCTACCCGAGGTGCAGGAGCTTCTGAGCTGGAAGGCAAGGAGAGGAAGATGTTCGTAGGGGAGGAAGGAAGAGTCTTTCAGCAAGTATTTGGTCCTGGCCAATGCAAACACTCAATTCTCCCTGTTGCAGTCCTTAGGGCCGTGATTGTTACCAGCTGTCAGGAGCTGGAGCACCTGGATGATACTGGAGGTGAAAAGGGGAGTCCACAACACCCCTGAGTCATAAGTCTGGCTCAGTCTTCCAACAAAATAGTTTCTTGTTTACCTCCTTCATGGCAGGACTGAGGTTGGGATCAGACCACTGTTCCTAAAAACTCAGCTCTGCTAAGAGTGGTGAGGGCAGATTCCCCTCCCTGCTTGCATGCAAACACATGCATATGCAAGTATAGGGTTGTTAATTCAAATCAAGCATGAAAACACCCAGTTCTTGTGCTCCTGGAGCGTTTGAGCTTGGTGCAAGAAGGCAAAGAGTAATTAGACAGCCTTTGGGCATTTTAAGGTGGCAGAGGTAGAGTTCAGCCTGGTAAGCATGAAATGCTGCAAATTAGAGAGAGTAATGAATTTTAACACTGCCCTAAGAACATTCCCTCTGCCCCTTCCTTTTAATTATTTAGCAAGGTGGGGTTTTTTTGTTTGTTTGTTTTTCAAAATGATCCTGAACAGTATCCCTTCCTTTGTAACTCAAATCCATCTACACGCTGTCATGTGAGAGTAGCCCTGCAGCGAGGACAGATGGCTGGCAAGGTGACAGTCACTGTAGGGTGGGATAGCAGGGCAAAATTCAGGCAAATTTGGGCATCAGAAAGGCTGGAACTCCTTGGCTGAGGTGACCGCAGTCCTGTTCTCATAGGGGTGAACACTGCTCAGGGTGTCTTGTGAAAGTTGGTGTTGCAGGGATCATTGGAAAGCACGGCTCCAAGCTGCAGGGTGTAGCAGTAATTTTATGAATGAGCAGCCAAGTGCCAACCCTTGGCCACAGTACAGGCTGCAGAGCAGCATCCAGCATCTCCTACATCAAACCCAAAACTCCTGCCTTTAACTTGAGTGTGGCTTTTAGGAAGGCGCCAGACTTCCCTCCTCCCCTCCTTTCCAGGCTCCCTTCCTAATCTCGCTGGTTCTTCCTGCACAACTTCCCATGGAAATATCCTTTCCTGTCTGTCAGCCCAGGTCATGCACCAGTCCAAGGCATTCATCTTGCATGTCAGCCAGCAACACCTTCCTCCTCTCTCAGCCCGTTGTATTCCTGCAGGAGGCAGTTGCCAACCGTCCCTTCCCAGCACTGCTGCTTTCCCTGTGTCTCTCTGTAGCAGTGAGTGCTATCGCTGTGAAAGTCTTGCCTGATTGTCACTCAAAAGGAGCTTGTTCAGTGCCCAGATGTCCCCATGACCTCCCTGGGTACATCTGCCTTATTTTTCGTCCCTTCCTCTGCTGGAGATCTGAAGGCCAGCACCTTCCCTGGCCCTCTTAGCAGGGTGTATAGGACTACTGGGTGCATTCTCTGACTGCTCAATGAGGCTGCCAGCCTTTCCACAAGGAGTAAATTTGGTGTATTATTATTATTATTTGGGGGTTTATAGCAGGCCATTTATTTTTAAGGCTTTTCTGAGGGCAGGTGATGCCCTTGGGCCTCTTTGGAGCATCTGGGGTCTACAGAGCATCTGGTACTGACGGCAGGAAGAAAATCCCCACGAGCTGCTTTAGCAACTCGTCCTCAGAAGCAGAGACCTGTGGAGTAGCCAGCAAGGGGATTATTTTGGGTTCACTTAAGCTCTGAGTGATGAGCACTTGTGCTGCTAATCAAGCTGATAAATGCTGTCAGTTAAAACCTGTGCTTTGCTCTTCAGCTTTCCAGAAGTGAAGTGGTTTTGTCTCTCCCAGAGGAGAGAAGGCTGGCGGGGTGGGCAGTGCTCGTGCAGCATCAGAATGGGCATTAGTTGAGCTCTCAGACATCTACTTTCCTTCAGCTAATCCTAGTGGTTCATTAACAAGGGATGTGACACTGCTACTTAAATTGGTGCCAACTGTAACTGATCATATAATCCTTGAGGTTTTGGATGTTTACAAATTAGCAGCTTCCAATTAGCCATTATCACAACTTCATTATCCCACCACGTGTGATAATACCACAACAAGCATATGGTCTCTGTATGTCTCGCTAGGAGGGATGAGAGGTCAGCTTGCTGGATACATCCACCCACTGGATGGGGCACCCTTAGTTTTACCATGTTGGAGACTAAAGCTGGGATTATGCCACTTAAAAACGTGCTTTGGTGGAGGACTTGGCAGTGCTGGGTTAACAACTGGAATAGGTGGTCTTAGAGGTCTTTTCCAACCTGAGTGATTCCATGATTCTATGGTTGTGTGGCACACACATTCCCATTTCTTTAGGAAACTATTTCCAGACTGAGGTCACTAATGGCCAGCTTTTGAAAAAGGACATCCCATTTTGGGGAGAGATAAGGATTGTACATGGCTGTTACAAATAAATACAGAGAAACTTTAGGGAAGGAGTTTTGGGAAAAGTCTGTGATTAAGTAGTGGGGAACTATGCAGAGCACCCCTTTTCCTTGTGCCTGAGCAAAGGGGTTGGTACCCAGCGACCAAAAGGCAGGGGTGATGGAGCAGTGATGGAGAGGTGCTGATCTCTCTCTGGGGGGCATTTGAGCAATGGTTTCCTGCTGTTGTCTGTATTGCTGAATTCACATCTCTGCCCTGGAAGCAAGACGCTTGTCAGGAAAGAATAATTAATCCAGAAACACGTGGTGCTCTGCCAGGAGACTTTTTTTTAATTAAAACCAGATCTGATAAAGTTTGCTGAGAAAATGAAGTCTCTGACAAAATCATGACATGCATGATTTTGTGAGTTGAGGCTCCATGCTGGGAGTGCTCTGGGTAGGGCTCAGCCCCCACAGCTGTGCACACCCATCTTGCAGGGGATGTCTTTTCCTCCTTTGCCTCTGAGGGTTGTGTTTTTCCCTAATGAGTTACAAATTTGTTAAGAAGCAGGACACCAGTTATCATCTACTACTATGCCTGGCTTGGTGTTGTTTGGCCAGCTTGGGGGGTAAATGGGAGTCCCAGTCCCAGGGGATCTACAAGGTACGCTTGGGCTCAGAGGTGGTTACCCTCAGCTACGATGTCTTGGTCCTGCCACGGAGATGTTGCAGAGGAGGATTGAGTGTCCCTGGCCAGACCCTGCCCCATCTCATTCCTGCTCTGCCTGTCCTCCAGAGCCGGTGGGGAAGGATGTTTTCCTCGGTGAAGCCGTACGAGAACCAGCGCTACGCCTCTCTGAAGAAGGAGTGCCAGCGGCGGAAGCAGCTCTTTGAGGACCCGCTTTTCCCCGCCAACGACGACTCGCTCTTCTACAAGTCAAGGATTCAGGGCATCCAGTGGAAACGACCCAAAGTAAGTGCACCCATCCCCTTGCCCCTCCCCACTGCTTTCTGCCATCTCTGCTCTCAGGCATTCCTAAAAATGCACAGTGCACCCTTCACCAAGGCTGTCAAGCCCCAGTTGACATCTCCTCTCCTCAACAGTGTTAATTTGCCCAAACCTGATATTGAGAGCCTCTAGGGTGCCAGGAAGACCTGCTGCATTCAGGTCCAGACTTTTCTGCATCCTGTGAGGACCAAGAGCAGAGGAAGCTTTTCTGTGACTCGGTTTCCCCATACATGAACCACAGAGATGGTTTGCAGCTGGGTTGGTGCTGTGTACTCCTGTAAGGCTGGTGGGTCCAGAAAGGCAGAGTGTTATCTCCGAATCACAGGATTGTTTGAGTTGGAAGGGACCCTAAAGATCATCTGGTTCCAACCTCCTGCCAAGGGCAGGGACACCTTCCACTAGAATACTCTTGGTGGTCCATTTGGAAAGGAAAAAGAAGGTTTAGGTGGGTGAGGTGGTTTTGGGATCTTTGGGGAAGGGGGTGGTCGTACCCATCCTTCCTCTTCTGTGCAAGAACCATGTCCTCTGGAAAATGCACTCTGCCTCTCCTCCATGCTGCTGCGTCTCTCGTGAAGGCAGGTTGTGGGAGGCTGGGATAAAATTGTCTGTCCCCAGTGTTGCCAGTCCCTCTTCTGTCCTCAGTGCCAGCCCAGAGGATGCACATCAGGACCTCAGGGCACTATGGGGAATCTGTGTGTCCTCTTATGGCTGTCTGCTTGGAGTTGACCATGAGACCAGTGCTCTGACTGCCATGAAGCACAAGGAGTCCCAGGTAGCAGTGATAATTGTGGCTGGGGAGTGGCAGTATCCCAGCATCTCTCACACCTGAGGTTACTTCCTTCCCTGTGGGGAGCAGCAGCCCTCTATGCCCAGCCCGTGCTTTTCCACACGTGACTTGGTGGCATTTCAGTGTTGTAGGGTTGCCTGAGCTGCCGTCATCGTCTTCACCCCCGCTGACAGCCCAGAAAGTCAGCTGGCCTTCCACAAGACAAGGCTGTGTCTGTCTGGGTGAGGGCAGTCTGGAGGGGGTGGACAAAAAGGCTTTGTGCGGAGGGAGAGATGGAGCTGAACTGACTCTTGTTGTGTGGCCAGAGGGGCTGAGCCCCCAGCATCCCACCGGGCTCCTTGTGGGAGGAGGTCTCGCTTCCCTCTGCTCTCGGCCTCTGTCTCTTCCACACCAGCTCTGCCTAGACACTGGATTTGTGCAAAGCCCTGTGTGTGTTTTAGTTTTTTCCCCTTGTCTGCTGGAAGGAAAAGAGGCTCTGTGCACTGCTGCCTTCTGAAGACCAGGCCGACCATGGTTTGGTCTCACTGTGGGGGCTGACATGAGCACACCTTGCACATCCCATTTATACAGCAGACAGGTGATAGCTGAGACTTTCTAAACAACTTTCTCTGGGACTAAAACGTGGGGATGTATTTGAGACCCCCTTACTGGTTTGCAGTCAGGTCACACACATTAATTCAGCCCCATGTTTAAAGGCAGAGGGTTGGGTCCCTTTGTAGAGGGACAAAGATTGCTTGTGTTCTGCTGAGCATCTCAGAGCTTTTCTCCATGTGCTTTTCAGGCTTTCATCTCACTTGCAGCCCTTGGTGTTCCTGCAGATATTATCCTCTTACTGCCTTGCTCTGTAGAGAGAAATCAGATGTAGGAGATTAGTTGTGCCCTGGGAAGTTGCAGCTGCCCTATCCCTGCAAGTGTTTCTCAGAAAGCTTTCTGAACCTCACCTGCAAGGTGCCATGCTCACCTAGTCCAAACCCATCCCTGCTGAAGCATGGAGTGAATTCAGACTTTTTCCAGCCACCTAGCTCCACAGTTTTGTAGGATCATAGAACTGTTTGGGTAGGAAGGGACCCTTAAAGCAATTAGCATAGAATGTTGAACCAGGGCTCTTTCTGGCGTGGGCTGTCAGTGGGAATGGGGGCTGGAAATGGGTCCCATGTGCCAGCAAGGTCCTGTGGCTTAACAAGACATAGAGGTGGTCCTTGTTTTGCTGCCTCTGCACCAGACAAAGGGAACTTTGCCAGCAGTTTGGCACCAGAAGGAATGCATGCTGAGCAGTAGCAGACTCATGATGCCACTGTCTGGTAGGATTCTTTGATCAGACCTACTCAGCTGCCTCGACCACAAAATCACCATTAAAAAAAGAATTTGAGCTCACACCTGCCCTGTTTTCTGCTGAAGTTTCCAGAAGCCTCTTTCTCAAAAGCATTTCTCTAGATTCTTTCTCTCAATCGTTCATTTCAGCAAAAGTAACTAAATTTCACAGGGAGAACTGCTTTGTGCCAGCAGACAATGCAAAATGACACTTTTAGTTGCTGGACCTGATTCTGCCTGAATTCAGACTGGCTTTCTAAGGGAGAGAGTCCAGGAAAAATCCCAGCAACTTCTGCAAGAAAGCAATCACTATCAGCTTTTCCAAGTTAATGCAGAATTCAGTAGGGTCCAAAAATCAACTGTTCTGCTTGTGTGCTGGTGAATGGCATGGTGCAGTTATTAAACCACAGCATCTTGTTTCTATTACAACCAGCAAATCTTAGGCAATTACAGTTAAATCTTGTTCAGAAAAAAAGCAAGTAGTGTTACTCCCAGCTTTTGGCAGATGCTGTTTTGGGGATTTCCTTACCCAGAAATGGAGTCCCCAGTCCCAGGGATGCTGTCTGCAGGGAAGGGATGGTGTGTACACACTTTTATCCCTCAAGGCCATGGCTGTGGGTTGTTTTGGAGAGTTTCAGCTAAAACTGTGACAAAACATAAGAGCTCATCGTGTCTCTAGCTTTGTTGTGAGAACAGAGTGGGTGGAGAATGGAAATAAAATCTGTCCACTATTAAAAACAACTACTTGCATTCTCGGAAAAGTTGTCACTTGTGATCTATGGGAAGAAATCAGATGTATGAGATAAGTTGTGCCCTGAGAAGCTGTAGCTGCCTTGTCCCTGGAAGTGTTCAAGGCCGGGTTGGATGGGCTTTGAGCAACGTGGTCTTGTGGAAGGTGTTCCTGGCCACAGCAGGAGGGTTGGAACCGGGTGATCTTGAAGGTCCTTCCCAACCCAAAGCATTCTGTGATGTTTCAAATAAAGCACTTGCATGTGAAAAGCAATGTGAAACCGTAGTGAACTCACTGGGGTGCTGGGAATGTGCTTTGGCAGAGGCAGGATCTTATTTCCATGTACTTACATGGTGCTGGTATGGATGTAAACAGCCCATCCTCCGTGTGTGCATCTCTACTTTCCCAGCTATTCTTCTGGCATCCTTTCTGTTCCTCCATGCACTCCCGAAGCTTGAGGCTGCTTTGGCAAAAAAAACCCGACAAAACCCCCAATCTCTGCAGTGTTTCCCCTTTTGCTTCAGGTTTTTCTGGGCACAGGGGAAAAGGAGAGGCTGAGGAACAATTCTGGTCCCTTCCCTGGTCAGGCTGTTTAGCTTCAACTTCCTTCTGCATCAGGCGCTGCAGCCTTTCCTGGAACGGGCTCAGCCTTATTATTTCCAGCAGGGTGTCCTCCCTCCCTCCCTGCTTTCCTTGGCCTCCAGCCCTACTCTGGATGCCAGATCTTTGCAGAGGGAGCAGCTGTTTGAGCCCTCTAATCGTGTTTTGGCTCCGGTGGTTGTTTGCTGGACGCCTTCGTGATGCAGCCCCGCGAAGCCAGAAAGCCAATTACTGGAGTGCTTCGGAGGGAGGGAAACCACAGCATCAGCCTGAGCAGGGAAGGGGGTCCTGAAGAGCCCTGTTTAGTGAATCCACTTAAAAACAAAGCTGCCTGCTCGTTGCCTAGCCAAAGCAGATGAGAGAGCTCACTCAGGCGGTATCAGCGGCTCCTTTTGGCAGCAGCACTCGGCTGTTGCATTGGAAATTAAACAGAACTTTTGAGCTTAACCCAAATCCCAGCACCTTGCTTGAAACTTCTTTCCCTTGTGCTCTGTGTGCTGCCATGTGAAGGAGAGGGAGATCTGTATCCAGGCAAGTAGTACCACTTTTCCCAGTGGAAATGCCAGCCTCATCCTGAAGCTCTGAGTTTTGCCCTCCTCCTTTGGAACAGGAATGCTGGCAGTGCACCTTGGAAGCAGGAGGTTTGGTCTGTGCATTGGGCGAGCTGGTCTGGGTGTTTGGGTGGAGGGTAAATAAGGAGGAGTGGCACAAAGATGAGTACAAGAGGATGGATGAGGTGCAGGATGGATGGCAAAACAAAGGGGAGATCTGGGGCATCTGCTGTGTCTGTTGATCCCCTGTAGAAAAAGCACTGATGGTCTAAGGTAGAAGAGACTCATCTACCCTTTGGGAAAAGTGTTAATCTCTTTGGATCATCACTGTCCCAAGCTCTCTTCTTGGGTACAGAGTGCTTCCAACGATGCCATGGCATTGGTACAGGCTTCGATTAGAGTCTGTCTCTAATACCTCTGGGCCTTACCCAGGGCTTGTTGTCTCTCTGCAGCAAGGGGGCCACTTGGTTCAGCCTGCCAAGCTATGACCTGCTGCTGGGACGGGTCACCAGCCAGGACAAATTTGGGCATCACTGCACCTGTGGGAAGCGAATGAAGCCTGGTGAGAGGCTTGCATCATGCACAGGTGTGATGTTGAACCACATGAGCTGCATGCTCTGGTCCGTCAGCTCTTCCTAGGGAGCAAAGTTGAGCATGGAGATGGTTTTTTCCTCCCTGTTCTGGGAGGCAGGTGGGCTGCTGTGTGCTGAGTGTATTCCTGTCCACAGCAGTGTGCTGCAGGACATTGCAGGAGCACCTCATGGTCATCCCTAAGATGCTGAGCGGCTGGGACATGAGATCCCAAAGATGCTTGGAGGGCTCCAGGTGGGATCTCAGTGCCAAGCTGAGCCAAAAGTGCTGTAATGAGAAGCTGTGACAAACACAAGGGTTTCCAAGCTGGCTGTTGTCACAGTGACTGTGTGGCTCAAGGTGACGTGGTTTTTGTTGAACCTGAGCTGCATCCCTGCACTGTGAGTTCAAGCCTGGATGGTTGCAACCACCAGAGAAATGCTCTTGGATGAAGACTACACCCTTCCATCTTCAGGGAAAGAGTTTTGCCCTCCGTCCCGGTTTCTCAGTATTTTTATCTCTCTGCAGTATTTACTTGCAAGCGCTGAATTATCTCTGCAGGAATTAATTGTCAGGGGAGATTGTCACTGATTAAAGAGCAGAAAGGTAGCTTCTTGCTAAACGGTAATATTATTTTATCTGGATGAAGGCAATGTCATTTGAAGGGGAATGCCTGAGAGAGTAGTTTTGGGGCAGAGACAGGCCAGATGTTTTGGGAAGGGTTGTGGAAGTAGGAGATCTTAGGGCACTAGGACCATGGCATTTTCAGCCCTACTGTGGCACTGGGGAGACATGCTCAGTCACAGCCCTGAGGTTTTTTCCAGACATTCAAGAGAAATCTTGTTTTAGAAACCTAGAAAATTGGATTTTTCAATAGCCATTCCCTGCTGTCCTGGTATATATCTACCCTGACTTGTGTATGGGGGTTTTGCCCACTCACAGAACCATAGAATGGTTTAGGTTGGAAGGGATCCTAAAGATGCTCTAGTTCCATGGGCAGGGACACCTTCCACTAGAATCTAAATCTACCCTATTTCACCTTAAAGCCATTTCTCCCTTGCCCTATCATGCAGGATACATTATGTCCATTGTCTCCTGAATTGGATGCTGTTGTCTTTGGAGGAGGTGTTGCAGGATGGGAGAGCATCTCTTAGCTCCACTTTTTTTTGCATTATTAAGCACTTAGCTCTTTTCTCTAGCTGAGTGAGGATTATACAATCAGTCCCCATGGGGATTTCCTGGAAGGGAAAAGGAGTCAATGAACTAATTCACTAAAAGCAGGACCAGCACTCCCCTGCCCACAAGTTTCTGCATTAAAAGGTCTTTTCCCCAGTGTGTAGTGCAGGCTGGGAAGCTGGCAAAAACACTAGAGTGAAGATAATGGGGAAGACAGAGGTTAAGTTCTTGCAGTTCTTTGCTCTCCAAAGCTCACCAAGAATTTAGCAGGGAGGCACTTACATTGGCAATGGCCACTGAGTGCAAAAACCTTCCAGTGTCTCACTTGGAGGATTTTCTTCCAGAAGGACTAAAATACTAACTTCTGTGCTCCAGGGGTGTCTTTGCTGAGTTTTTTGCAGTGTCTTGGCCTGTCTCTCTCAGTTTTGGTCTTGCCTAAAGAATGCTTGGGGTTAGTGTTGACGCTGGGGCTCCTCTGTGCTGCTGGATTGACTGAGGGGTCATCTCCTCTGAACAGAGTCAACAGACTCTGTCTGGGGTCCATCAGAGGGGTTGAAATCCTTCCAGACCTTTGCATTTCTTGGCTTAAGAATTTATGAGCCACTTGCCTGTTAATTTATCTGCTGTTTTCAGTAAAACTGGAGCTGATTGCCAGTCTGGCTGCTCCTTGCCAGGAAAGGATTTGGTCATCATTTAATGCAATCTCTGAATTGACCTTGTTTTTACATTTTTAAGCCATTCATAGGTTCCCCCCATCCCTCAAGGATGAACAAGAGATTCATTGTTATTACTTGTACTTACGTTAAAAGGTCTCTACTCCTATAAGTTGTGATGCTGACCCTGGCTGCATTCCAGCAGGTCTCACCAGATCCTCCCAGGGCCATGGCCTCATGGTGCCAGGCAAACATACTCTCCCCCTTAGCCCCAGTGAGGACTGGGGTTGATAAGCAGTACAGCCTTTGATAAGAAATTTCCAGCCAGTCTGCTCTGTCCTCAGCATCAGAAGGACATGGCCTTAAAAGCAAAAGCAATGGTAAAATCCATGGATTAGATTCATTGTGTGCTTCTTAGTGCAGCTGTGTGTTGGTGACAAGAAATTATTGTATTGGTAAAGAGGAAGAGCAGAACAATAGCAGAGGGTGTCACAGAAAGGAGCCCTGGGCATCCACTGCCTCTGAGTTCTGTGGGAGGGAACGTGCAAATCCTCCCAGACTGGACTCTGGGATCCTGCAGGGGCACGTTCAACCTGCGGAGCAATTGCAGAGCTGCTTATCATAGAATCACAGTGTGGCTGGGTTTCAAGATCACCTGGTCTTGAAACCTGGGAGGTTCCAACCTCCCTGCCATGGGCAGAGACACCTTCCACTAGACCTGGTTGCTCAGTGTTAGGGAAATGTTCCTGTCTGACCATCCAGGAGCCACTCTGGCAGTCACACTGCCACCACCTGAGCTGGGACCGAAACCCCTTCGCAGCGCGCGGCTCCAGTGAGACAACGGGTGCCCCACTTGACTCCCTACACTCACAGCCAGACCAGGTTTCCTTACCATGATCCCAGCTTTCCCATAGGAGAGTCTCTGACATCTGGGTCATTAAAATGATTTAATCTTGGTGCAGTGGTAGAATAATGGTCTGAGCTGGTGCCTCTGAAGAGGGACCATGAACAAAGGAAACCTTAGGTTTTATCCTTTCACAGTCCAGGCATGGGAAAGCCTCGAGAGCCTCTGGTGTCCGGTCACGTGGATGGGCCACAGGTGCCCCTTTCTTCTTTGGTCAGCAGTTCACAGCCTCTTGGCTCGGGCTCCCTCCCCCCAGAGCTCACCAAGATACCTGAACTGAATATGTTTCTCATCACTCAAAGCCCTATCCTAATCTGTCCTGGGGATGGGGCATTTACAGGGAAACCTGTGCCAGTGCCTCACTACCCTCACAGGAAAGAATTTCTTTCTATTATCTAATTTAAACCTGATTTCATTCAGTTAAAAGCCATTCAAGCCATTCCTCATTGTCCTGTTACTCCACACACTTGTCAAAAGTCCCTCTCCAGCTCTCTTGGAGCTTCTTTAGGCACTGGAAGGAGCTCTAAGGTCTCCTTCCATCCTTCTCATCTCCAGGCTGCACAACCCCAACTCTCTCAGCCTGTCTTCATAGCAGAGCTGCTCTAGCCCTCTGAGCATCTTTGTGGTCTCCTCTGGACTTGCTCCAGCAGGTCCATGTCCTCCTTGTGTTGGGGGTCCCAGAGCTGGATGCACGCTCTGAGTCAGCCAAGAGTTTTAATCTTGGTGCAAGCTGGGAGTTTCTGCACTGCCTGCGAGCTCTAATCTTTGAGCCCTCAGAGAGGATGGGATTTTGAGTGTATGTAAGAGCGTGTGTGGGTGTGTAAGAATGTGTTTAAGAGTGTGTAAGAATTTGTGTGAGTGTGTAACTGTGAGTGTGTGAGTGTGTGATGGGAAATATAAAACAAGGCATCTTTGATATTTCTGAATCTTTGGAAGAAGCCACTGCTCAGTGATGCATTCCTCCCAGTCCCCCTCCAAGAAGGAAAAGGATGAACAAACCATCTGAATGGGGACTGGTCATGGATGGTTAAATTTTGACTGTGGTCTGATGCAAAGGCCACTGATGGAGTTACATAAGAACTGATGTCCCTTCTCCCAGTTAGCAGAAGCTCATGACTCCCCATTTCTAGAGGGTGGTTTTCTCATAAAGCAGGATTCTTTTTGCAAAGCTACACCCAGTGTATGAATAACCAGAATAGGCGTGGGCTGAAAGTAGTTTCTTTAAATGGCTTAAACTCATGATAACCTCATTTTTTATCATCATTGCATAGTCAGGGATTAATTTAGATTCTGGTGAGGTCAAGTCCTGTTTTTGAATGGAGGTGCTATGAATGTGACACAATCACAAACCAAAGAGTATTTCCTTGCCCTGGGACAAGGAAATGGAGAGAGTATGGCTCAAGGGGGTGTGGGAGGTGTCCCCACAGAAAAGCAGTCAGGAGATTTTGATCTGAGATATGCACAATGGAGTGTGGAGGTAGTTTTCCTTTGCAGCTTCCTATTCTTCTTTTCCCATCAATAACTTGACTCTTAGAATGCTTAAAAACAAACAAACAAAACCAACAAAAAAACCCTGCACAATTTAGATTTCTAAATCCTGTTTTAGAAGGTTGGCTTTCAGTGAGACACAGGATTTGGGATTCAGGTAGGGCAGCTGCTGAATTATGTTGCTTGGAGGCAGAAACAGTGCAGCTGAGCTCGTGGCCACATCAGCTTGCTCCAGGATTTCATCGCATTAGCTCTGTGATGAATGGCTGGGTTTGGACCATTCCTCCCAAAATACTGTCGTTTTTCACAGCAGGATCTACTTGAATAAGCTTCTCCCTTTCCACCAGCATGGCCCCACCACTGTGTCCTCCAGGGTGGGGACTGATGGCTCAAAAGTGGTGCAAGATGTGGAGCATCCTCAGGGCTGCTGCCCGTGGTTCATGGTCCCTCACTTGTACCTGCATGACTGTGATCCTCCAAGTCTGAGGCTCGATGCACCATAGTTTCAAGCCAAAGCAGTTCCTCTGCTTGAGGTTAAACCCCACAACTAAAACTGTTGGAGCAAGTGAGAGCATGGTGTGCCATGTGAGAGGACAGGCTTTGGAGTGTGGGTGTATTTTAAACTCACATACTCCCAAACCAGGGTTGAACTTCACCTTGCAAGTCTTTCCCAAGGGAAGCTGGTCAAAGGATATCTGTAGAAGAGCTCAAAACTGGCATGTGATGGAGGAGGGGGGAACTTGGGTGAAGGTGGCCAGCAGCACTGTGCTGAGTCACAGAGGTGTATCTGTCAGAGGGTGTTAAACAGCCTTGGGAGCTGATCTTTTTCTTCCTCCTCCACTTCTCTGGTATAGCTCCCTAGAGCCCATGCCTACATGGACTAGGATTTAGGGAAGGAGATCCAGGTGGAGCCATCTCTGAGAGCTGCATTTGCTCAGTGTCCTCTCCACTTCTCAAGACTGTAGTTGTGTGCAGCTGCAAGGGCCAGGCTGGCTCAGGCGATGCAGCATGAACAGGAGCCAGGTGACATCATTTCTGTGAAGGAAGGATGGCTCCCGTGGTGACTGGGCTGTGCTGGGACTGGAAACCCAGGGGGACCACTTCTGCCTCTGGATGGGGTGACCTGTGGCACGTCATCTCACTGCTCTGAGCATTCTACCCCACAGTTTGTCAGCTAGCCGTGTGAAGACTTTCCTGCTTTGGCAGTGGCTTCTGCAGACCTCAGGGCAGTTGATATCCAGGGAGTATGTTTTTTTCCTAGTGGCTTTGCAACCAGTCAGAAGCACTTGCTGTGGGAGAGATGGTCTGGGGAGGGCTGTGTCTGGATGTGTGGTGATGCTAAAAGCCAGGCCATGCCAGCCTCTGCATCAGTCTTGGCTGGGTAGAGACTGAAGAAGTCCCGGGCTGAGTAATGGTGAGGCTTCCCAAGAGTGCATCCCTGGAAAGTGCGTGTGGGAGGAATGACAGGTCTGGAGTCTCTGTACTTGTGCCATTCTCCTTCCCATCCCTCTCCATCTGCTCCTGGGGAAGTGCAGTACCCTCACAGTCTCTTGTGTCTCTCCACCTCTCATTGCTTTATGCCTCTTTGGTGCCTTTGTACTTTGGATACCCGGAAAATAAAACTGCAGAGGGACCTGTCACGGTCCTGCAAATTGACCTTTAGATCTTGTTTGCCTCTGTCCCCGCTCTTCCTGGTGCCAAAACAAACGCTGCCCCCGCTCTTCCTGGTGCCAAAACAAACACCATTGCATGGTGCTATGGTACACAAACTGAGTCAAGGCGTTTGTGGGGAGCATGTTTTTGGGATGCCTCCCTTCACAAGCAAGTCGTGTTTGCTGTGGGTGGAGTGTCCAGTGCCCTCTGCGTGGTGTGGGAGCTGATAACAATACAAATGTGTATACACTGAGATACTGTGAGGGGATTAGCATTAGGGATGCCTGACTGAGGCAATACAAACCCCCACAAACAGTTCTGTAGGGTGTAGATATTCCCAACCAAGCCTACCCTTCCATGTGTGTGAAGCTGATCTGCCAAGTATGTATTTTTTAGCAGAGCCTGTAGGGATAATGCAAGTGATAATGGTTTTAAACTGAAAAAGGATGGATTCAAAGTAGATATAGCAACACAATTTTTTATAGTGAGGGCGGTGAGACACTGTCACATATTGCCCAGAGAAGTTGTGGCTGCCGCATCCCTGTAAGTGTTGAAGGCCAGGCTGGATGGGGTTTGAGCAATCTGGTCCTAGTGGAAAGTGTCCCTGCCCATGGCAGGGGGTTGAAGAGAGATGATCTTTAGGGTCCCTTCAACCCTAACCACTCCATGATTCTGTGATCCTATAATAATCCATCTGAAAGCATAGACCCCTGGTATTCTAAATTCACTCCATTTCCCTTTTCTCTGTCACCCTGGTGCAATTTTTTTAATTCCCCTTTTTGCACAAGCACATCCCAGTTGCAGGTACCTGCAGCAGGGCAGCACAGCGACCTCTGTGTCTGCTCTGTCACTGTTGCTCACCATGCTTGGGTGCCTCTTGCTCTCTCGTCTGTGTGAATGACATTTAAGACAGGATCCTTTCAGTTCCCAGTTGGCTGGGAGGGAGGGAGGAAGCGCAGTCATGCTAATAGATTATTTTGCTGATTTTGCAAGTCTGAGTGAAGGCATTGTTCTGAAACAGCCAGGCTCTGCAATGAAATTAGACCAGTCTGTTCCTTGCAAAATCTTGTTAGCAAAAAATGGTCCTGGCGTGCAGCAGATGATGTATCTCCCATGGTTATTCCTCCTTCTGCCGTAGCTTTTTCCCACCCCACATCTGGTTTGACATGATCCAGATCCCCAGTGAATCTGAATCTCAGAAACCTGCACCAGGAAACATTTATGGTAAAACAGTTGCCAATTATAAAGCCAATTAGAGAGTGAATTTCTCCTTAAAATCCTGTGTGGAATTGGACTAGCTGGAGAAGGCAAGGAAGATATTTTCTGCTTTAAATGCGTTTGGAAAAAAATTGTGTGCGTTTTGGGAAAGTGTACCAAATGGGAGAGCAGAGGAAAAGACCATGTGCTTTTGAGTGGGAAGCAAAAAAGTACAAGATAATTTCTCTGATTGGATCTTTTTTTTTTTTTCTCCTTAATGGACATCAAAAACCCAAAGCCAGAGGGAGCAAACTGTCCCAATCTGGGCTCTCATAAGCCAGACCTTTGCAATCAGCCCCTCATCAACAGGGACCTGCTCTGGCTCTGATTTCCACCTCTGTTCCACATCCATTCGAGGAGGAAGGATATGAATCACCAGAACTTTGAATCACTATTTTGGCCCTCTCTGTATTATCAGTCACAATCTTTCCATAGAACCATCCGAACAGGCCTTCTCTAAATTGTGTTTTGTTGCCTGGAGCTCAGCAGGCATTTCAGCAGACAATTTTAGGGAGGGCAGATCATCTCTGATGGTGCCTAGGATTCTTGGAATAACCATCTCCAGAAGTGTTCAAAAAACATGTGGGTGTGGCACTCGGGAACATGATCTGTTGGTGAACATGGAAGTGTTGGATTAATGGTTGGACTTGGTGATCTTAAGGGCTTTTCCAACCTCAATGATTCTGTGATTCTTGGGACCCTCCAAGACAGGTTCTCCTTGGGGGTAAAGAGACATGGATCACTCCCTTGGCCAAAGGAGAGTTAAGAACAACACACTGAAGTCATAGCTTCCCTGTAGCCATAGCTTTTGGCTTCCCCTCCCTGTTCCTTCCTGTTCTCCATCTGTGTCCAGACTAGGAGCAACCAGGACCCAGGATCTGGCTGTGATAAATGAAGGACAGGATGGACTCCCTCTCTGCTGAAGCCTCGAGTGGCAAGAGGCAGTTTGAGCTGGTTCTGCGGTGGCTGAAGCCTGAACCCAGAAGGCCCCAGGGTGTGTGTGGGTGTAGATGTTGATGTGCTGCCCTCTTCTCTCGGGGTCATGGTGGGAGGGTGATGTGGTGTTTGCTGCCTGGGTAGATGTTATTGCTCACCTGGTTTCTGTCTGTTCCATGGGAGGGAGGGGAAGAAACCAAGGTCATGACCTTCTCTGATCAGGGAATCTCTGCTTCTCTCCTCCCTTTGCAAATCCCAGGCCCTGTAATTCCATCTGGCTGCAGAACAAGCTCCTTATCACTTCCAGCACTTTTCACAGGAAAAGGAACACTAAATGTTCCAAAGCTTTTCTTGGCTTTTTGACCTAGTTCCCACTGGTATCTTGTTCATCACCCACCTCTGCACGTGGGCATGATGCTCCATAGCTCCGAGTGTGCTTCGCATCACGCACCAGGGCCCCACTGTGCTCCATGCAATCCTGGGGCATGGCAGCCTGGCTGAAGCAGTGCCTTGGTCCTTGGCTCCCATCTCAGTACAGACAGAGCACACAGGGAATGTCATCCCAGTGGACTGAGGCCACACAGTCTAGACCAGGTACAAAATGTATGATTGGAAACTCAGCAGCTTCAATGAGGACTGAAGAATCCAAGTAATTTAATATTGGTAAGCTCCAGTCTAAGGAATATGGCAGACCTTCCCAGGGGGTTTTGCTGGCGAGACTGACCCATGGATGAGACTTATTCTGATAGAATCAGTTCCACAGCATTAGAACAAGGAGGCAATGCTGCCTTCCCCTTTGCAAGGATTGGATATTAAGAAAAATTTCTTCACTGAAAGGGGGATCAAGCATTGGAACAGACTGTCAAGGGAAGTGGTAGAATCACCATCCCTGGAAATGTTCAAGAGAAGTACAGAAGTGGTGCTGAGAGACGTGGTTTAGTGGTGACTTGGCAGTGCTGGGTTAATGGCTGGATTCCATGATCTTAGAGGTCTTCTTAATGATTCTGTGATTCTTTGCTCTGGAGAAGAGGAGGCTCAGGGGGATCTTAACGATGTCCATAAATACCGGATATCCAGAAATGAAGGAGACAGAGCCAGACTTCTCAGTGGTGCCCAGTGACAGTACAAGAGACAGCGTGTACAAATTGAAAAATGAGGAAATTCCATTTAAGCATGAGAAAAGACTTTTTACTGTGAGGGTGGTCCAAAAATTGGCACAGGCTTCCCAGAGAGGTTGCAAAGTCTCCATTCCTGGACACAGGCAAAGCCTGACTGAACACAGTCCTGAGCAACTTGCTGTAGCTGACCCTGCTTTGACTGGGGGGCCTGGACTGGATGATATCCAGAAATTCCTTATAACCACATTGGTTTGGTGATTCTGTGCTTAGGATCACTGGGAGTCCACTGGGACCAGGCTCAGTCCCAGGGCTTGAGTGTGGCGTGTGGGCCTTCTGCAGAGAAGTGCAGTAGCTCACTCTGCACTTCAGGGCAGACCTTACTGCAGCTTCTCAGTACTTGAAAGGAGCTTATAAGAAAGATGGGGACAAACTTTTTAGCAGGGCCTGTTGTGATAGGACAAGGAGTAGTGGTTTTAAACTGAAGGAGAGTTGATTTAGACCACCTACAAGGAAGAAGTTTTTTACAATGAGGGTGGCCAGACACTGGCACAGGTTGCCCAGAGAGGTGGTCGATGTTCCGTGCCTAGGAAACATTCAAGGTCAGGTTGGACTGGGCTCTGAGCAACCTGATCCAGTTAAAGATGTCCCCGCTTATTGCAGGGAGTTGGACTGGGTGGCCTTTAAAAGATCCCTTCCAACTCAAACCATTCTGTGGCTCTGTGTGTCTCATGGTTTCATGTTCTCAACTGCTCTGTATTATCAAGTGACTCCTTTATTGTAGTCTGCAGATCCCCCCAAGAGCAGAAGGGGCAGCTGTGGTCCTCAGATAGGATAAAAAAGATCATCCTCCCCAGAGCAGGATGACAAAGAGCTGAGCTTGCAGACACCCCCACCACCGACCAGACACATCCCCAGCTGCAGGGTGCTTCGCCGGTGCTATGAAACAGGAGCTGAACCCCACTGCTCCTCTCCTGTCCCTTCTGTGTGCGCTCAGCGATGCTGAGAGGCACAGGTGGCTCCTGCCTTTGCTGGTGTCAGCTTGCCTCCCCCTAGCGCTCATCCAACATCCTGCAATTAGGGGGTTAGTCCTTTTCCTTGGGTCTGATCCTGGCCAGTGTGTGTCAGGTTATTTTTGAGGTATTTGGTGTTGGCTGGGCTGGGTGGGAATAGCAAGAGGTGCTTGTGGTTCCTTTTCCTCCATGTGATGGGGCTCTAGGCAACCTAATTTAGTGTGTGGGGTCTCTGCCTAGAGTGTGGGGAATGGAACTAGATGATCTTTAGGGTCTCTTTCAACCCAAACCCTTCCATGAATCTGTGGGTAGAGGCAATACAAGTCCTCATATGGAAAGTCTTGGGGGGAGCATATTATTCTGGGTGCAACCAGCCTGAAAAACTGGGAGGTGTGGGGGAGGAGGGGTAACGTGCTTTTCCTTTTCCCTCTTAAAATCAAATGTAATAACGAAGGGGGAAAGGTTCTTTTATCTCTTTGTCTGTCCCACCTGCTCCCAGCCTCCAGCTGGACGTGATCTTACAAACTGGATTGAGCAGGAGAAAATACATTTTAAAAAAAGCAGTGTGTCACCTGAAGCTTGCTCAACACCCTCTGTTATTTAAGTGCTTTCTTGGCCAGGCTCTAAGTGGGAGTGGGAAGCAGGGAGGGCAGCCTGGCAGGAGCTGGGCAGAGAAAAGCCAAGGGTCTTGGTGTGTGGTTGGAGGGATGAACTCACCTCCCAGCTGCCTCCTACCCAAGTTTCTCCATTCATGGTGTCTGTGCACAATCCACCATCCTGGTTTTGGTGGCAGAATGAGTGTTTAGTCCTCCTGGCCCAGCTACAAAGCTTTTGGCTCACCGAATTTTTTTCATCTGCTGTGCTAGGATCTGGAAGGGCAGATCCCTCACCCTTTGTAAAACGGTCAGGGAGTAGAGGCATCTGAAAGAGGAGACTTAGAAGGGCTGTAATGGTGTGAAAGCATACTGTTATCAACAGGGGTCATTATAACAAAGCTGCACTGGTGCTGGGACAGAATAGGGAGCAGGTCTAGTGATGCTGCCCATGTCCTGATGAGAGCAGAAGGCAGCACAGGGTCCTTCTGCCACCAGCCTGATGAGAGAGGCCAGCAGAAAGCTGCAGGTCAGGTTTACATGGAGTCTGAGGAAGAGAGGAAGTGACTTTCCTTTGCCAAGAAGCCCTGCTTCTGATTTCCCTGTCTGCTCACTGACCCAGTGTGTCTGTTTTTCTCCTGTCCCACAGGAAATCTGCAATGATCCACGTCTCTTTGTGGATGGGATCAGCTCCCATGACTTACACCAGGGCCAGGTCGGGAACTGCTGGTTTGTAGCTGCCTGCTCCTCCCTGGCATCCCGGGAGTCTCTGTGGCAGAAGGTGAGTGGTTCCCCATGTCTGTCTTCAACACCTTGGATGTACATTGCGTTTTTCCAGCTCAAAAACTGGTTCTCAGGGATGCCTCATGTCCTGAAAAGCTGATAATGTGCAAACACCTCCCTAAAAAAACTGTCTTTCGAAGAGAATTAGTCGTCATGACTGCAGTCACCACACTCCAGCCAAACCCTTGGCCAGTTTCTCCTTAACCAAGTGGATCAAATCCCATCCTGATTTTTCAGATCCCAAATCTGATCCTTCGAATTCCAAAATAACCTAAAAATTAACAAGAAGTACAAAACTCAGGATGCTCAGCTGCAGCATTTGGCCCTGTTTCCCTAGTTCCCATGGTGTTCCCTCTCTTTGGCTGTTTACTGTGTTCCCACCTTGGCACTGAGGCACCTCATGCAAGGTAGGTAGGTTGATTTCAGGATGTTAGCCTCTCTCCCAAGTCACTGCTTGCCCAAAGCATCCAACCCTGGCATGTCCCATGGCTGGATGGCACCATGTAGCAGTGTTCCTTCAAGTGTGGGGTCCAAAGGGAATGTACTGTGGGCCAGAAAGCCACCGAGGAGCTGCACCAGAGCGAGGGGCTGCAGACCTGGGGAGCAAGCAGAGAGGTTCAGGGGGAAGGAGGTGCTCAGTGCCACATCCCTGGACAGTTTATGCCCATCTCCACCATGTCCTCAGCTGTGCAACGTCAGCCCTGTGAAAGCCAAGGCAGGGGGATTTCAGACTCTGGTACAGGCGTGTATCGTCACAGGGCAAGGGACCAGCAAGTTGCAAGCAACTTCTCCTGGATTTTACTGTAAAAGGCAGCCAGTCTGTGCAGACAGCACCACCTGCTTCACCCATAGCCTCCCATAGCCACGGGTCTGAGACGGTTTGCTCCACCCCACACCTTTACATCTGCTCTGTGTGCTGTGGTTCTTCCAGTCTCTGCTTCCTGTGGTGAACATAAACAGCAAGCTCAGGGACTTCTTGCAGCATCCCCATTTTTTATTAAAATCAAGGTTTTTCTTTATACAGAAACAGGATAGCTGTTGTTGCCTTCTAGATAAGCAATAAGGCTTCCTGCCGTGGTGGCGGTGGTGACTGCTGTGGCTCTCATTACAAGGGTGATGCATGGGGTTGTTTAGCTTGTTCCTCACCATCAACATCCCCCAAGGGCAAGTGGGCAAGTTGTCTTCCTTCCTCACCATTCACTTCCAGCTCTGCCCTGGGAAATGCCGACCAACCAGAGGCTGGGTCCCTTTGGACACTTCATTATTTCAGTTTGTCAGGCATTGCTTTTCCTCCCTTGGCAATTTGGCTGTTGGTGTTTGTGACTTCTCAGTTTCCACTGCTTTAACTCTCAGAGGCTTTTTTTTACCTCCCCCCTCTTTTCTTTCAGAAAGATTTGATTTATAGAATTGTATAGGTTGGAAGGGACCTTAATGACCATTTAGTTCCAGCCCTGCTGCCATGGGCAGGGACGCCTTCCACTAGATCAGGTTGTTCAAAGCCCCATCCAACCTGACCTTGAACACTTCCAGAGATAGGGGACCTGAACACTATCCAGCCTGGATAGGGGAGTGTGGACAAGATGGAGGCAGGCTCTTGCAGGGATGCACAGTCAGAGGACAAAGGACAGCAGCACAAGCTGCAGCTTATCTTCAGCATGAACACAGACACTGGAACAGGGCCCAGAGAGGCTGTGGAACCTCTGTCCGTGAAGATACTCAGAGATGGACTCGATGAAGCTCCAAGCAACATGATTTAACCCTGAAGTGGGTCCTGCTTTGAGCAGTAGGTTGGATCAGACTTCTCCAGAGTCTCACTCCAGCCTGAATTATCCCATGAACCTACACTCGGAAAAAACCACTGCCCCTCATCCCTGCCAAGGTGGCATCCCTGGCTTTGTTTTGGGATAATGAGCCATGGTTGTCAGGGAGGTTGCCAGGGAGGCTGACATCAGACATCCCTTCCCTATAGATTATCGTGCACAGCAGCACCAACAGTTCTGAATCTGCAAGCGAGTCAGGAGGGCACTCAGGGGAAGTCACGGAGGTGTTTTGCGTCACTGGCCCAGGTTGCCTAGCACTGCTGGGACTGTGTAGAAGGGACACGAGCTCTGGGGGACCGTCTGATCTTTCCCCCTGCGTGTCCTGTGTGAGAGCCACACGCTGCTGAGGAGGGAGCAGAGGGGCAGCCAAGGTGATGGCAGCTGAGGCAGGGATGCTTGAGCTGCCCTTCACCCACGACGAGCAGCTCACCCGGCGCATGCAGCTGCGATTCCAGAGCCTGCAGCAAAAAAACGTGAGGCCCCAGGATGGTGAGAAGCTGCTGCGTCCCAATGAGCACATCTACCGCGTGGATTTCATCCAGCAGCACAAACTGCACTTCCTCCGCTGGGACATGCAGCTGGAGAGACCTGGGAAGGTCACGGTGACTGGCACCTGCCAGCACTGGACTCCTGATCTCACCCACCTGATGAACCGGCAGCTGCTGGAGCCAGAGGGCATCTTCTGGAAGAAGCTAGGGGCCAAGGAGGTGGAGTGCAATGAGGCAGATGCCCAGGAATTTGGAGAGCGGATAGCGGAATTAGCCCAGATCCGCAAGGTGATGTATTTCCTCCTCACTTTCACTGGCGGCCTCGAACCAGCCCAGCTGAAAGGCTCCATTGTTTTTAAAGTCTGATCCCCTCTTGCTCAGTTTTTCTTGCTCCAGCTGTGCTTCTTTCAGTTCAGTTCTTTGTTCGGTTTCTGCATCTGTCTTTTTTTTATGAGAGACAGCGCTGTGGTAAAGCAGAGAACAGCTCAGTGCTTCTAGAGCCCCTCAGCCCTGTGAAATATTCCCCAAATGTGCTGTCCTTTTTCTGAATGATGGGGAGAAGGTGACCATGAGCTTGCTGCTGCATTTGCCTGGAGTATAAGACTGTGTGCTTGTGAATTCATCAGGGATTCACGCAGGGTCTTGCTGGCTTGGAAATATGAGGCTGCCCTAAGTCCTCTCACTGTAGCAACGGCACACCAAAAACCCGCTGGAAAAATAAGTAATTGCCATACTAGAAAACAGCAGGGACCCCTGGAGAGAGCCCTGCTTTCCAGTTTCCATTCTAGCCATTAAAAAGGGAGGACTTGTTTGAGATGGAGTTCCTCTCCTTGCAAGGTGCTGACTGCTTGCAGGCTCTGGTGACTTGTGCTGCTGCTGTGGCTGCTTGAAGTCTCTGAAGACCAGTCCCATGGAGAATCCACCTTGCTGTGAAGCTGAAGTACATTTGGACTCACTGTATTCTGCAGATTGCAAACCCACTGAACTAATGGGGAGGTTGGACCAGCCTTTTCTGACCACTGCCACCATTTCTTGCTGAGGGGAAGGTGGAGTGTGTTCATCCAAGATGGGTTGAAGGAGATCTCTGTGTCTGTGTGTGTGTGTGTGTGTGTGCATAGCTAATTTGTGCTTTGTTCTTTCCTTAAAGCACCCATGAAAATATTTACTCTGAGGTATCTACAGAGAGCCATGAGGCTGCAGAGCACTTTGCAAACCACAGAGCAGGAACCTGCTTCTGCTTCTGTCCCTGAAAAGCAGTGTCTCCTGCCCTCTACAACACAGGGAAGGGTGTCTGGGTGGCCATGGAAGCAGAGGGGAGAGGTACATTTATAACTATTGGAACAAGAGAGTGTTTTGTGCCCAGCGTGCCCTGTGACTGCAAATAAACTACTAACTTTGGATGTTTCCTTTTCCTCCACCAAAAAGTGGAGAGTACTTCAATGAAGCTTCTTGAGACAGGCAGATAGAAAAGTCCCTTGAAAGAGTTAAGAGTTAAGTATTATTACAGTTGGTCTTTTGCTCAGATTGCACTCAAATGTGTGTGAGTACTCCTCAAGGTGCCGCCTGACATCTTCCCAAGAGCAGTGATGGGAAAGCCAGGGCAAGGTGACTTTGTACCTGTGGCCTGCTGACTCATGCAGACCACCCCCAAAGAGAGTCCAACCTCTTCTCCAAAGCCTCCAGAGATGCAGACCCTATGCCTTCCCCAGCCCAACAACAGTGTATAAAATGATACGCACAAGTTATGCCAGGCAGAGAGGAGAAAGCAAACAGGAAAATCAGCTACTGGCTGGAGAGATGGTGGCAGCTCTGAGTCTTGCCTACAGCCAAAGCTCAGCAAGCACCAAATCCTACAGCCATGCCATGGCCATTGCCAGAGAAGTTGATGTCTTTGTTTAGACCCCAAGAAATGCTGGACTCGGTGAGTAGAGAGAAAAGTGGATCCATCCCTGCTCGGCCAAACACACCTCTAGGGTCCTAGCAGACTTTCCCTCCTGGTATATCCCAGAGCAGAGTTCCTGACTAGAAACCACTTTAGATGAAGTAACAGGAGCCACTGGCAACATCCAAAGGGGTTTTTGCATGCCAAGTCTCACAATATGCCATTGCTACATTGCTGGGGTAGAGTTCTTGCTGCAGATATCTCACTGGGTAATGGTGTACCACGGTAAATAAAAGCCTAGACAACGGGTTCCCCTTAAAGACTGAGGCTGTTTGTGTCTTCTTCATGCTCTCTTTGGAAGCTGCCCTAATCCTGCATGCAATAAAGCACCAAATTGCAACTCAGTGCTGGTATTTTTGAGCCCCTTTTAGCTTCCTGTAAAATATTAGACGAACGTTTACCTTCTTCTCTCTTGTTGTGAAAGGCTTCATGGAGTGTTGAGCAGGTTTTTTTTGTGGTTTGGGGAGGGGTTTGAAGCTGGGCATAGAAGGGGAAATGATTCTCAGGTGGATCCTTGTTTTCTTCAGAGCTGGGGAGAGAGGTGAAGGGGGTAGTGTGATCTCTCTCTGCTGCAAGGAAGATGAACCTCTTTTTACCAGTCACTGAAACTATCCCTACACAGTTTCAGCATCCCACAAAGACTTTCAGATACACCACCCTGTCCCATCTCCCAGGGGAATTTCATCCCGGTTTGTACCACAGTTCAGCAGATTGGTACAGCTGGGTGCCCCTCTCCTTATCCTGAGTTGGCCAGTTCCCAGCAGAAGGCTTGGAGAACTTGGCATGTACCAATTTCTTCTTCTAATCAGGGACATTTTTTCCAGGGCCACAGGTGGCTTTTCTCTTAATTAGCTACTCTTAAGAAAATTGGAAAAAGCCCTAAATCAGCTTAGGGAGGTGAACCTGGTGGTTCTGAGCTCACAATTTACATGTCTCTGAACCCTTTCACTGTAAATTTGTCACACTAAATGGTGTTGCAGCTCCAGATTTTGTGAGCCTCTAAGGAAAAAACAGCACAGTTGGGTGAAGGAGAAGACATGGTTTCCACTGCCCCAGCGTCACGCAACCAGGCTGAGTCCAGGACTTGCTGGGATCCTGGGATGGGTGGCCCATGGCATACTCTCCAGCAGGGAACACCTCTGGAGATCAGACTCCTCTGGAGTCAATGTAGAAATACGACCCATCCTTGCTCCTGGACCCTGCTCTGGATGAAAGCTGTCTGCTTTTGTTGCCTTCAGTGGTGGAGGGTGCTCCCAGAGCTGTCCCCAAGGGAAGGAATGGAGGAGGATGGTAGGGAGCTGTGTGTCCTGCCACCAATGACAGTAAGAGCAAGTCTCAGACCCAGCCAGCTGGAAGCTGTCACTACCAGCTCTGGCTGACAAGCTGCCTGTAATCAATGCTGGGATCATTTCTAAGCCCTCATTAATAGTGAGTTGATTATCATGATGGTCCTCTATGACAATTCATTAGGATGAGCTCCAGCCAGGAGGGAATCAATGGGCACTGATGGAGAGCTGTCTGACCTTTCCTGGCAGTCTCCAGAGGGGCCTCTGGGACATTGTTAGCACTCCTATAAAACACCAAACCCTCCAAATGTGGCTCTTTTTTCATGGCTTTTGTCTGCTCTGCTTCTATTGATCCAGACAACTCAAAGAGTGCCAGTGAGCTTGCAGGGCTGATGCCATGATTAATATTTCAGTGTAGGAGCAATAAGAGCCCTGGGCTGGATCGTTGCTGGTAGCTAAGGAGTCGGGGGGCTCTTTGGAGGGAATTCTCTCTGCACAATTCCTGCTTTGTGACAGCAGACAAAAAAAAACAAAAAAAGGCTCTGTCAGCTGGACAAGGGCCCAAAGCACAGTAAAGGTGGTTTCATCATGTCCTGTGACTTCTTGAAGAGGCTCTTTCCATGCAATGTAACTGTGTCCTCTCCTATCCCACCCCAACATGCCCAGCTCTCCACAGGACAGTGATTATTTGGTGTATTGGAACATGATACATGCTTGCATGGACACCTTGGGGTTTTTCCTCACTGGGCTCATGATCCTGTGGGAGCAGGTAAGTGAAGCAGCAGGGGTGTGGACAGTCAGTCACATTCCTGCTGCTGAATAAGTTAGTATCTGTCAGCCATCAACTACAGTAAATACACGTGGCCTCACAGCCCGCCCTGGCCATGCGGTAAAACCACATTGCCTCCACCCTCAACAAAAGCTAAACTGCAGTGGGGTAGTTCCTTGCTGTGTGCCTCTGTGTCCTGGTTCTAAACAAGATGCAGATCCCCCTACATGTAACATCTGTGCCTGGCTGTGCTCATTTCTGTTGCAGCTGTTGGGTGAATTTTCCATCCAAAGCAGAGCCATGAAGGGCTATGGACTTTGGCCGTTACCCTTTGCTTGTGCCTGCCATGCTGGCAGTGACACCAAACCTGTGCCTCCTCAGACCCCTCAGCTGCTCTAGGGTCTGAGCTCTTTCAACTCAGGCCTTCTTTTCCTTCTTTCATCAAGTCATCTCCCTGTGCTTGCTTGGTTGAGCGTGGTAGCTCTTGACAGGGAAGAATAGAGGCCTTGAGGGAATGGGGATCCTGCTTTTCCCACTTTTATTTAACAGAGTAGGCTCATGCAGAGTATCTGCTGCCTGTTCATTGGCAGTAGGTAGATGAATCCAACACTTGCTCTTGGGCCAGTCAAGTCACACCAGAATCAAGCAGGAGAATCAAAGAAGGTGGCCTTTGTTAGTACCCTACTGACACTAAAAGAACAAAACGTGTTCATAAAAGTAGACACCCCTGGTTAGATACAGAACTCTTCTGCTACAATAACCTGTCTACAGAAGTAGACAGCAGCAGATGTCCAGGGCAGGCTTATAAGAAAGAGGACAAAGGTCTTTAACTCCACCTTCCAAGGGACAGTGAGGTCTAAGCTATTCCAGTACATGTTAATCTAGTGTGCATTTGCAGAACCAGGTCCAAAATCTGGCCCCAGCAGACTGTAAGCAAGTCCATCCCCCTCATATTCTTCCTTGCCTTTGATATTGTCTGCATTAGTTCCAGGATGAGTGTCAATCCCAGGAAAAAAGGGAATAATTTAGGTATCTGTGCCTCTTCTTTTGCAGGTCATCCCAGACTGGAAGGAGCAGGAGTGGAACCCTGAGAAACCTGAGAGCTATGTGGGGATCTTCCACTTCCAGTTCTGGCGTTTTGGTCAGTGGCTGGATGTGGTGATCGATGACCGCCTTCCCACACTCCACAACCAGCTCATCTACTGCCACTCCAACTCCAGGAATGAGTTCTGGTGTGCCTTGGTGGAGAAAGCTTATGCCAAGTAGGTACCCAGGCAGTTGTAGGATAAAGTGGAACCTGGACACTCTGGTTTTCCTCTCTGTTCATTCATCACCTGGTTTGCAGCAGTGGAACCAACACCTTTCCTGTGGAGGAGTAGTAGTACATAACTCAGACAAAAAATAAGAAAAGAAACCCCTTCTCTATCCTTAATTTACCATTAAAGCAAAATACCCTCAATGTTTCTTGAAGTAACGCCTATTCTAGAGATTTTAAGTTCCTTTTACTTTGGTCCTATGACAGCAAAGTGTTACAAGGAATGTCGGTCCTATTTTTTCACCCTAGTTTGCTATCCTCTCCCACTTGAAGTTCAACTGCAAATCTCCATTCCCAAGGCTGCCCCAAGAATTGTCCCAGACCCCTTAGAAGTGTTGTTTTGCCATCCCTGTCACCCTCTTCCAGGTTGTCAGGCTGTTACGAGGCCCTGGATGGAGGCAACACAGCTGATGCCCTGGTGGATTTCACTGGTGGGGTCTCTGAACCTATCGACCTGACCGAAGGGGACTACATCGCTGACGAAGCCAAGCGAAACCTGCTCTTTGAGCGTGTGTTGAAGGTGCACAACAGGGGAGGCCTCATCAGCTGCTCCATCAAAGTATGCAACGTTACCAGTATGGTCACGATCCCATGGGAATAGGTGTTTTAGCATGCAGTTGTCTTACCCAGTCATAAACTTCTAAATTAGATCAGATAAACTGTGGCCAAGAGTTCTTGATGATGGCAAAAGGAGTGAATCCTGAATGCCAACCAACCCTCTTTATTTCTTGTTGCTATGCCCAAGAGCCCAGGTTCATCCCAGCACCCTTTAAATGCTAGGAGGCAATCCACTCCAGAGAAAGGCGTTTTGGTGTCTGCATCTGGGCGTCTCTACAAATGCTGGCCAGACCTCCCAGTATAACCATTAGGATGAGTTGTATTGGCTGCCAGTATGGCAGCTCAGAGACCTCATGAAGCAAATGAAGAAAAGGAGGGATCCAGCACATAAAATGGCATCTGAGACATGTGCCAACTGGGTCTCCCTCTGACCACTGATGCTCTTCATTTTGGCTTAAAGAAATCTGCAGGGAAATCCGAGTTCCTTTCTTTCCCAGCCCCTGCAGAGGTGGTCATGTCCCCCTGGTCTGAGCACTGTCTGTGTCCCCCTGCCAGGCCACATCAGCGGCTGACATGGAGGCTCGCCTGGCCTGCGGACTGGTGAAGGGCCATGCGTACGCGGTGACGGACGTGCGGAAGGTCCGTCTCGGCCATGGCCTTCTGTCCTTCTTCAAGTCAGAGAAGCTGGACATGATCCGCATGCGCAACCCATGGGGCGAGCGGGAGTGGAACGGCCCTTGGAGTGACACGTGAGTTGGGATGGACAGCTTGTTTCACTGGGAAATTCTTCCCTGTGAGGGTGGTGAGGCACTGGCACAGGTTGCTCAGAGAAGCTTGGATGCCCTATGCCTGGAAGCATTCGAGGCGAAGTTGGATGGGGCTTTGAGCGACCTGGTCTAGTGGAAGGTGCCCCTACTCATAGCAGGAGGGATGGAACAAGATGATATTTAAGATCCTTTCCAACCTAAATCATTCTGTGATTCCATGATTCCATATTTGTTCATACTAGTGAAGGATGCTTATAGCTCACCTTTGTGCTCCCAGTCTTGTTCCAGCAAAATGAGCACCCAACAGTATCAACCTCTGCCACCACTGGCTGCTGTGATGGCTGTGGATGAGATGAGGAACCAAGGACTGGTGCAACCACAGCCTTTGGCTAGAGTCAGTTTTGTTGTCTTCATGGATAGGCCTGTGATTCTACTGGCTGAATAAAATCTTGCCAGGCTGGATTTACCTCCACTGATCAGGAAGGAAGTTGAAGTTCCAAGCCGTGCTGCATTTCCCTGTGTTTGGCAGATGACCTAACCACAGCAGCATGGGGACTAGCTTTATACCGTCCTTGAACCTCGAATTCTTGTGTGTCCCTTACCTCTGAGTAATGATCCTGTTCTCTTCCCTCAGCTCTGAGGAGTGGCAGAAAGTGAGTAAAAGTGAGAGAGAGAAGATGGGAATGACAGTGGAAGATGATGGAGAGTTCTGGTAAGTCCCTCCTGGGTTTGTCACCACAGGCCATGCCCACAGCATCCTCCCGCCCCGTGGAGTGTGTACATCATTTCGATGCATACAGCTATCCAGAGAAAACAGGCTTCCAAGCCGTAGGATCTCTAGTGAAGCCCCCTCCTTGAGCCCATGGGTGTTAGCTTTGGGTGGCCATGACCCTGGGATTGCAAGCTGCTCTGTATCACACAGGGGCCAGACCATTTCACCAAGGTACTGAGAACCTGGTATAAATGTGCTGAACTTCACAGACTCACCAGGAACATTTCAGTAGCACATTTACCCTTGGGTGGGGAAAGGGACACTGTGCTACTTCTCCTGCTCCAAAACACAGAGATCTGTTGTTTAAACTCAAGAAGTATTTACTGCAGGCATAGACAAAAGTATCTCCGTCTCTTTTGGAGATATTTGATGAATAACTTTTGTTATTCATCAGCCATCAGAGACAACCCACACTCTCTAACAGGTGATCAAGAAAATCCCTGCAGTGTACTTTTCCAGGGAATGAAGCAGCATAACCCACTTCTGTCCTTTCCTGATTCAGGATGACCTTTGAAGATTTCTGCAAATACTTCACGGACATCATCAAGTGCCGTCTGATCAACACCTCCTACCTGAGCATCCACAAGACCTGGGAGGAGGCAGTGCTACATGGGGCATGGACCAGAAGCAGTGACCCATTGAAGAACCGCTCCGGAGGCTGCATCAACCACAAGGACACCTTTCTGCAGAACCCTCAAGTGAGTAATGGGGCAGAGGCCCTTTTGGAGCCTTCACATGTGCTTCCAAGTGTTTAACTCTCCTACAGGGACCTAGAAGGCTGAAACGACTACCAGGCCTCTGATAGATTATTTGTGCTTATGGCAATTCTCTGGCACAGCATGACCAGCATCGAGGCCAGCTCTATTAACCTTCTCCCTCTTATCAGGGAGACTGCATCCAAGTGCCTGGTGTAGAGCATCTTGGCACAAGGAAAAAACAAACTGTGCCACAGGGTAGCAGTGTTGGCTGGTTCCAGTCCAGGAGTCATTTCCAGCAATCTGGATGTCTGAATGACCAGATTCCAGGTTTTTTGCCCAAACTTCAACACTGTTAAATTTACCAGGACAGGTGTAGCCCATGGAGCCATTTCCTTCTAGCTTGAAGTTCATCTCCTGGAACAAACTTTTCTGGAGAAAAGGTGTCTCAAGGGGACCTTATGGCTCTCTACAACTGCCTGAAAGGAGATTGTATCCAGGTGGGAGTCAGTCTCTTCTCCCAGGTAACAAGTGGTAGTACAAGAGAAAACAGCCTCAAGTTGTGCCAGGGGAGGTTTAGATTGAATATTAGGGAAAACTTTTTCAGTGGAAGGGTGAAGATGTTAGAAGAGGCTTCCTAGGGCCATGGTGAAATCACCATTTCTGGAAGTGTTCAAAAGACGTGTGATGTGGCACTTGGGGACATGGTTTAGTGGTGAACTTGGCATTGCTTGGGTAAGGGTTGGACTGGATGATCTTAGACGTCTTTTCCAACATAAATGATTCTACAATTGTCTTGTCCTGCTCTGAACTGGGATTCTCAGTATCACAAGTGAGGTCCTTTTGAGTCCTTCATCTAACAAGCAGATGAAAGATGGTCTGGTCCATTGCAGGAGTTGTCATCAAGGATGTGGGAGAGTTGTTTTCAGCTTCCAGTTCTGTGTTAGCCTTTGTCTTAGGTCTCTGAACATCAGTTCGTCCTTCCATGCCTTATACAAGGACTTCTGGCAGACGGCAAGGGATGAAAGTCTCTGGTATAAGACTACATCAAGACTGCTTGGATTCTGCTGAGCAATTCAAAGACTGGATTTCGCAGTATTTCTCTAAGATGAGCCAGAAAGGTCCCTGTCTTGGCAAGTTGATGCCAGGTCCCAAGTAGAGGGTGTATGGGCTCTCAGAGTGGGTACTGAAGCCAGGCTGTCCCTGCATGGAGATGGATAGGGAGAAACTGATGTTAAATCTGTTAAATCCACCCCCACCCATGCCCAGGGATCCTGTATTAATAAAAACCTCCCTTACCTTTCTCTTTTTGCTTCTAGTATGTGTTCGATGTGAAGAAGGCAGAAGATGAAGTGCTGATCTCCATCCAGCAGAAGCCCAAAAGGACCAGTCGCAAAGAGGGCAAAGGAGAGAACTTGGCCATAGGCTTTGATATCCATAAGGTAGGCTGGGGTTCCTGTGTGTTGGCCTGAATGCCGCCATAAATTTGTTGGTTGTGGAGTGGTACATCAGTCCTGCATGACCATATCGCTCATTTAAGTATTATCTGGGTGCTTCTGGGGTGCCATCAGCACAGCCTGCCCTCCTCTGGAGATGAAGAGGGATACCAAAGGGGACAGCATGCAAAACAAGTTGCCCAGAGCAGCTGTGGATGCCACACCCCGGAAATGCTCAAGGCCAGGATGGATGTGGCTTTGAGTAACCTGTTCTAGTGGGAGGTGTCCCTGCCCATGACAGGGGATTGAAACTAGATGATCTTTAAGGTCCCTTCCAACCCAAACCATTCTGTGATTCTGCGCAGTTCTTGCTAAAAGCAATGATTAGTCTTTTCTCTCCAAATGTTGAAATCTGTTAGATTAATCCTTACGTGTTGTTTTCTGGGTCCCCAGTGTTAAGCTGTGATGCAAGAGATGAGTCCCTGAGCCAAAAGAATTGGGAAAGCCACGTCTACACTTGCTTTCCACCCAGCACAGTTGGGACCAATTTGCTGGTTCTCTTAACTCCAGGTCTCCTGGCATTGTGACTCAGTCCTTGCAGCCTTTTCCCCCCTGTGGTGGATACCAGTACGTTTTCAGCCAGTGACAGTCCGCTGACCATCCCGCTGTGGTCTCTGCCCAGGTGGAGTTGAATAGGAACTACCGGATGCACACCCTGCAGCAGAAGGTGGCCAGCTCCATCTACATCAACTCCCGCAGTGTCTTCCTGAGGACAGACCTGAAGGAAGGCCGCTACGTCATCATCCCCACCACTTTTGACCCTGGTCATGAAGGCGAGTTCCTTCTCAGGATTTTCACAGACGTGCCTTCGGATTGCCGGTAAGGAGAACGAACAGGGATGGGGAGGAACTGGCTCTTTGGAGACAGCCCTGTGCTTTTGATTTGTGGTTTTCCTTAATGGTCATAGCCTTGCCTGCAGCTGCTCTTTGGCTTTCTGTTAAGGGTGGTCAAGAGACAGGACATCTTTACAGGTCTCTCCACAGACATGCAGAGAAGTTCCCACTCTGCTTCTAAGCATGATATGGGAGAGCATCTCAAACCTAGGTTGAGGAGATTGGAATGGGGAGCAGAGTCTGACAGTGGATAGTCACAAAATTACAGAATATTCTGAGTTGGAAGGGACCCACAAGGATCATCCAAAGATCATTGAGTCCAACTCTTAAGTGAATGGCCTGTACAGTCCTTCATTGTGCCAGAGCAAACTCTTTGGGGTAAGATTAGGCACCTCTCAAAGGCCACGTGTTTCTCCTTGCAGAGAGCTGACATTGGATGAGCCACCACACACCTGCTGGAGTGGGATGTGTGGCTACCCGCAAGTAGTATCCCAGATCCATGTCCTTGCTGCAGCTGGGCTCAAGAATCAGGACTCCCAAGGAGGTACTGCTCTTTTCCTGCCTGTTGTCTGGCCCCAGAGGAGTTGGGAGGTGGTTTATAAAGTGGGACATTGCTGGAATTTATATTGTTGCATTTCCCTGGTCTTAAAATTAAGAACTAAACATGGTTTAAGGGAAAAAGGGGTTTTTACCTCGGTATTTATTTAAGGATCCTTAAGGTGCACCACTTCATCCAGGTGGAATGTGCTGAAATGCACACTGAAATGCACCTCAAAATGCCCACCGACGGTGGATCACATACACAATTTATAGACCTTGCAAATTAGCTTATCTATCAAAGATTCCCCAATGAGAGGCTCAAATGAACCCCCCATCCTGAGGAATCCCACCCTGGATGGGCCTATCTTAGTTTACAGGATGTTCTAGGGAAGACCTTGGTTTCTCAGGATAGCATAGGGCTTTCTGGCTTCCAACTGCGAGGCCTCCAGAATGTTTGGTCTCCTGGCTTAATGGAATATTGGGTCTAAGCTAAGTTATCAGACTTAAGGAATTACAAGTATGCATGCTAAAAGCACTGGGGATACATAAAAGCTATATAAAAGGGTATATAAAAGGTATATATAAAAAAGGCAAAAAAATCATCATGTCATTAATATCCTCAGATATTTTTTTCAGTGAACAAATCTGATTCAGACACCAGAGGAGGAGAAAGTCCATGGAGAACCAAACTCACTTCTTGCAGTGGACATGATCTGGGAGCTGTTATATTTAGGCTGTTATCTGAGACCCTCCCAAAACCTCCCCAAAGCCCTTAGCAGGGGTCCTATAACAACCCAAGCTTTCCTCCCAAGTACGAGCAGCTGTAAAAGTCAGGAATTGTATTTAAAGGCGTTTTAGTAGGAAGGACGGAGAAAGAGCCTGATGTGTAGTATTCATCCCTGGAGGCTGGATAAATGTCTTATCAGTAAAGGGTTTGTCAAATTTAGGTCACTTTGGGATGGTGTGGCTCTAGATCAATTCTGACATCCATCACTTTTCTTGCACGGAAGATGGCAGCAGGACCATACCTCCCCACGTCCTGCAGCCACACAGAGGCTCATGGCAAGAGCCCCGTGTTCTGTCTGCCTGGAGCATCTGGACCAAGAAACCCCATGGCAGTGATAGCTTGTGCTGGGAGATTGCTAAAGTTGAGATGAAAGGTCTAGAGGTTGCAGTTAGAGAAGCAAATATCTTTCCACCATGGAAATAGACCAGATCCTAGCCTTTCTGCCCCATTTCCTGAGTCAAGGACATGTGGTGATTGTGGCAAGATTTAGCCAAACGCTTTCAAGCCAAATTTAAGGTATAAAAATTGAAAACTTAAAAGATCTAAATAAAAACCCAATTAAAATTACACTTTTTTTCACCCAAGAATTATTATCAGGGCTGCCTATCACTATATCCCTGAAAGTAACGAGCAGGATCTTTCCTAAGCAAGGATTAGTCAAATGTGCTTACTTATCACGTGCCACAAAGGGAGTTCTTATAACCCATCTGGTGTTTGGGGAGGGAATTTAACCCTAGGCAGGTGGTTTTTTCTTGGATTATTCACAACAGGTCAGTGCACCTGTAGCAATGCAGGGAAATCAGTAGCCAAAGGTCTCTGAACTGTTCACAGAAACAAGGTTTATCTTTTCTTCAGACAAGAGGACATGTGGATTCTGGAGTCATAAAACATTTTCTCCACAAAAACCCCTTGGGAATTGCTTTCTTCCAGCTGTTTTCCAGCTGTTCAGCTCCCACCACCAACAGTGTGTTTGGTGTTTTCCAGTGCAATGGTATCTCTCACACATCCCAGCCCAGGCCTTTCACAATACTTTGGAAATAGTGATTTACGGATAGGAATTTGGCTCTGGCTGATGGAATCCCTGGATGCAATGGGGCATCCCAAAAGACAAGGTAATTTGGGAAAACAGCTGTGAAATCCAGCAGCTGTGTCTCACCAGGGGAGCCAGGACCTTGCAAACAGAAATCTAGCAAAGAGGTGGTCTGGCAATCAAAATCCCTGGCCCTCAGAAGGGGCTGGTTTGTTCCTCCTCATTTCCACATTTCCCTTGGACAAGAAAACTCTTCCAACTGGTCTGTGTTTCCATCATAGCAACTAAAGTTCGTGGTAAGAAAATGCATTCTGGCAGTTAAATTTCCATAGCAATAGCTCTTTCTCTTCTGAAATTCCCAAAACAAGCACTTTGTTTGGCAAGATGAAAGTATTCACTCATGAGGGACTCTTTCCTTCTCCTGGAAGCTCATCCTGCTGTGGGCTGGTGGTATGTGAACTTGGTAACTTTATCCTCCATCTGGTATTTCCTTGTGTGAGCCTCTTTCTCTTCTCCATGGTTTTAATTCTGCCTGCCTCTAGGAGAGCAAATCCTGAAAGGAGGGTTGAGTAGGATGGTGTCCTCCATGGAACATTTACTGCAATGGTCAGGAGGATTTGGAGTGGTGAAGGTGTGTTTCTGTAGAATAGGGGGACAAGAGAGGTGGCCCTTTCATAGAACCATAGAATTGTTTCAGTTGGAAAAGCCCTCTAAGATCATCAAGTCCAACCCTTAACCCAGCACTGCCAAGTCCACCACTAAATCCTGTCCCCAAGTGCCACATCTACACATCTTTTAAATCCTCCAGGGATGGCGACTGTACCACTGCTCTGGGCAGCCTGTTCCAGTGCTTGATAACCCTTTTGATGAATTAGTTTTTCCTAATATCCAGTCTAAACCTCCGCTGGTGCAATTTGAGGCCTTTTCCTCTCGTCCTGTCACTTGTTTCCTGGGAGAAGAGACCAACCCCCACCTCATTGCATCCTCTATTCGGATAGTTTTAGGAGTCATAAGGTCCCCCCGAGCCTCCTTTTCTCCAGGCTAAGCCCCCCCAGCTCCTTCAGCTGCTCCTCATCAGATTTGTGCTCCATCCAGACCCTTCCCTAGCTTCTTAGCAGTCCATCAGCACCTGCTGCCCAGGGACAATGTCACGTAATAGAATTAAACCCAAACAGCTGAGCTCCATGGACATCATCCAGGGTGTGACAGATGCTTTGGCAGATACCCATCTCCTCTGGTGGAATATGGAGGCAGAGTACTGCATGACACCCCTGGAAAAGGACTCTAAGGAATTACAGAAGCTACAACAAACCAAAAATTCCCCTTTCTCTCTTCAGGAGCTGACCCTTATGTGATCATCAAGTGCGAAGGGCAAAAGGTTCGCTCTCCGGTGAAGAAGAACACGGTATCACCAGAATTCGATGTGAAAGGGCTCTTCTACCGCAAGAAGCCAGGACAACCCATCATTGTTCAGGTACCTGGCAGGCAAGCAGTGGGCTGAGGGATAGAGACCCTCTCTCACTTGGACCCCCCGTCCTCTCCTCACACTGCCCACAGCAGATCTGTTCATTAGTTAGTGCAGCTCAACCTCTCACCACCACGGTGACATCTGGTAAAGGCATGTCCTTCACCCACCTCACTTCCAGAGTGACACCCCCACACCTCACCACCTCCCTGGCTTCAGCTCAGGGCACATCCCCAGTAACCTCTTCTCTCCAGTTCATGAAGGTTGGCTGCATCCCTGAAGGAGCTGCCCTCATCCCTGTTTTGTTTCCGCAGATCTGGAACCACAACTTGATAAGTGACGAGTTCTTGGGCCAAGTGGTGCTCACGGGGGATCCCAGTGACCGGCAGTCAGTGCACACCCTGCACCTCCAGGACAAGGGGAACCGGAGATCAAATGACCTCCCTGGAACCATTGCTGTGATGCTGCTCAGCAGTAACATCCTCACTAATGTCTGAGTACTCAAGGACAACTCTTCTGGTGCCACATATGTGAATATAAACATGCACACCTACATATATATATAGAGACACACAGAGCCTCCCTACCACCTGCAAAGTGTATATGAACCATGCATGCATTCCACTCCAAGGAGCCAATCTTGTGTTTTCAATGTTAAAAAATGGTGCCTTTTTTGGGGAACCGCAATGATCCTTCTGCTGGTGTCCTCTGCAGCCCCCCTGGCTGCCACGTGCGCAGTGGGAGCGCTGTGAGCACGCTGTGTGTCCTGACAGCCAGAGCACGATGCCCTGGGGCTGTTTGTTTACACAGGCTGGCACGCACACGTGCCACCACGCACACGTGTGGCCACCGCGGTCCCATCAGCTGCTTCAGTGCATCTTCAGTGTGTCTGCTTGGGTTAAGAGTAGTGTGCATGGAGTTCTCTCCCTTGAAATTGCCATGTAATCGCTTATCTGTGGAGGCACCACAGCAAAGGAGAAGTGGAAAAACCAGTCGGGGCCTGCTGGATGTTTTTTGGGTATGGGTTTGCATACTGCAACCGCAAGGAAAACGCACCAAGGCAGCCCAAATCCCAAATCCGCAGGGGCAACAAGACCAGAGGCTCCATCATTTTGGGGACAAGCTGTCTCCACCCAGGTCTTGTTCAACCCCATGCAACTCTGAAGTATACAAAGATATCAACAGCTGGGGTGGGGTAACTGTTCTCTGGGGTCAAGTTTCTGAGTCAGTCTGGACCCGGCTCCCATGTGTGCCTCCTGAACTCCCGTGGTGCCTGCTGTCTCCGTGTCTCCATGCCATCCCCATCCCAAGATCTCACCCCAGGAGCTGGGGTGGGTTGTCTGCTGGGGCTGTTCAGTGTTTAGGTAAGAGAAGATTGGTTCCTCTGAAGGCTGAAGTGTCAAGTTCAAGGGATGGGGAGCTTTGCTCTGTGGGCTCCATCTGTACTGCTGCCTACAGTGCATCATTTCTCAGTGCCTCGCTTTCTCAAATTCTTTTAAAATATAGTGGGATTTTAGCTTGTACTAGAGGAGCACTGCTCCCAGTGCAGCCTGAAAATGCTGGGAATATTTCATTCATACCAGTGTCCATCTCTCACCTTTAATTTTCAGTCTCCTGTCATGGAGTATGTGTTGCACAGTCCTAGAGCAGTCTCACAAGCACAACGCAAATGCATCCTTGGGGACGTGTCTAGGGCCACGGTCTGCTCCTGATTTCCATGAAAACTGGGTTAATCTTCCTTTTTCCACTGGGTGGCAGAATCTGGCTTCTTATAAACCATCCCAGATAAACCAAACAACAACCCGTTGTCTGGCCTTTCAGCAGCTGACTAGGACAAGTTTCAAGCCCTTTTTTTTCTCCTGTTTTTTGGGATTTTTTTATTCATGTGCCTTTAAAGTGGTGCAAGTTAAGGGATTTTTCTGTCAGATTTTTTAACAAGCAAATATTTTGCGGTCACCTGCATGCAAGTGGAAATTAATGCATGTGATAAAATCTTTGAATCTTGGTAAATTTTGACCTGAGCAGAGTCCTTTTCCTGCAAGAAAAGTGAACAGGAAAGCCTTCTTTTGCCATAGCAAATGGTTTCTGCTTGTCCTACTGAACACCCATGTTTGTCCTGCAAGTCTGTTTCGGTTTTTTTTAAAAAGTCCCTAAAGATCTGCTAAGTCTGAAACATGGTAGTGTTCCCCAAAGTCACAGTACCTGCTAGCTCAGTTCTTGGTGCAACCAGAAGCTGATGGTGCAACTGCAGGGATTTTTGCAAGCTGCTTTTCCCCTTTCCTCATCTTCACAGTCCTGCAGTTATGAGTTGGCTTTTTTACCAAATTTGCTTATGTTCTTAGGTCTTGTTTTTCAGGACTTAAAGGCAAGCAGAGGTCCCCATGATGCTCCTTCCAGACCTCAGTTACTCCTGGCTTGCACTGAGCACCCTCCAACTCCAGGTGCCATCACTGGGACCAAGTTTGGTTCAGCATCTTGCAGAATTGACTTAAATGCTCCTAGTTAGGTAAAGCAACTTTTTGATCCTTTGAGGTCAAAGCAAATCCTTGAATTTGGGAAGACCAATGCAGAGATATTTTGATTTTATCCTCGTTTTGTTTATGAGACTCATCACTGACAATAAATGGAAGCAGGATTGTGGGGTTAGAAGGTATGATCTGGATCTTAGGAGAAGATCTCACAGGCTTATGTTCAGAGTGATATGTGAGAGAGATGCCCAAAGATACCTCACCTGGCAGCGGGATGAGCTATTTGGCATCGCAGGAACATGACAGGACCATCATCAGCAGATGGAGGGGTCCAGCCTGCCTGCATTAGCCTTGTTTTCTCGGGAACTCAGGCTGTGGATAGCTTCAGCAAAGGAGAGCCATTTGTCCAGGAGGGCCCTGCCATGTGCCAAATGGCACCATGATCCCCAAGGAGTGGTGCCAAAGCTCACCAAGGAGTTGTGGTGCCCTGGTACCCACGGGCAGCCCCCTTTCTCCCTACAGAGAATCAAGCCATAAAGAGAGGAAAGGCAGCTTTTTAATAACTTCTTAAAAAAAAAAATCATCACTCTGTATCAGGACCAAATTGTCTTAATATCAGTAATATTTGTTCTTCTTAAAAAAAAAAAAAAAAAGAGAGAAAACTTTGGAAAAGTTAGAGCAGAAGCCTTCTTCCCCTGCATTTCCAGTGGAATAACAAAAATTACCTTTCTTACTCTTCTTTTTGTATTATTTGGAGAGCAGATGAGGGAAGGGAATTATTGAAATGCCATTCCTATTGTTGATGCCTTTTCTCTTTGAATGAAGTAAACAGAAATATTCAGGGGTTTTTGGGGTTTTTTGTTTTTGTTTTTGTTTTGAGAGGAGGGCAGGTCTGAAAAGCACTTTCCAGTCCCTCATGAGTGGGGTAGGACATGTGTCTGATGTATTTCACATTCCTTTTGTTAATCATTTCAATGGTTGCAGGCAGCCTGGCATTACACTCTGTGGAATCCATTTCTTTTTGACATCTGCCTGTTAAAACAGGCTGTGACTTGTCTTCATCTCCAAAGGCACTGACATGTCGTGCTGCACAAGGTCAGAGAGTGGTCCAAACAGAAAGCCAACATTGTACAGCTGTAAACCTCCTATAAATAAATAAATTGTGTATATTTTATTCAGACTCCTTGCCTTTGAACTGCTTTGTTCTTCCAGAATGCTTTTGACGGGCACAAGGTGGCTCTGCAGAGCCTTTTGAATTTGCTTGATTTACCAAAGTCCATTCAAATTATTTTCCCTGCAAACTTTGAGACTGAGGCAAGGTGATCTGCATGAGGCTTTCACACAAGGTTACACTCACATTCACTGAGGAAATCCACGGAGAGGATGGGTAACCTCCTCTAACTATAAATAGCCTTTGCATCCTATACCCCAGAGTCACCACAGTGCAGGGCACTTGGTTTTTTGAGCCTCCCCTGACTTGGAAAAGAGCTCTGCAGATTGCTGAAA
>VZRS01009803.1:471482-538676 GCA_013398055.1 Ifrita kowaldi
GAGTTTATGGGTGAAGTGGAAGGAGAAAGAGGGTTTTGGATGGCTTTCCCTCAGAAAACAAACACAATGCACATGGGGAGCATTTGAAAAGCCCAGCCCTGCCCATGGGTATCTCCAGTGTTGCTGCTGCAACATACAGCCCCAAAGCTCTGGCACTGGGATCTCACTTCCATCTCAGCTTCCCTCCACCAGCTGTGCTCAAAGTCTTTGCAGCATGAAGGAGCTGTGTGCTTCTGCAGCCCACCCTTAGGAGCCTGGAGCAGACATCTGGAAAAAGCCCTTTTATTGTGGGGTGGAGGTGTCTTCCCAGACCCTCCAGCTCCTGGGATCATCCTCTGGGACAAAATGTGTCACCAAAAGATAGACAGAGAAATAAGCATCCTGCTCCTTTGCCTCCACCACTGAAACAGCTTAAAAGGACCTTTCTTAGGGGAAAAGCCTCACAAACACCTCAATCCCCCAAACATCCTGATACTCTCACGGGAGGTGTCCTGAGCAGCAGACCTGGCTGGGCACATATGGGGCTGTGATATTTGTTGCTGGACATAGCACAGGAGCTCTGGTGTAGACCAGGCAGCTTTACTGAGTCTTGCTTTGTGCACACTCTATAAAAAAGGTCTATGCAAGCCTGGATAAGCCACAGACCATCATGTAGGCATGGAGTTTGTGCTTTCCCACCAACATCCACACCTCGATTTTGCTGGTAGTGGGGCAGTGGGCTTAAAAGTGTAGGTTGCTTTGCAGCCCTGCCAGTGTCTATGCCAGTGGTGCACGCCAACATGGAGGTAGGGATGCTGGTGTGGGACACCAGCACATGAGTGTGGAGATGTGCGGAGACTGTGCATGTTTGGAGACCAGCAGCAAGTGGTAGAGCAGTGCACAGCTCCAGGCAGGATCCAGCCCAGGCTCACCAAGGGTCCTGCAGCATCTCCTCATCCCTCCAGCAGGGTCATTTGCCAGGGATTTCTTCTCACAACATTAGTTTCATATAGTTTCATATTAGTTTTCATAGGGGAGTTTTTTAAAGGACTTTTTGTGAGGGCATGTTTTGATGGAACAAGTGGGGAATGGCTTTAAAGTGAAAGGGTGGGGTCAGATGAGAAACCTGGAAGAAATTCTTTAGTGTGAGCTTGGTGAGGCACTGGCACAAGGTGCCCAGAGAAGCTGTGAATGTCCCACCCCTGCAAGTGCTCAAGGCCAGGTTGGACGGGGCTCTGAGCAACCTGGTCTAGTGAAAGGTGTCCCTGCCCATGGCAGGAGGCTGGAACAAGATGATCTTGAAGGTCCCTTCCAACCCAAATCATTCTATGATTCTATGATTCAATGGTAAATGGGCAGTTCAGGGCCTGCCTTTGACCTGAAAGAGCATCTTCGTGGAGGAACAGACATCCATCCTATGGCTGAAAGTTGATGCTGAAGTATTTCTTCTTGCAGCTGGATCCCCCATAGCCACCATCTTCTCACTTTAATGCCTGCATACATTCCCCGCCATACGAGCCTCCTGCCGCTCAAAAGGATGAGGGATTTCCAGCAGGAAGGGCTGCAGAGGTAGAAGGGCCTTCAGCAATGGGATGGATTCATTGCCTGTCCCTCAGAACTGTTCAGGTGCTGCCGCATCCTTGGCCAATAACCCAGGTTAATACCCAGGGACTGGCCACTGGAGTCTGTTCTGAGCAGTTGTCTGAAGGCTCCCTGCCCTCTTCAAATCCCACCTCCAAACCCAGTGGTGCAGTCAGGAAGCACCTGTGTTCCTGGCAGAGCCTACCTCACTGCCTTTCCACACGAGCATGGGTCATGCTGGGCACAAGGAAAGGCTGCGCAAGCCTTTCCAAGCACATCAGATGCAGTCCAGAGCAAAGCCCAGACACAGCCAGGATCTGCCCTCACATCCACACCAACTATACTGACACAGTGAGGAGGGCTTGACTGAAACTGAGCATGGCCCCGGGTGGTCACAAATCATCTGTCTTGAGTTCAGGGTCAGCTGAGTCTGTTCATGGCTGAGGACTGGACAGCAGCAGGGCATTTCTAAGGGCTGGGGAAGGGAGCAGGTGACTGTGCTGTGACTTCTACGCTTTGAGCAGAGTTCCTGGTTAGCTTTGAAGCAAGGAGGCTCCCTCTTACTGCTCCTTAATTTTGCAGCATCACCAAAACAATGCAGTCAGGTCCCCAGGAGGATTTCCAGCCCCCTCATTCGTAAGTGGAGCTTAGAAACAAATTTTATGATAACACTGCAAATAAAAAGGTGTGTTTTGCACTTTTCACGAGCTAAAATGACAAGCTTTATACCTAAGTAAGAAACCTTGGTAGTGTTTTGTAGCGCAATTAAAATCCAACCCCACCTTCCTCAGCAGGAAGGAAAAAAGACAGTAGCCCAGATTTGGGCAGGGAGTCACCAGGTCAGAGTTAAGCTTCTAGGCAAAAGCTCAGCTCTGAGTTTCCTCGTCCTCAAGTGTTTTCCTGTCCCAGTTTTTACATTTACAAGTGCAAAAGGCTGGTGCATTCAAACCAGGACACCTGTCAGCTCCTGGCCTCACCCCACAGGACCTCAGTACAGTCCCTTGCACAGGCCAGAGACCATTTTCCACAGGGCAGGAGTACTCTTCCAGCCACCCTTTAGCCCAAGAATCCATCAGGGCTCCGTGCAACGAGGACTTGGAACTGCAGATAAACTTGTAGCAGGGATCTCCATGGGTGCTATGAAAACATTTTACAGGAGCAGATAGTGATAGGAAAAGGAGGTATGGTTTTAAACTTAAAGAAGGGAGATTTAGATTAGATATTAGGAATAAATTTTTTTACTGTGAGCATGGTGAGGCACTGGAAAAGACTGTTTGCCCAGAGAAGCTGTGGATGCCCCATCCCTGGAAGTGTTCAAGGCCAGGCTGGGATGGGGCTTTGAGCAACCTGGTCTAGTGGAAGGTGCCCCTGCCCATGGCAGGGGGTTTGGAACTAGGTGAACTGTAAGGTCCCTTCCAACCCAGGCCATTCTATGATTTTATGATACCATGATCCAGGGGAGACTCCGGGGATGCAGGGGGACGCACCCTTGGAGAGTGAGGCTGCTGCGGGAGTTGCGGCGCTTGCGGTACCAGGGATGGAGGTGCCACACGCACACTCACACACACTCACACCCCACACCACACCCACTCCCACACCAGGGGCTGGCTGTAGCCCGGCTCCTCCCCCGCTAAGAGGCTCAGCCAGGGCAGGCGCTGCCCTCGCTTGGTGCTGGAGGCAGCGCGGCTCCGCGCCGGGCGCCCGTGCCCCGTCCCCTCCGCCGTCCCTGGCCATGCCCCGCTAAGGTAAGGCGGAGCGCGGGGCAGGCGGCACCCGGGGGAGCCAGGCGGGGGGCTGGGGATGCTCCGGGTGGGGTGCAGCGGGGCTGCGATGGGGGTGCTGTGGGATGCGGAGGGGCGCGGTGAGGTGCGATGGGTGGGATGGATGGGGGTGCCCCCGCCGGGGCTGCGGGCAGCGAGTCGGATCAAACCTGGGGAAGAGGCTGCGCTCGATGGGAGGGGGGAGACGACACGACCGCAGACCTGCCAACAGTGCCCGGCAGCCCCGAGCCAGCTCGGCTCCTTCACCATGGATTAGTGGCTCGGTAATTTCTAGCTGCTGCTTAATTTGTCTGGGGTCACCTAGCAGTGAGCTGGAGTGAAGGGTGGAGGGCATTGCCCTCCTGTGCTGTGTTGTGCAGCCCTCCACCCCTTTGCTCCACAGCCCTTTCACAGTCAGGGATACCTCTGGAAGTGCTTAAACATGGGGAGAGGCTTTGGGGCATGTCCCTCCCTGCTGCATGGATCCCCTGACAGTAGTACAAGACCCCAGGTGTCCTCCCAGTCCACCTCGCCCTCTCCCTGCTTTCATACAGCTCCAAATACACCATTTAGGTGGATAAAGCACAGCCTGCTCTCAGGTGGCTGGTGCTCTTCAGGGAGCGACAGGAGTTTTCCCCAGCTGCAGCATAGCACAGATTGTGTCCAGGCTAGTTTTGGGGGGTGTTCCCTGGGTCACACCGGTGCTGGTAAGCGGTACCCAGGACCTTCCAGGCTATTTAAATTATTAGGACCATCCCTGGGAAAGGACTGAGACTTGATATGGCATAGGCAATTCCCACAAGGCAGTTTGCATTTTGCTGCCTGGTTTGGGAGTATGATGTTTTGTACAGGGGCTGTGCTGGACCAGCTGAGCACGGTGCCAAAGAAAAGTCCCAGGGTTTCATAGGATATTTACAATTACTTTATCCTGAGGGAAGTGGAACAGTGGAACTGACATATCTTGGTGTCTCTGGGAAGACTGGGGTGTATGGTGGAGAACCTGGCATGTAGGCAACATGAAGGGGGAGTTTGAAAGGCAACACGCCAGTGGGTCTGAGGTTGCCTGGTCGCCCCTTGCTTTTTAGTCTCCCCTTGCTTTTTAGTCTCCCCTGCAGAAGGAGGTGGTAGAAGCTAGAGATGATTTTCTCACAGCCCTAGGCTGTGCTGCTGGTGTGAGTGCTTCTCGCCACAGTCTGGGCAAAAGGATGTCCAAGAACCAACCATGTGGGGTTAAACTATGCATTACATAAAGATGGCAAGGACAGGGTTGTAGCAAGATGACTCCTCGCCCATGCACCACTGTAGGATGCTATGGGTCTTACTCTTCCCATGAGGTGAGGGACTGCAAGCTCCCAACACTGGTAGTGTGAAGGTATGGAATGGTTTTGCAGCTTTGACTGAGCTTTGTCAAAGCTTCAATCAAAACCTGCATCCCTGTGAGACCCTGTGAAGTCTCCTCTCTGCCCTGTGCCTAAACTGTCCCAGGGACAAACAAGGGTAAAAACAACCAAGACAGCACTTCCCTCTTGTTCATTGATGGTCAAAACTGTTTTTACCTGTGGCTTTGCAATCTCTGAGCCCTTACGATTCCCAAATATGCGTATCTAAATTATGTTTAACTTTGTGATGATGGCCTGGTAACAAACTGTCCTTCTTCTCTCCCTGACCTGTTTGAAAGCTTTGATCCCCTGTAAAACTAAGATGTAGGGCCAAAGTCTCTTCTAGGGCTGTTTGGGGTAAGACTGGAGTAACTTCATGGGATCTCCCCATGGAGAGGCATTTGTGGGATCTGAATCCTGTCCAGGGATGACCCTGTTTTCAAGGCAATTTTATTTCTAACTCCTTTCCCCTCCTCAGAGCAGCCGATTCATCTCACTAGCTGTTAAGTTTCCCCGGGCTGAGGGCTGCTGTACAGTGTTTCTGTCTTACACTTGCTAACTTGTGACTTCGCAATCCTTGGGTTGCCATGGAAAGGATTATGCTGTGATTAATGAAGGCATTGTCAGCTAATAGTTTTTTTCAAAGCCTTTCCTGGAGCTGCAGAGAACAGCTTCCAAGCCTGGCAGAAAGGGGCTGACAGGATAGGTGGCTGCAGGCACTCAGTCCTGGGCACATTTTTGGTTGTCCACATCAAGACCATGCTGTCCATAGCTGGCTGCAGTCACTGTCGCATCGCCTCTGCCAGTCCCTTTTGAGGGTGAGAGGAAAAACAGGGGGGGATTATTGTTTTCTTGGAGCAGAGCCAGTGTTTTTTTGCTCCCAAAGCAGAGTGGGACAAGTGTCACTGTACCATGGGTCTGGCAGGATATGGAGACGGCGTGTAAGACGGCTTTGCTCTGTGAAACCCTCCTCTCTGCTAGGCAATGTCCAAGGAGAAGTGATATGGGGTGAACCTATGTGTTTGTGACTTTCTGGTCCCCCAGTCATGTGCTAGGTAGAGGCAGAAAGCTTATCAGGACAGCACTGCCCCAGCAGTGTCCATGTTTATGCTGTCTGTCCAACCCCAGGCAGACCCTCCCAAACCCTGCTGTGCCTGGAGCTGTGCACGGAGCCCCTGCTCTGAACTGTAGAAACACAATGGTTGGAAAAGCCCTCTAAGGTCATCAAGTCCAACCCTCAATTCAGCACTGCCAAGTCCACCACTAAACCGTGTACCCAAGTCCCGCATCTACGCATCCTTTAAATACCTCTAGGGATGATGACTCCACCACTTCCCTGGGCAGCCTGTTCCAGTGCTTGACCACCCTGTCTGCAAAAAAAGTCGTCCTAGTATCCAATATAGAGCTCTCCTAGTCAGACACTAGTAGAGAGCAGAGTGCAGTTGTGCCCACCTGCACAAAGGGAGTGCAAAACATGAAAATCCAATGAAAAACAGGCATTTTAAGTAGATTGAGTGCCAAGTGAAAATAGAAAAGTTAGAAATCCATAGCCAGAAATCTCTGTGGACCCCTTCATTTCTTGGCATTGTTGGATGATTCCCCCCCAGACCTGCCCAGCCTGAGCAGCTAAGTAGCAGATTCTACTTCAGCCCAGCTGGAATCTAAAAACTGAGTACTTGGTCCCACTGTCAGCCTCAGAGCGGTCACAGAAAATCATTGAGCTCTTTTGGACTACATTCCCAGCAAATGCCTTTCCCAGGATGTTGGTTCAGCTGCTGCCATCCCCTTTCCTGCATTTAACCTGGTGTAATGACACAGCATTTGCCCGGGGTGGAGATGACCTGAACGCAGTTTTACATGCATGAAAGGAGTTAAAACTTACACTGTAGGTTGACTGTAGACTGACAGGTGCCTGGGGGGGAAGGTTTACACTGCTGCTGTTACTGCACAACCAGCCTGGTCTCCACTTTTATGGATGTGGAGGAAGGAAGACTTGCAAGAGGATGTGACTGATGTTACGTGGAGTGCTGGGAGAATGGAGCCTCTGTGAATCCTGGTTTTGTCCTCTCTTCCCATCTGACTCTGGCTTGTACAGTGGGAGCTGTGCTTGGAAGGGCTTCGCCCCATCAGACAAAGCCACTCTCTTCAGCTGTTCCTGACTTTGGAAATGGGAAGATAAATCTGGGATCATGGTAGCTGTCAATGTCTCCATGTAAATGTCAAGACTTCTAGAAGTATTATAGAATCATGGAATGGTTTGGGTTGGAAGGGACTTTAATGATTAACTCATTTCTACCCATCCTGCTGTGGGCAGGGATACCTTCTACTAGACCAGGTTGCTCAAAGTCCCATCTAACCTGGCACTGATCACTTAGATTCAGTCTTGTAAGCCTTGCAGGTTGCAGCTGTGAAACACCTTCCATCTGAGCAGGACTCACCTGCCCAAAACGCTGGGACACAGGGAAAAGGTGCTCTGGGCTGTGCTAGTTTGGGACCAGGACCCAAATATTGGGACCAAGCCCTTCTGTGTTCCTCCTCATAACTGCCATTGTCCAGAGAGCAAATTCCACTCCTCTGCTGATTTATCTCATATCAAGTAATCTAAACCAAAAATGGTTCCACCGCAGAGAATTCTGAGAAAGGAAAGATGGTCAGAGGTCTGGAACACCTTCCACAGGAGGAATGATTGTTTAGACAAAGGCTCCAAGCTGAGGAGAGGTGGGAAGAAGATATTTTATAGATCCTGGAAGATCATGTTTGCACAGGGAGTGCAAAAGGAAGATTTTCCTTCATTTTCCTTTGAAATACAAAAATTAGGGAGCATCAAGTAAAGCTTCTAGAGACCAGGCTCAAAGATAAAAAGACTTTTCACAATCTGGCATCTGTGGCGCTCCTTATGGCAGAACTTCATGGATTCTCAAAGTATTGGGTTAAAAAAAGCACTCAGACAAGTTTCATTTACAAAAAGCCTCTAAGAAACTATAAGCATATATATTAAAAAAAAAAACAAACCTACAATTTTTTGGCTCTAGAAGTTCTTGAGCTGCGAATTATTAGTTCCGGGGGGAATATTGCAGAGTAATGCCACTAGAGCTGCTTTTATACTGCTTCTTAGGCATCCTCTGTCAGAGAAATACAGTAGATGGGGAGCCCATCTACTATATATACATATATACACTACTATACAGGCTGGATCCAGTGTGAACTATTTTATGTGGAGCTCAACTCACTAAATAGTTGTTCATGCCCAGAGATCCTCCTTGAAACAATTCTTCTGAGGTCTCGCTGCACTTCTTAGTTGTCTTGGAGAAGATAAAGTGTCAGCTCATCATTTTAGTACAAGTGTCATGTGGGTTGAGGGAAATATAACAAAACCTGTTCTCTTCCTTTTTCATTGAAAATATTTTTATTCCAGCAGGTACAGAGAGGAGCTTAATGGGACTTCTTGCAGGTTCTGTATCAGATTTCGTGAAAGCCATTAGGGAATTGCCACAAAGATATTGATCAGCTGGATCTCTGCTAGAAAAGCTGGGGTTTGTGTGTGGATTCCTGTGATTTCCAGAGCTGACCCATGCTTTTGTTGGGGTCAGGCTTGCTTTGTAAGTCAGTTTTCCATGTGCCTGGTGTGTGTTGGTGTACAGGAGTTTGAATTCATGCCAACAGGAGAGGCTGGGAGAAGAAAATGCTTTGCCTCTTGGTGGCATCGAGTTCCCAGCCCAGGCAAAGCTCCCACTGAGCTCAGTGGGCTCAAACAGCTTCACAGTGACAGTGGGGCTGGAAGGGAAGGGGGAGCTCCCACAAACCACACCACCTCTCATCACCAGAGGTAGGGTCCCCTTCCCTGGCTGAGGCTGGGGGGACAGGCAGACCTCCTGCACTGGGATAGAGGAGTCCAGCACGTGTGTGCTGTGGTGAGGTAGAAGGAGCCCTGCAAGCCCAGCTAGAGTGCATCCAAGTGCTGCCTCCCACGTCCAAGCCTTTGGGTGTTTTCCAGCATCAGTGGAGGTTGCTGTTACGTTGTGATACCCCAGCTATTTCTGTCCTGCTTCCTCTCATGCCTCAGCTTTACTGGATCAGCGCCATCAAGGCCAGCAGATTTACCCTCGGCTGAGATGAACTCCAGAAACCACACACACACACACACACACACTGGGTTTGTCTCTCCTACAGCCCACAGAAGGTTTTGGTCTGGAGAAATAAAGGAGTGGTCATTTCATCTGTAATTTCTGTGTAAGAGCCTTCCTCAAGCCAAGTCTACTGAAAGTCCCCATGAGTTCTCTATGGTGTTAGTGATACACCTCCCAAACACCCCAGGCCAGGCTGGTGGTACTGCTGCATCCCTGATCCAAAAAAAAGCAACAAAACTCTCCACTAGTCCTTTAGGATTTCCTTTCATTTCTGCAGGATTTGAGAGCTACCAGCTCTCTCAGAGTGCTCGGGGTGCCCAGACACAGTCTGCCCAGGGATCAGGATCCACAGCAGGAACTATTGGATCTTTTATGTAATTCCTTAAAGCAGTGCACAGAGACTTGTAAGCAATTAACGAGCAGCTCATCCCAATCTGCTGCCATGCCAGGGAGGTCTCTCAGAGCAGGTGTTCTGCAAGGACACCATCCCTCCCATGGAAGGTATTGCTCTTCTCCAGCTCAAGACAGGGGAAGCTTTGCCTGCTAATGCCCCCAGTGCTTGTGGGTGATGGAGCAGGTCCTTATCATAGAATCATAGAATCATTAAGGCTGGAAAAAGACCTCTAAGATCTTGGACAAATGGTGAAGTAAATCAGGGCTGCAGTTGGTTCAGGTTAATTGTACCTATATGAACTAGGGTGGTGGGTAACAGAGGGTGAAAGCTGTTAGGGCAGCCTTAATGCTCTTAGAAAAAACTCTCTGGATCTGCCCCAATGCCCTGTTTTATCTGTTTTTCTCTCAGGGCAGACTACTCTTTAGAGTAGCAAACCAGGTCCTGTCCTCCCAGCCCCGAGCTGAGTCAGGGAAGATATCAAGTAAAAAGGGCTGGAACAAAAGTCAAGCTTTTCAGGTGCAGCTGTGATGTTGACCTCAGCCAGGGAAATGAGACTTGTCTCCAGAAACGACCGATTTCTTAAGTGTAGCTGAGAGCAAATGACAAATATCAACAGCTGACCCCTTTCTTTGTGTGGGTGTCTCAAAGTACTGCAAAGAAGGGTAGGAACAGAGCAACTTGTTAGTGCTGGAATAAGTTAAGGACCTGATGGAAGCTGGCTTTCTCATCTAGGCTGATTTCCATAGGAAACAAGGCTTGTGTGGCCACTCTGCCTGTCCCTTTAGATGTGTCACCTAATCACAGTAGTTTGATGATCAAGTTTACTTCAAATCTGAGCTGTAACAAGGAAACAAAGTTCCTAGACACTTCCTGAAAAGACACAGGTGAGCATGGGAGAAATCTGGTTCTCTGCAGCATGATGCCAGCTTCTGTTGGACACCTCAGGTAGGGTGAGAAATCTATTATGGATGCCCCACCTGCAGGAAAGTCTTCTTAGGAGGGACTATGTCCTACTGACCATCTAGAAATATTATCATTTGGAATTTCATCGTTGTAAATGAGGCTTTTGTTAGCACTGCTCCTCACAGAGGAAATTCTATCTATTTCTGGCTCTGCTGTTCACCAGGTGGGAACTTGTCATGGAGCAAAGCCACTTTACTTCCTGGAGACTTCAGTTCTTTTGTCCATCCAGGCTGTTTCAGCATACAATGACTTTTACTTTATGCCTATGTAACACCTAACATATAAAATCATAGAATGATTTGAGTTGCAAGAGACCTTTTAGATTATCTCTTCCAACCCACCTGCCATGGGGACAGGACATGGACACCTTCCACTAGACCAGGTTGTTCAAAGCCCCATCCAACCTGGCTTTGATCGCTTCCAGGGATGGGGCATCCACAGCTTCTCTGGGGAACCTGTTCCAGTGCCTCACCACCCTCACAGTAAAATGTTTCCTCCTAATGTCTAATCTAAATCTACCTTTTTATGTGCCCTTTAGTCTAACTCTGCTTTGACCTATGAGAGTGACTTCAGCTCAGCCAGCTGATGCCCTTTAGAGCACAGAGTATCCCCTGCACTGAATAACACCCAGCGAGGAGAGCAGGAGATCAGCAGCAAACAGCCCCTGTGACTCAGAATCCCCAGCTGAAAAATTAATATAACTTTCTGCATGTGCAGCCAGTGAGTCAGGGAGTGTCTGTCCCCCTCTCATCCGGACTATTACAGGGCTGATGTCTCCCAGCACTGCCTGATACTGCCCTGAGGGGTGTGATGGTGATTGCACCAAAGGCACCCTGAAAGGGCAGAGCAGAGTCTCCACTTAATTTTACAGTCCCTGTTCAGGCAAAACAACCTCAGGAGTCAACAGGAGTCTCAGCAGATAAAACAGGACTGGTATCTTATGATTTGAACCCACTTAATCCTAACAGCTCTTGCATTTGGAGGCTGACCCCGGCCTCTTGAAGGGCCACCCTGGATTTCTCCAGGACCATGAAAAATAAGAGGATAGTGTTAGGGCAGGCAGAAGGAGGATTTCACAAAAAATCCCAGCAAAGGCGTTCCTGCTGAGACAAAAACCCTCACAGGATTGCAACAGCTTGCAGAAGTCCTGCTCCAACCAGCATTAGTAGTGCCAAAAGGAGAGAGCCAAGGCCAGACTATTAGGGACTAACAAGAGTAGAGGTGAGACAGCTGCTTATTAGGCCAATTTAAGGCTAGAGAAGAGCAGAGGAGCTGCCTTTATTAAAGATATTCTGATCTGGAGTCATAGGCACAGAGTTGGGTGCCCTGGTTCTACTGCATGACCTTGAGGAAAGTGACATCCTCCCTTCATGCCTCAGTTTCCCTCTGTGTGAAATGAGGATAGCATTAGCCCCTCCTCCATAAATAGGCTGGGATTCAAGAAGGAATAACACAGGATAATATCTCACTGGAGTTGTTGCTAAAACAGTGGCTGCAGTAAAGACTCCCTTTAGCGCACACTTCTATAGGGAAAAAAGCAGAAGTGGGTTAGTAATTAATTTACTGAGCTGAGATTAGTTCAGACCTTACCTCTGCCATTTATTTTCTGGGTGGTGGAAGGTCATCTAGAGACTGCTGTAAAATGGAGCACCTCCCCTTAGATGTCTGGTTCCCAAACCTTTGCAACAGGCTGCCCAGATAAGCTGTGGATGCCCTGCCCCTGTTGGATGGCTCTTTGAGCAACCTGGTCTAGTGGAAATGCTCCCTGCCCATAGCAGAGGGGTTGGAACAAGATAACTTTAAGGTCCCTCACAACCCAAATCTTTCTAGGATTCTGTGACCTTTACAGAGTTGTTTTCAGATAACAGACAGAGTCTTTGTAGGTGCCTGAGCAATACAGCCAAAAGGTTACACCTGCATCAAAGCTAAGGGCTAATGTCTGCGGTTCCACTGCAGGGCTGGCAGAGCCTGGGTGTCTCAGAAGGTTGCAGCCTCCTGAACCTGGCCCAAAACAGGATGTACCATGCATGAATCTCCTCCCAGCTCCATGCGTTCAGTGTAAAACACATCAGGCTGAAGTCAACCACAACGTCTGTGTGTATCCCTTGCTCTATAAACAGCAGGGATTTACCCGCCCTTGAAGGAGCAGGTCCATGGTGACCCCAGTGGCACTTGCTGGTTTGCCCAGTCCAGGCTAGTTGGGGTTCTCTGAGCCATGGGTAGGCACGTTCTGAGCTCTGGCCTTGGCACAGTGCTGTCCAGAGATCCCAATTTGCTCAGGACCAGCAAGTGGGCTTCCAGTACAGCCCAGCACTGTGGTACTCCAAGGAGGAGAATCTTGAGAGCACGTTCATGTCGCAAATCACCCTCAGTTTCAAACAAAGGCTTTGCTCCTAATCTTTTCTTGTCACGTGCCGGGCCCTGTGTGTCGGGGCAAGACTTGGGAGTTCATCTGCAGGTAAAGAGGAGATGAAAACAGTTGCAAACACCGTTCAGCCAACCTGCAAGTGCAGCATTTTCCCTAGATCAGCTCAGCCTGCTGCGTCTGGATTATGCTGAAATTACACCTGACCTCCTTGCAAAAGGATACTTTATTTGATTAATTATTGTGGCAGTCGAAAAATACTCAATTGCTGGTAGAGGCTGGTGCACAAAAGGAAATTGCCCTCCTCAGGAGGCTGTGCTGAGTGCTCTGCGGAGAGTCGGGATCGGATGCCACCGTGGTCCATTGTTCTGCTTGGGCTGAGTGGAAGCACAGTGAGGGAGAAAAGGTCAGGTCTTTTGTTCAGCTCCTTTACCTGCTGGACTTTTCGAGGAGATTGAATGCAGGGCAAATCTATTGAACTTCCTGCTGAAGGCTTAAAAAATTGATGCCTGTTTCCTGACCACTCTCAGGTGAACAGAGGCTACTACATCTCGATTCTCTGACTTTCCAGAGGGGGGAGTTTTCTGTGATTTCTTGCTTTAGTGTAACATTTTGGCTGGGACTCATTCAGCTGAGGCGTGTCTTTCCACGGCACTGCTACCAAAACCCTCCAAAAAGAGGTTTGGGAATCAAACCCTCACCATCAGCTAAGTGCTCTTTTAACATATTTGCAGCTGCTCAGGGTTGGGAGAAAGGAGGGGACATAGAAATGAAACCTGTCACCTCAGGCTTCTTCTGTAGCCTATGGAGATAAATAATCCTAACAGATGGAATGAATTGGGCCTTGGAAGCACTAGTGTGTCCCCATAGTCATGGGGGTGATCTTAGAGAATCATAGAATCCTTCAGGTTGGAAAAGACCTCTAAGATCGTCAGTTCCAACCATTAACCCAGCACTGCCACGTTCACCACTAAGCCATGACCCTAAATGCCTCATCCACATGCCTTTTGAACACTTCTAGGGATGGTAATTCCACCACTGCCCTGGGCAGCCTGTTCCAATGCTTGAAAATCCTTTCAATGAAAAAAATTTTGCTAATTTTCAATCTAAATCTCCTCTAGCACAACTTGAGGCCATTTCCTCTTGTCCAGTTGCTTGTCACTAGGAAGAAGAGACTGACCCCCAACCTGGCTACAATGTCCTTTTAGGGAGTTGTAGAGAGAGATAAGGTCACCCCGAGCCTCCTTTTCTCCTGGCTAAACACCCACAGACCCCTTGGCTGCTCCTTGTCAGACTTGGGCTCCAGATCCTTCATCCTTCCAATCTTTGTTGGCTTGATCAAATCCAATGTCTTCATATAAACAGCTCAATCCCACTTTGGGTGTCAGATGGGACTTGGAGCATGAAAAGAAAAGAATGAGAACCACAAAGAAAGTTTCCACAAAGACACCTAAATGACAGCACTGTCACGGGAGAGGGGACAATGGGTGCTGATTTGAAGCATAAAGCCACAACAGAGAGATACAGTAATGGACTCCCATTCTAGGATTTGCATGCTTACTACATGGTCCCCAGGCTTGTGTGGATAAACACAGTGGCAGGTATTTGCTCCCAGCTCTCCTCCGATCTGTGGCACGGCCAGGGGGAGGCAAGGAAACGTTCAGGCATCACTTTGCACCTTCCCTAGGTAGTGAGTGCATCACAAAGCCGGCTCTCGCCTTTGTGGAAACTTTTGCTTCTGTCTTGAGTTCTGCTTAAAATCACATCCTGATGTCTGTAGTGTTTTGGGGTTAGTTTATCACCTTTTGAGACATGGTGTCAACTTAGAGTGTTGCACTCTTGCACAGAGTAAATTAGGTTGGAAAAACCTGAGATCAAGTCCTGAGATCAACCTGTGACCAAACTAGACCATGGCGCTGAGTGCCACATCCAGTCTTTCCTTAAACACTTCCAGGGACGGTGACTCCACCACCGCCTTGGGCAGCCCATTCCAATGTCTAATCACCCTTTCTGTGAAGAAATTCTTCCTAATGTCCAGCCTAAACCTCCCCTGGCACAGCTTAAGCCTATGTCCCCTTGTCCTGTCGCTGGTTGCCTGGGAGAAGAAAACAATGCCCACTTGGCTGCATCTTAGGTAGTTGTAGTGTACAGCTCAGAATGCACCCCCAACATAGCTAAACACACAGGAGGGGTCAGCCTCTTTGGGGAACTGTCTTGTCCTCCTCTGAAATATGAAAGAGTTTGGGTGACTCTCTTAGGAGATTGGTGCTGACAAAGCAGAGGATCAAATGGACTGCAGAGGTTCATGAAGATGCTCAGAGGACCGGAGCACCTCTCCTATGAAGACAGGCTGAGAGTAGAGTTGGGTTTGTTCAGTCTGCGGAAGAGAATGTTCTGGGGAGACATTAGAGCCCTTTCCAGTACCTAAAGGGGCTAAAAGCATCTGGAGAGGGACTTTGAACACGGGGATGTGGTAATAGGACAAGGAGGAATGGCTTTAAGCTGAAGGAGAGTTGATTTACACTAAGATATAAGAGGGAATTTCTTTGCAATGAGAATGATAAGGCACTGGAACAGGCTGCCCAGAGAAGTGATCAATGCCCCATTACTGGAAGTATTCGAGGTCAGGTTGAATGAGGCTTTCAGCAACCTGATCCAGTGGATGGTGTCTCTGCCCATGGCAAGGGGTTTGGACCAGATGACACTTAAAAGGTTCCTTCCAACTCAAACTATTTTATGATTCTCAAAAAGCTCTGAGACCCTGCAGCTGGAGTTGAGTCTCCATAGCCCTTTCACTGACCAGTGCAGTGCTTTGCAAAAGCAAACACTATGGCACAGCCTGGAGCTGTCGTCACAGGCTCTGATTAGTGCTGCAGCTCTTGGTGGAGGAAGGCACAGAGGATCACATTCCTTTCCCTTGCTGTCTTTTCAAACCCTTCACAGTCTCAGGAGAGATCAGCACCTCAGCATTTCATGGCGCCACATTTCACAGCTTGTGGAAATCAGCACAGTTTCAACCAAAGTCATTTTATCTCAATCATCTGATACTGCTGGGGATATGGTCACTGAGATTTTTAGCTGGGTCTAAAGAAACAACACTGTTTGCATTTTTGGCTGATCCACAGTCAGCCTGACCAATGAGGAGAGCTCAGCACATGGTTTATAAGTGCTCAGTTTTCTGGGAGAAGCCACATTTTTCATATTGTTCATCTCTACCCAAGGTCTGTTGAAAATCATACCCTATTTTTGAGTACTGAAATCTTTGGCTGGAAACTCTACCTCCTGCACAGCCCCTGACGCTCGTCTGTCACTCATGTTGAGTGGATGACATCCTGTTTATTGGTGGTTTCAGTTACAAGCATCATTTCCCCGGGTTTCAGTTGCACTTGCAGAATGACAGACTGCAGTGTGCATTAGCACTGCGCTTTCTTCCTGGAGCTGCTTGCATGGAAAAGAAAAAGACCGAATGTACAGAAATGCAAAGGATCTGTGTACATAATGCAGCAAGGCTGCTCCTGTGCCAGGCTGTTTTACTACAGAAAACCACCCTGGTACCTGTGGTCTTTTCACCCTGTAGTTATTTGGCTCATTGATTACCAGGTTGTCCATGTTCTTTTGTGTAGGAAAGGTGGTTTTTGCTCCAAGTAGCTGCAATTTTATGGGTTTGGAGATTTCAGATCTGCAGGCTGGCTGGAACATCCCTTTCTGTTTAAAAAAAAAAAATAGAAGGAAGAAAAAGAAAAAAGAGGGAAAAAAAGCCAAACAAAACCCCACCATGATAACGAACTATCAGGTCTTCCCTGCAAACAGTATCCGCCCACGAGAAGGAGAAGCCTGACGGGAGTACCCTCAAATCTAATTAGCACCTAATCCTGTGCCTTTCATCACTGTAAGGCTGAGTGTTGCAGGAATAGCTAGAGAAAAAGCTGCACATCTCCTAAAAGAGCCCTTGCAGCCTGTTGTTTAGTTGCACGGTAGTGCACACAAGGAGCCCTTCTGAGGATCCAGGGCTTCCTGATGGATCTTTACCCAGCTTGCTATCAGATATACCTTTAAATGTCAGCTTGCAGCTCCACTTGAATTTGTCTTTTTCCCTCAATTGTCTGGGAAGTTGGATCTGCAGCTGATAGGGAGGTAATTCTTTACACCAAAATATATCTCTTGTTAAAGCAGCTATTCCTCTCCTGAGACCAGCATTCACTGGAAATCTGGTAATCACTCAAGTTCTGATCCAAAAGCTGTAGGAAAGGCTTTTCTTGACCTTCAGTGAATTTAGGTCAGAGCTTTTCCAGGAAAACAGGCTCTGTGCTGATCACAGTGCATGCAGAGCCCGCAGGCAGGCTGTGTCATGGATGCACCGCTCACATGAGCAGTGGTAATTCCAATGTTTTCTGCAGCTTATTGCCACTGTGACCTGCCTTGCTGAGGTGAGAGCTTCCTCGCATTCCTCACGTCATTTGTCAGCCTGACCTCAAGCTGATCCGTCTGTGCGGAGGTGGCAATTACGGCATAAATAAGGGAACTTTCTCAGCACTGGCTGGCAGCAAGTGGCCAGGTGGTGCTTGCCATGTCCCCACATCCCCACCACGAGAGTCTTGTACTGTTTGCTCCCTTGCAGAAGCTCAGGGTATGCTGTCCTGTGTGTGAAAAAACCGGTAAATACTTGGGGTGAATTCCTATTGCTCTTTATTGCACTCCAGGCAATACCATTGCTTTTCATGGGAATACATCTTTTCTCCACGTTAAAGGAGATAATGGGTAACAAAACCAGAAGGCTGGATTTTACTTTTCTGGTGGAGTTAGAAATGACCACTTCTTCTTGCAAGGCTGAAGATACCTGTGCCATGGGAAGGGAAGGTGTAAGTGCCACTACTGTGACACTTCAGTCCAAAGCTCAGATACCAGAAATGGGGGAGATCACAATCATGGAATGGGTTGGGTTGAAAAGGACCTTAAAGATCATCTAGGTTCAACCCTTTTTCCTTGGGCAGGGACACCTTCCTCTAGACCAGGCAAAACCTACCATGTGGGCCCATCTATGTGGTCAGTTGTAGTTGGTAAGCTGTGACTGCCTCAGGTGAGAAGCTGAAGACAAATACAGAAGATGAGAAGATACTTAAATAATTTTTAACACTAAGAATTGTTTGAGCTGGAGCTAATTACCTAGAGAAGTAGTGGATTGTCTCTATTGAGAGCTTGCTTGTTGATCAAGCTAGTAGGGAAGATTCTTCTTAGTCAAGAAGATGATGAATGGCTGCCATATTCAGACCAACATCTTCTGACCTGAAAGCCCTGGTTGCCATTCAGGGCTCTAGGAAGAGTGAAAAAATGCAAACTGTCATAGCTTCCCGACCACGCCAGCTTCTAGATGCACAAAGACTAGGAGGAGTGGTATGTAGTGACACAGCCTTCTTCCTTTCTGCTCACTGTTACCCACAGTCAGTGGTTAGAGATCCCAAAGACTGGTGGGGTTTGTCAGCTTGACCGCATTCAAGAGCCATTGTTTTCCTTCCTGATTGTAATCCTGGTTTTGGTAGGGACAAAGGTGCTTGTCTCTGAGGGTGTAGGTCTGACCTTTTTATTCACCATTTCTCAGATGAACAGCAAAATACACTGGAAAATCCTTAATCCTTTTCAGATCCCTTGCAGGAGGGCAGGAGGTGAAAGCAGTTGTGTGCAGAGAGCACTGACATGTTAAATCTCTTTGCTCAGCTAAGGTGACAGACACACGTTTCTGCCAGTCAAGTGAAGTGGACATAAGGCAAATGAAATTCTGGTTTTTCACACTATGAATTGCACAGTGTGCTCTCCAAAAGACAGGCTCTGCACCAAGATGGGTACAGGCATGGAATGTGAATGCACACACCCCATAAATCAATTACTCATTTTTTTCACTGCAATTTCATTCAGGAAAATCATGTAGGGCACAGAACTTGAGGAGAAAGGAATAGATTTTACATTTAGAGTGAAATACCTGAATTTCTTCTAACCAATGCTTAATAAGCATGTGCTCTGGAGGATTAGCACTGTGGAGTGATCCCCCAGGAAGTTTGGCCAGTCATGTGGTTGGACTCTGGTCCTGAAGTGCCAACAGGGAGCACAGAAATGCCAGTTAAAGAGATTAGAGTAGCAACCCCCTTCTTTGCAGTTGCAGGATAATGGCTTTGTCCAGGTTCCTCAGACTTTCCCCCTCTGGAGTTGAACTCTGTCAGGTTCCTTTTGTATTTAGGATCTCTTCAGAACCAGGAAAGCCATGCTGGAGATCATTGCGGTGCAGACCTCATACTGAATTACTCCTTGGCTTCTGTTGACCACAGCTTGCAAATGAGTGGCATGTTCCGTGTCACACATCACTCTGCATCCAGAAGTAGTTTAAAGCCCCTTCAGCCTCACCCCACTGCCTCCCTCAGATGCTCAGTTCAGATGATGTTCAACCAGTGATGGCCAGAAAGCTGAAAAGTTAACCCAATTTACAAAAAATATGCTTTCCAGAGGGTCGTCTCTGTGCCCTTGTGTTTCATATGAGTGATTTGGAAGAGGAGCTGGGTATGTTTTGTTTAGCCCACCTCATTTCCCAGACCGTCTGTAGAGCTTCTCACAGAGGTGGGATTGAAGTGCCCTACACTCACCTGCCAGCGAGGGTCAGAGGGTCCAGATGGTTGTTTTGCTCCACCAGGGCCCCCATGAATTAATAGGCAGCTGATTTCTCTGGTGCTCAGACAAGCCCAATCCTTACTGACCCCTCTGGGAGGAACAGGCAGGGGAGTCTGCTGCTTCCCCTGCCCTTCCCTTTTGGGGTGTTCCCTGCCAAGCAAGCTGTGGGGAAAGCTGGCTCTCTGTTGGGTACAACCTCCCTTGCAAAGGCATCATGAGGGGACTGACAATGCACTGAACAAGAGCAGGCCTGGTGGCATGGGCTGAGGCTAGACCTTCAGAAAATAACAATAAAAATAAAAATAACCCACAAAAGACTCTGGCCACCAAAGTCCTGTTTAAAACCAGAGTGGATCTGGTATGTGAATACTCTTCCAAACATGGCACAAGACCTATTCAGCATCACCACAGGCCAGGCTAAGCAGGATGCCCACACACCAGGTAGTCTTAATGCTGGGAACCAGGATAACCGTGAAAAAGTGCTTTGCTTCAGCAGCAGCAGGACAAAAGCTGAAGGAGCAGTTCTGAGACCTGAACTTTTGGCTTTAGCCCAGCCTGTGGGAACAGACGTCCCATGCATGGTTTTTGCAATGTGGACACCCAATGGGGCCAGCTCACCTAGGTCACTTGGCTAATCAGCATAAAATATATGCCTGGGATACTTAGGAGCTCCCTTGTTGGGCAAGATCTCCGTTTTTCAGAGAGGAAAAGGGAGGAAAGGAACTACTAGATGACTTGGTCATAGCAGATATCCTTCAGCCAGGGAACTCCAACTGCTTTCCAACTACCCACCCCAGTGTCCAACACTGACCCTAATATCATCATGCACAGACCTCTGAAGAACCTCCCCCAGAGCCTGCTCTGAGCCAGGCTAGGATTTCACTGACTATTCCCAGTGGAGTAAACTCTTCAACATCCCTAGGCAGTCTGCTTCAGGGCTCGCTACTTGGCAGGGTTAGAAAGGTATTTTCAATCCATGTGAATTAAAGAGAAGAGTAATAATTTAATGTGCTACAGAGAAGGTTCAATCTTAGAATTAGGAAAAGTGCCTCACAGGCTTTCAGTTATTAAAGTGTGCACGTGAGTTTCCGCCACTCATCTTCCTTCTAGGAAAAGCAAAATTAATTCATTAAATATGGCCTGTGGCCAGAGTTTGTCTAGTGAGTATTTCCTAATGAACAGTGATGCCCTGGCTGCTCTTAGGACACCAGTTCCTTTCCCAGGCAATGCAGATGGTTTGTGGATCATGTAGATGGTTTTAGCAGATGGATGTTTTCACTAAGGTGATTGCAGGCACTTTTATGGCAAATGCCTACAAATTTCAGTGGGGTAGTTATCTCCGTCAAGTATGTAGTCGGCTCCAGGGAGGCCTTGCTGCAGGCAGCCTGGTGAGGAGAAGGGAAATAACTGGAAATTTTGTTGAGCCATTACAGTCTCTGCAGGAGCTAATAGAGATAAATCCTGCCTTTCTAGCTCGGATGTTAACATCTGTGTTTCCCACTGCACCTGAGAGGCTACAGAAAATTCAGCCAGCAGGATCAGCACCAAACGCCAAGTTCCTACCTGTCTGAATGCGATGCAAGCAGTTGCTGCTGGTGGGGAAGAGAAATCACTTCCCTTGCCATGAGGAAAGTGTGTAGGGACACTGGAATGGGACATTATTGTAACTTTTTTTTGCAAGACTGAGTCTGTCTCTTTGGGACATCCCACCTGGAGACGATTATGGGGAGGGTGGAACGACTTCTCCCTCCCATCCCCCCGAGAAATGTTTGCTTTTTAAGGGGGAAGCATAAAAATGAAAGTCATGGCTAAAACTTGAAACAAAATATTTAGGTTTTTGATGAGTCCAGATTACTTGGCCGCTGTGAATGAAAATGTCTTGTGTCCTGCAAGATTATCCTTCATCAGCCTTCACATGTCCAGTGTCCTGTGGGAACTGTGTCTCTGAGTTCAAGTGCCTTTTTCCCTGCTTTTTAAGGCATGAGTATTTTTACTATGCTGGAAAACATTCCACACCATAAATACAATTATTGATTGCCATGTAGCAAGGATGACTCAGAGATTAAAAGCTGCAGAAATTCAATTATTTGAAAGCATTTTTCACTCATACAAACCCAACACATTTAATTTTGGCAACTGTGAAATGGCACCAGAGCAGCAAGCACAAACTCAGGAGCAGCATGAGACTTTCCCATGTAAATCCCACAAAGATACAATTTGCACTACAGCTGGAGCAGAGAGAGGAAATACTCCGTCCAGTCCAGGTCTTAGTTCCAGGCTATGATGGGGGACTTGATATTTTCTTTCCTCTCTTGAAAGCAGTTTGGATAGAAAGTTGAAAAGCCAGCCAGCCTTGTGGTGTGCTAAGGACACTACTCCTTGTCTCCATGTGCTTTAATTCATACCACAGGATCCAAAGACACATGTAATAAATCAGTATCAGTGTGTTTGCTGGGTTAATCCTTGGATAACTTTCTAGGACTCAGTTTACAAAATATTACTTGCATAAGCAACCTCCAGTCCCAGTCTCATTCACCACGGTGCCAGCATTAATCTGGATGTATTTAGAGGATTGTCTCTCACTGTCTGGAATTAATATTACGAAAGCATTGGGAGTTTCAGTGCTACTAGCCCTCTTCCACACCTAGGGCTGTGGAAACGCTGTAGGGTTGGGACAGTCCCCGAGCTGGGTCTCTTGAGTCTGGGGAAGAATCATTAATTGCTGACTTCTTTTGATTTAGGTCCATTCCTGGTGATTGCTGATGTGTTTATACAGGAACCATGGTCATTCTACGACAGGTAAGTGAATCATTCCTGTCTTCAGCTTCTCTAGTTTTACTCCATCACCACAGGCACTAATAAAAATATTTTTTTGGAGGGGAAGCGTCAAGTCAGGTTATTTTTGTCCTATCTTATTTCCCTAAAAGGGCTGTTACAAGATGCAGAGATACTCATTAGCCTTAATCCTTGACTGGCTTAGAGGAAATCATTGCTCTGTGTGTGTAGTCCAGATTAACCTCACACAATGTTCCACTTCTATTTTCTCATCTGGGATGGCCCAAAAGCTGCACGTGAATCCTGGACATGCAGAGGAATAAAACAACTTACTGCCTGACTTAAAATAGGATCTGGTCAAAAATTGATATTCAATTTCCAGGAACAGTTCTGCTTTGGTTGTGTAAAAATTGAGTCTTTTTGCACATTCAAAAGAAATGGAGTGGTGGAGCACCTCTGATGTGAAGGCAGTGTGAGAGAGTTGGCATTGAGAAGAAGAAAGGAAAGAGAAGGCTCCAGGGAGGCCTTTTATCACCTTGCAGTACCTAAACGGGGCTTGTAAAAAAGGAGAACAACTTTTACATTGGCCTGCAGTGATGGGACTGGGGAAGTGGTTTCAAACAGAGGACTAGATTAGATTAGAAATTAGGAAGAAATTATTTCCTGTGAGAGTGGAGAGGCACTGGCACAGGTTGCCTGGAGAAGCTGCCCCATCCCTGAAGTGTTCAGAGGAAGGTTGGAATGGGCTTTGAGCAATCTGATCTAATGGAAGGTGACCCTGCCCATGGCAGGGTGTTTGGAACAAGATGATCCTTGAAGTCCCTTCCGACCCAAACCATTCTACAATTCTTAGAATTGAAGAATCAGTTGTGTAGCAGGTCTCATGTAGATTCTGCAATAATTTAGGGCTTCAGATTGTAGTGTTTTCCCTTTGTCTAGGCATAACATGTCTCACTCTAAGCTTCTCATTGCCATGTCTCACCTGGGGAGGACTGACAGTCCCACCACGTGTTCTGGGTTGGGGCTGCTGGTTGAGACTCAAGTGTATTTGTCAACACAGTCGAGCATTGACGCAATGGAGCAAACCTACCCAACAATTTTGATTTAATTCTGTGTCTTGCTTGGTAAATCTGCTTTTGTCCAGCAGAAAGCACTGGACCTTTGAAGGAACTCACAGGGTTTCAGTTTACAGCAGTGACACAAAGAGCTGAGGATAGCTTTGAGTGGAAGGAATACCAGAGATCTTGTGGAGCAACTGAAATGCTTTTTATAGTGTTTCCCCAACCTGCCAGAACCTGAGCCAAACAAAAACCGGCTGCACTTCGATAGGGGTGTGTAGAAGTTCAGTCCTCCTTCCAAAGGCTCCAAGGCATTGGCCCCATGCACAAACTGCCTGATGGATTTTGCGATGCCAAGGAAAATGGGTGTGGAAATTTACACAAATTAGGTTCAAAGGTCAGAATAGAAGTTAAGAAATACCCTGTAACAACTCTGTCTAGGATTGTATCACTCTGGGCTGCCTGTCATGTCTCTCTCTGGGAGGCACCCCTTTGTGGTTCAGCTACCGGTTCATAGTCTTCTGTATCAGTCTGAATTCACCCTTTGCAGAGCCTTAATCAAATTGAGCACCTTCCTCGTTATCTAAAAACAAGGTGTCCTGTCTAGGCAAGGCTGCAGCGTGCTTCTGAATAATTCTGGGCACTCTCCCTTTGGGTTCAGATGCCAAGCAATTGCTGGCAAATGTCAGGGAAATAGGTTTGTGTTGAATTTGTTGCTTACTGCAAACATGTCTACAGCATGGATAAGGTGAGCAAGGACCCCTCTGTAATGAAGTAAGGTTACCCAGTTGTTAGCAGGTGCAGGCCCTTTCTGAAGTCACTTCATACCACTTTGTCCCATCTAAAGGTCCTTTCTGAGTCACATAGGAAACACTTTGCTCTCTGTTGCCTAAAAGACTGCTGTTTATGTGATGCTTAATTGCAAATAGCAGCAATATTCATATTTTGCCTCCTTCAGTTTTGCTGTAAGATTTTGGAAATACATCTGTGGTGTTCATGACCTGTATTACTTTCCAAGGAGCTTTCTCTCTGTCTTTTTTTTGCTCAATCTTGAATGTGCACAACATGCTTACAGTCCTGCCATCCTACCGCTTTTTCCCTGAAAACTTTCTCCAACAAGGTCAAACAAAACCCCAAATAATCACCGGGGATAGATGAGCACAGAGTTTTGTGCCCTTTCAGCTTGGTTTCCCTGTCCTTACCCAGCTGTAAATCCAGGAATTCTGAAGATGAGCCTGTGACATTGCTTCCCTTCCATTCTCCCATCAAAACCATTCCTACCAGGATCTCCCTTAGGGAGGGAGAACTGAGCACCGAGGGCAGCGCACGGCTCCAGCGAGGAGGAGAAAGCACACAGAGCTTTCTGCCTGCCCTGTGCCTTCCACCCAGTAGTGCAAAAGAAAAGCCAATATTGTTCCCCAGCAGGGGCCTGCAGGGAGCCAAACTTATCAGCTTTAGTCACTAGCAAATTACTAGTGGCAAGTCCATTTCCATGCACAAAGAAAGGGAAGATGGAAAAGGAGGGCTTCCTGAATTCCTGCCTTGGCAGCCTGACAAGCTGGTTTGGCTCCACAGCACAGCAGCAGCTCGTTCATGCGTGTTCTGTCTGCTACGTAAAGCAGAGACATTTTTAGGGCTGGAGTGGAGACGGGGAGGGTGTGGTGGTCCTGCCCACAGCTGACCACACAGCCTGGCCAGGAAGAGGGCTTTCCTGGTGGCAAATGGCAACAGACTGCTGCTTGCTGCATGGCTCTTTTTGCCAGATCTGTCTTTGTGCTCTTGTTGGCAAACCCTCAATTAACCCAGTCTTAAATCCAAGGTGCTGCAAATTTGCTGTCGCTGGGCCAGCATAACAGAAATCAAACCCACTTGCCTGCTGGGGAATAAACCATGCTGCAAAATTTAAGTATTTCGTTTAAGACTGAGTTCAGCATCAGGAGTTGGACTCATCCTTATGCATCCCTTCCAACCCAGGATCTTCTATGATCCTGCAAATCTCATCCATTAAGCTAGACTTTTCAGATTATTGTATCTGTGTTACTGTGGTCGCCTGACTGTGTCCAGACCACATGAGGAGCATCACTACTGTTGCAGGCTTATCCCATTCTTAGTGTCCCCCTAACCTCCTCCTGCAGTTACAGGGAGAAAAGTGGAAATAAGAGTTAAAAGAAACAGTGTAGACCTAATCCAAGCAGATAAAGGAAACCAAAGTTCAGCCAGACATTAAGGTCCTGAGGGGTCAAGCACAGCGGATGCCTCACACTATAAAGCTCTTTTTAGTTCAACAGCAAAACGAGGAAGTTGTTCCAACTATTTTGAAACTTTGCAGGAGGCAAGGCTTGATCAGAGACTTCAGCTCTGCTCTCCTGGCTTGTCAGAGCTGCTGGGGAGGCGACTCTTGGGGGCAATGCCAAAATCTCTCAGTTTCCTTGCCACTCTCCACTCTGCAATTCCTGTGACACCTCTGGCATTTCTTCAAAAATCCCCGGTACAGCTTCAGCTTTAAACCCCACAAGGCCAATATGGATAAGACAGCCCTTGATATCTTCATTTCTCTGGTTTTTGAGGATATCTGTTTCTTTCTGCTCTTGTGCCAGGAATGGCCTTTAGATAAAATTGTCCTTTCTTTTTCTTGCCATTTCTCAGTGTTTGTATGCAGAGTTATAGTTTTCCTTCATACCCTTGGAGTTGACCAAAATCCTACAAAATCCTTTTTATCCCCCCACCCCATTTGTTAAACAAGCTCTGCAGTTCTCTTGTGATGGTGGCAGCCCTTTCTTCACTACTCCAGCTTAATTTCTTCTTGTTAAGACCAGAATTGCACATTGCAATGCAGGAGAAGGGGATTTGTGCAGTTGTAAATGAGCAAAAATAGATTTTGTGACTGCCAGTGTTTACAGAGTTTCAGTTTAATGCTCCAGGAGATGTTTTCCTGTGCCTGGGGTAAGAAGAGCAGAGACCAGGTGTTTTGAAATCTTTCAGTCCATTCACAGACATCACCCCCTTGGGCTGTGTGAGCACTGGCTTTACCTGGAGCTGACATACACAGTTCTGAGCACACATTCAGCTTTGCCAAGTGATTCATTGTGCCATATATTTTGCTAGCAAGGAGGAAGGGGCGGGGGAGAAAAACAACGTTGTTGTAGGTCTTCTTGGGGCTCATCTGTAATCATGTTATTATAAAAAGCAAAGTGTAACTCGGCTGTTTGGATTCTCTTTCTCATAAACACTGAATAATTTAAGTCTTCTCCCATTTATGCCTTGTATCTGTCTGATCTATGAGTCTGAGGCTTCCCTGGATAGCTGTAATGCAGCAGTGAAAAGTCCAGCACAAGCCAACCAAAGGGCACATTTGCATATAGATTGAAACATGAATCGTTGGGAGCCATTCATTAGTTGCAGTGCTCAAGACATTTGGCATTTTAACAGCTCTTTGCATCAAATCCTTTCCATCACGTTTATGGGACAATTAAAGTGCTGGGGTTGCTGTGTGCAGAAAATGAAGCTGCAGGCTAGGGAGATGTTCTTGCAGTGCTATGGCTGTCGAATATAAATTGTGTGATGTCAAATAAAGGCAGAGCAAGCAATCTCAGCCCTGGCATAGAGATACCCTCTGAGAGAGCCTGTCTGAAATCCACTCGTTCCTGCTTCTTGATACCTCAGACAAACCCCCAGCATGCACCTTCCCTGAAGTGCATGCACTGAAACCTTCATCTATTTGAATTCAAGACAGAGAAGGCTTGTAGTGAGAGTTGTTGTACATGGGACTGAGTTTTGTATTGCTTTTTTAAGAGACAGTAACAAAATACTCAGCCAATAGGACATTCATTTGAGGGTGTAGGAAATTACAAAGGACTCAATAACAAATTTTACCTTGACTTCATCTTGGGGCCACATCTTTCCCCAGGGAGAGCTCTTGCAGAGCAACTCATATATCATCTTGTCTTGCTTGATGGTAACTTCTCCATGATTGTCAGAGCCCTTAAAGATGCATTTAACTTACTGAAGCCTGTCATGTGGAGCTAAAAGAGAGGAATTCAGCCCCTCAAACTGTCTCTTTCTCTTAAATCCTCCAACTCATCATAGCCTCAAGTTGTGCCAGGGGAGTTGAGATTGGATGTTAGGAAAAAATTTCTTCACCAAAAGGATGGTCAGGCGTTGAAACAGGCTGCCCAGGGCAGTGGTGGAGTCATCACCCCTGGAGGTGTTAAAGAGATGCGTAGATGTGGAATTTGGGGATGTGGTTTAGAGTGTTAGGTTAACAATTGGAATTAATGAACTTAAGGGTCCTTTCCAACCTAAATGATCATTCTGTGATTCTATAACCTGACCCTGAAAAAGTCTCACTGTATTTACATACTTTCTGTTTAAAAAAAAAAATCCTGTCATGAATCTTGAACCTCACCTGGCCACTCTGCCCCAGTGGGTGGAGCTGGGGTCTGCTGACCCATCTTTCAACCCCTTTTTCAGGAGCGAAGTTTGGGGAGGGAGAATTCTTCCTTCCCATGCATCCCACATCTTATCCTGCAACCAGGGATCAACACAAGGGTTGATTTCCATTGGTCATCCAGCCATGGAGCCTCTGGTTACTGTTCTTAATGGGAGGAAGCATCTTCATCCCAGCTGTGCAAACAGCAGAGCACAGGAGCTCGTATCCCATCCCATCCCGCCCCATCCTGTCCCGTCCCATCCCCATGCCCTCATACTCACCTGCCTCTATCTGCCCTCCACTCTGTCCCAGATGTGTGAGACAGCTGTTAGCTGGACCCCCTTGTCCAGAATTTCACCAAAATCATATGATTCACATGTAGTTTTTAAAATATTTTACATAAGTTATGATTTTTTTTTCTGTTATTTTTACTCAGGTCCGTTCTCAGATGGGTTATATAGGGGCTGGCAATTGGAGGGATTTGAATAAAAGGTAAACATTTAAGCCAACTTCTCTGCTGTAAGGAGTGTTTGTGATGTGACATCCTCAGTGGAGTGTGGGACCATGCTTACCATCTGCTCCTTGTACAAGTGGCTGTGCAGCAGGCTGGTGTCTCTCCCTGTTTGAGGTGACCTTCCTCTTCATCAAATTCCTCTTGCAAGATTGGAAAACATTCAACAGCAAGGCATTAGAAAGAGAACCCTCAACATTTCATGGGTTGGGGTTACAGACACTTCTGTACAGACACTTCTCTTATGTACACTAGTGAAAGATTTGGCTTTTATGGTGTAAAATTCATTCCCTTTTCAAGGCACAGCATCATTTGCTAGCGCAGAGTAGACTTGACAGCAATTTTCCTAAAGAAACCCACTTAGCTCTGGCTTTTGCAATCAGGTTCAAGAGACTGAGCACATCTCCTGGGGCCCAGGGGAAGAAAAGCAATAACAGACCTTTTCAAATAGCAGAAACTGAAAAACAGCATTTCTTTCTCAGGCAAAAGTTGAGATGGGGGTATAGAGAATATTTGTCGAGATGTCATTTCCTGGTCAATAAATAAAATAGTTCCACTGAAATGAAAAGCTGAATTTGGAGACAGAATTCCAATAAGAACATCAAACTTATGTTCTTCATGTCAGTCTTCAGCAAAACTCAAGTGCTTTCACTAAAAGCTTTGTTTGTATGTTTTTCCTGTTGCATTACAGGTTTTGGTGAAATGGCAATCTCTAAGGAAAATTTATAGTGAGAATTTTTTAAGAGTAAATCTGTTTTGAGTTGGTTCATAAATGTAGCCAAACTAGTAGGATAATTCAGATTTTTGCTTGAATACACATGAAGAGACTTCTGAAAAATAATTCAAAATCTGTTTAAGAACAAAGAAAATTCAATACGGGGAGTGAAATAACCTGAGATAGGCCAATGAGCCAGCTGCCACTTTAGATACTTCTACTGGAGCTTTTGACATTGAGGTAATGAGATGAGTAAGTGTGGACTGAGACTTGGGAATTTGTATTCTGATGCCTTAGCATTTCCATTTTGCTGCTCCTGGGTATATTTACAGATACTGCCCTAGTGGTCAGCAGTACTGGCCAGCTTGTGCAGGGGTTGTGCATCAGCGTTGCAGTGTAAGGGAATTGCCTTTTCCCTGTTGGCCACACCCACATGGATAAGTTTTACAAAAATGGGAAGGTGATATGGTGGTGGATCAGTCTTCTTCTTCTCTGCTTTGCAAATCAGCCCTGTCTGGGAGGTGGCACTGGCAAAGGAAAACATCTGCTTTCTTGCAGTTTGATATCCCCTTAATTTTGGACCAGAAGAGTATTTTAAAGAAGTATCTCATCTGACCTGTCCTGCTCTGCCCTAGGCAACCTCATGGGCCACTGGAGAAAGCAAGATGCTGCCTGCCCTAGATGGTCCTTTGGTGTGCCTTAACCTTGCACACCCATTTGCATGCCCTGCCTGAGGCAATCCCACTTGCACCCTGAGAGTATCGCTCCCTCCCAACTCTTCCAGCAAGAAGCAGATGTCCTCCATCCTTTCCCCTGAGCCACTTTAGCAGAACCCAGGAGAAGAAGAGGTTGGCTTATCTTGCATGCTGAAGAAAGAACCAAATGCTGCTTGGTTTTAAGATTAGGAAAAACACCTGTCTGGGACAGTGATTTGCCCACTGTGACTCAGAAGCCTTTTGTGCAGCTCGTGCAAGTGCAATGTGAGCAATTTATGTGCATCCCCTACCACCCAGCCAGGCGTTTTATTGCCAGCACCATTGCTGGCAAATGACTCTTAAGGTCACACACTGCATTTTCATGATTTACAAATCACTTTGTGAGGGCATTTTACTGCCCCTTTACCCCATAAAATTGCTAGATTCTGTGTGAGATGAACAGGCAGTCTTTCCAATGACATAGATGCTGGAAATTAAACAACATTTGCATCCAGCAAAATGCAGTGGGGGTATTAACTGTATTTCCATGCTGATACTGTCAGCTAATTCCTCACAGAAACATAGGCTTAATTAATATATCTATATGATAATACTCTTGCAGTCTCAGAATTAAGGCTGTGTGGCAATTACTGAATTTTATACTGAAAATTATACTTTCTCAGAGCAAGTATGATTGATGAGTGTTATTCACATGAATTAATTTCCCTTCACATGATTTGGGTTTGCACATGAGTATCCATTAGTTGCCAGTTTCTGGACAAGCTTCTATGCCATGCTAGGCTCCCTGAAAACCCCCCCCAGCCAAACCAAAATTTTAGTTCCAGGAGTAACATTTAACAAAACTTATTTGTAATGCAACCCTTCTCAAAATGGGTTTTGGAGGCTGTATCCCCCTCGTGCAGCATATGCAGAATGGACTGTCCTTGTAATAAAATATCCATGAGAAATATAAGAAGTACGAAAACTACAGGAATTATTTGCTGTGCCCAAGTGCCAAGCTTATTTCTTTTATGGCTTCATTCTTCTACCTACTAGAGTTCAAGATGTCCATATGGAAGTCTTATCCCACTGGCAATCTTACCAGCTGCCATTCCTCAAAATTTTCACGTAAGAAATAGGTCCAACTTCCTTTTCCAAGCTGTGACTATTGCTTTGGGGACTACTTGGTGGGACTTGGATTTTGAAACAGGTTTTTGGGTTTGTGCGTGTAAAAAGGACTGATGTTCAGGGTCCAGTTCATGGTCAGTTTCTGAAGGCCAGGTCTCTTCAGTGTGTGCCCAACAAGCTCTAACCCATTAGCCGTAAAGCTGTCCCAAGCTCACAGTTGGAAGGCATCCACAGTGCACATCTGTGTGTGTCCTGATCCAACAAGTCGACTGTCTTGGCTGGGTCTGGCAACTGCAGGTGTGATTTGAACAGTGGAGGTTGTCCCAATCTCTATCATCTTGTGCCAGCCCAAAAACTCCACTCCATCTCTGTTTGCAACCTCTAGGGTTTGTCTAGCTGAACTTGCCAACTGGTCCCTTCGGATCCTTGATAAACCAGGTTGTCCTCTGTGGTCCCTACGTTATTCCAGAGCCTTCTGGAATTTCATATACTATTAGCTTCAAAGTTTAATGAAAACCCATGGAGAAATCATCAGAAGAAAGTCTCCTGATGCATTTGGTAATTCCAGAGAGTTACAGCAGATGGGGCTGGTATTGTGCTGCGCAGCTCTGCGGCTGGTCCACCTCCTCCCTCACAGAGACCCACCACCAGCACTTTGGGAAGTTTTTCCAATACTCTAGGCAGAGGGATTGAAGAATCCAGGGAGGTGGTTGCGATTAGCAAATTGCTCTGAGTTTCCTTTTCAAGGTGATCTTGTATGGAGGCAACACTGGAGTCTTCAAAATCACAAAGCAAGCAATGAAATCCAAATTATTTTTCTGGGTTTTGAAAAGTACTTGCAGGATTCTTTTATTTCCTATTTCATTCTGAAAAAACAACCATGTGCTTAATGTTCTCAAGACTTTTTTCATAGAATCTTAGTATCATAGAATGGTTTGGCTTGGAAGGGACCCCAAAGGTGATCTCATTGCAATCCCCTGCAATGGACAGGGACAGCTTCCACTAGATCAGATTGCTCAAAGCCCCACCCAACCTGGCCTTGAACACTTACGGGTTTGGGACTGCCACACCTTCACTGGGCAACCTCTTCCTGTGCTTCACCACCCTCACTGTCAAGAATTTCTTCCTGATACCTAATATAAACCTGCCCTCTGTCAGTTTCAACCCATTTCCCTTTGTTCTGTCCCTACATGCCCTTTTCCAAAGTCCCTCTCCATCTCTGTTATAGTCCCTTTAGGTACTGAAAGGTCACAATAGGGTCACCCAGGAGATTTCCCTTCTCCAGGCAGAACAATACCAAAACCCAGGGTTTTTTTACATCTTGGAGTGTCTTTTCTCCTTTTGGAAGGATGCATTGCAGCACCTCTGCACCCTTGTTGCTGGCACCTGAGGAACAAAGACCAGTATCGAGATGTTTTGAGTTGCATCACAAGCATTGCCAGCACAGTTTGTTTGCATTCAGTTATGCTTTCTCCTGCCATCCATTCCTCTCAGGGGCTGGATTTTCAAACACACCCCTGGAGTAGTCAGCTTCTCCCTTCAGCAGTCACATCACAAATTCCCTCAGGATGCTACTGACTGAGCTGCAAACTAACCTCCCTCCAGAACCCCTCAGTCTCCTCAGTAATCATCACAGCCCTCAGTGAGTAAGCAAAGATAGTGTCCAAAAAGGACAGATCTGCTCAGATGTGGTGTGGCAATGAAGGAAAAGTAACATTACTCCCCTTTCATTCAATATTTCCAAAGATGAGATATTCTATTTAAGTAGAAGGGCTTGTCTAGACAGATCAGTGTGGCTTTGGCTAATGCAGACCCTTAGCACAGACATGTTTCTGCTGGGAAAATTGCATTTACACGAGTATAGACAGCTACTGTATAGGAAAATAATATATTTGCAGTATGATTAAGCACTTCTTTCTACTAAGCCTACATCCTTGTTTATGCAGGAATTGCTGTGCAGATTACAATAGTCCCACATCTATTTGGTACACAGGAAGTAATCGCAGGCTAGGTCTCAGTGAGGTGGTGAAAAGGCAGGGAGGAGCAAAGGAGAGCCTGAAGTAAAGAAATTAAGCAGAAATCATCTTCCCACAGCATGGAAGATAACGCTAAAACTCTGAAAGAGAATTCGACCGGTTGCATGTGAAAAGTAAAAGATATTTTTATCGCAGATGGTGGAAAAGTATTCTTTGTTTCCAAAGGAATAAAATCAGCCAAAACAATAAAATTCATGTGGTTGTTTTTAGGCTTCTTTGAACAGCCTGCGTGAGCCAGGATTAGAAACATCCCTTCCAATTTACATTTCTGTGTATCATCTTCTTTTTAAATTATTTTTTCCCCTTAATCAGTACAGTACAATGTAATTCAAGCTGTCCTTTCTGTGAATCGTTCTGATCTTGAAAAGGCTGTATGCCTCAGAGGCAGAAAAATGTTTTGCAGACATACCTATTTACCTCCATCTGTTACATAGTTCTGCAGCTCTCATGCTCATCAGCTGGGATTCTGCTTTCATGAATCAAATCAAACAGTTCTGTGCCTTCATCCAGGGAATAAAGCTCATCTGTGAGTGTGGCAGAGCCTCCCTCACCTGCACCACTGCAGGTACCTCACAGGCAGCAGCTCCACTTCCCCAGCCATGCTGCCAGTTCTGTGTTCTTGCTGCTCTCCCTGCTCCTGCACTGGGGCTATGCTGTTTGCCTGGGGAGCCAGTTCAGGGACTTAACCAGCAGAACACTGCAGACACACAGGAAAATGTTGCTGCTGGGTTAATGCCCTGAGCTAGTTCACTGGGGGTCAAATCAAAGAAAAACATCACAGATTCTTTTAGGCTGATCTTTTAGTCCAGTCACCCTGCAATGAGCATGGACATCTTCAACTGTATCATGTTGCACAGAGCCCTGTCCAACCTGATCTTGGAAGCTTCCAGGGGTGGAGCATCCACCACCTCTCTGGGCAACCTGTACCAGTATTGCACCACCCTCATCATAAATTAACTTCTTCCTAACATCTAATCTAAATCTCTCTTCTTTTTGTTTAAAACCGTTACCCCCTTTTCCTGCTAAAAGATTTGTCCCCAGCTTTCTTGTAGCCTAAAGCAACCCTACTTCAGCTTGAAGCCATTCCCCCTTGTCGTATCATTACACGCCCTTGTCAAAAGTCCCTTTCCAGCTTTTTCTTGGATCCTCTTTTGGTACTGTAAGAGGCTCTAAGGTCTTTCTGTAACCTTCTCTTCTCCAGACTGAACACCCAACTCTTTCAGTTTGTCTCCATAGCAGAGGTGCTCCAGCCATCTGAGCATTGTCATGGCCTCTTCTGGACTCACGCCAACAGATCAATGTCCTTCTGATGTTGGGGGCCCCAGAGCAGGTGGGGTCTCAGAATAGAGGTGGGGGGGAATCCTCTCCCTTGGCCTGCTGGCCACACTGCTGGGGATGCAGCCCAGGATGCATTCTGGGCTACCAGTGCACATTGTTGGGTTATGTCCCGTTTTCATCCACACTGTCCTTCTCCTCAGGGTTGCTCTCAATCCCTTTATCCCTCGGCCTCTGTGGGCACTGGGGGTTACTCTGACCCAGGTGCAGGACCTTGCACTTGGCCTTATTGAACCTCATGAGGTTCCCATGGACCCACTCCTCCAGCTTGTCCCTCTGGTGGCATCTCATCCTTAAGGTGTATCTACTGCGCTACAGACCTCAGTACCATCAAAGGGATGTGAACAGACAGCTGAGCTGTCCAGCCTTGGGGACCTCTTGGAGCCAGTATCCCTCCCAAACTATGCTTAGAGAAGGAGATGGCATTCCCTTAGAACCATCTTCCTAAAACTTGACATACAGAACAACATTCATTTATAGAAAAATGTCCAAAGTAATTGATTTTGGATGGGTAAGGACAAGGAGTTTCCATCATGCCTGCTATTGCAAACTAGGAAGATTTAGCTGCACCCTTGGTTCTCTGGAGGTGTGGAGGTGACTGTTCCTGGCAGATTTAGAGAGGATCTGAACGTTCCCAGAGTGGTACCCGGCAACCTCTTACTCCTAGGACCTGAAGGAATGTGTCTTGGTCAAACAGTACTGAATTACGTGCTCCCATCCTAAAGTGCTCCCCTTCTGATTCCTCCTGTTTTTATCTTCCCTCAATCCAGTTTTCGAGATTAGTACTTCTTATGATTGCTCTGTTGTCTTCATTTGGATTTCTTCCATTTGCATTTAGGACAGGACCCAGCCATGGGGCTAAAAGGCTCAGTCTTCACTTCCTGTTCCACTTCTGCATCTTAGCAGATTTTTCAATCACATCCTAAGCAGCGTCCATCAGCTTTTTGCGTGAGGCCTGATAGGCAGGGCTCTGGCACGGTATTTGGGTGGGTGACACCCGGGGACAGCCTCATCTGCTTGTAGCATCAACGGATTGCCGGATTCTCCACTTCAACTGTGACAGTAATGCCATAGAAGTCACGGATTAAATCTTCTATCTCCGTGTTTGTCTGCATGCTTAAAATCCACTCCTGAGCCAAGAGGTCCCAAACAGTCAACAACAAGCTCCTTGCCAAAAGCCAGGGAAGAGGTCAGGCATCACTGGGAGTTGAGCCTCATTACACCACACTAAGTCGCCCCCTTGTAAATCTGACTAAATCCATCATTTTTGCTCCCAGAGCCTTTGACTATCCCTCAGCACCAAATGGGAAAATGTTGGGATGAGTGCCACATTTGCGGGGGAGTTTTTTCGCTCCTGTCAGTATCGGAGTTACAGGGTGAGTAAGCAGTGCATCGATTATTGAATTATTTAACAACTCCTCTTGCACCTCTTCCTTTGCTTCAGGAAGCCTTTGTGTGCAGCTCATTACCTTGGCTGACAGCTGGTGCCTGATGTGCTACAAGAAATTGTGAAAAGAATCTTCTATGAAACAGGAAAATTATTAGTGTTACCAACTACCAGCACGTGTGCTTCTCCTCTACGTTATAATTCGTTATCAGCAGAAACGCAAGCTTTTTCTTCCTTTTCTACCTCTTCCTGGTGATAGTGGCAAATGCACAACTAAAGATGAGTGCAAAAAATAGTGATGAGCAGTCCTGATTCTCCCTTGGATTGTACAGCTGTGAATCCAGGAGGAGGTCCATTAAACTGAGCAGGGTACACCTGTGTAATTGAGAGCTGAACTGAATCAGACAGGTGATATCTGGAGGTGATGATAAGTGTTTTTAGTAGAGCATGGACATTCTACTGCCTGAAGGATTCAGGTAGCTGCTGCAAGTCCTAACTGGCATAATAAGCTGCAGTGCACCAGTATATTTGGATTTCAGTCTGCTCTCTAAATCACACTGAAATTTGGAGCTGGGGGAATACCCTGTGTTTGCACTGGTGTCACGTGCAAGGATTTTCATTCTTCAAAGATGAGCAGGAAGGGAGTAAAGGACTCAGCTCAGGAGAACTGGATATGTGATTGTGCCTGTTTCCATTAAAAAAAAAAAAAACAACAACGAAACAACAAACAACTGCACAAACAGGTTGGTTTACATCAGTTTTTAGAGGTATGGCCCACAGATAACATTTGGGCCACACAGTGCATCAACAGCCATTCTGCAGGGTATCATCTTTCTTATTTTAAAAAAGCAACTTTTAGTGCTCCAGGGAGTAACTGCTGGCCTGAGACCACAGACAGCCTCTGCCACTTATTTTTCCATATCCTTCAGCAATTTACCTGAGTATCAGCCCTTAGGGATTTTCACTATCCATGCAGTGGGTAGGAGCCACCTTAGCTAGTCTTGGGCACATGTATTGTAGTTTTGTAGCTCCAAAGAGTGTGAAGAGTGTCCTCTTCACATGCTCCTTTAGGTCAGCATCATCTGGCCTAGTTTAATTACCTGCTTTGGTGACCGTAGAAGTGCCTCTTTTTTTTGCCTTGAATGTAGAGTAGGCTAGGCTAGGATATTTCATTTGAAAGGGATGATCATCCAGCAAAGGTCCGGATGCCTTGCTCAGAGGTGAACACTGGGTTAGTTGAGTTGTATCTGACCTTTTGTCACTGAATAACTCAGCTCTTCAGTGCTAGCTGCAAAATAATGGATTCAAGAACACTTTTTCAGCCCTGGTAGTGTCTGATGCATTTTCTTTGGGACTGAAAAATGGGCTGGGGCAAAGAAACCCAAGCTTTCATTAAATTAGGTGGTTCACCTGCTGTGAGGGTACTTCCTGCAGGTGAAATTTCCTTTCTTTCTCCAGCAGTAAGGTCCATGCCACTGCAATAGCACTTAATGGGAACTCAGGCCTCAGCAGCAGCATAAGCTTATTGTCTGTGTCACATCAATTTTTTAGGATAAACATTTACCCCTTACTATGAACATGCACAAAGTGTGTCACAGCAGGACCTTGATCTCAGCTGTGCCTGCTGCTGCAGAGGTGTAGTAAATCATCAGAGCAGGGTCCAGCATGGCTCTTCTGGCTCATACTTCTGTCTCTGCAGGGAAGGGTCTAATGTTACCCCGGGGAGCTGTAATCCAAACCGGATGGCATTGCTGACAGGCTGCCAGCCAGCTAAAGGTTTATTTTCCTCCACTGTGGCCCTCCCCTCATTGTACTAAGTGTGCTTATTTGTTTCCCACGTAAGGCATAGCACAGTCCCTCAGAAAAAGCAGGCTGATAGGAGGCTTTGTGCTGCTGCTTTGCCCCTGGATGCATAGAGAAGGGAGGCTGGTTTCCAAGCCAGGCCATCTCTTCCAAGGAAGGGGGTTTCCTGTTTCCAGGAGGCAGCATGCTCGGGTCATTCAGGCAGACCTCACTGCAAATGTCAGGTGTCTCTGGCTGACATGTGTGACTCTGCCTGAGAGTCCCCAGAAAACCTCCTGCTAGGAGAGGAGCAATGCAAAAAATGTAGTGCTGATGTGTGAAATTGTAGATCTTCAGCAGCCCCAGGGCCAGGAGAAAAATAAGTACACTCATATAATAGGGCTGCAGAGGCTGGATTCAGCCCTCCAGGGTCCTATCTGTCCTTTGGATCCTCTTCCAAGGATAACCTAGGGCAAATCATTGCAGTCCTGTGCTACTTAGCTTACTCTTTGGCAGCACACTGGGACACACAGCCTCAGAAATATGGTACAGGGTACAGCTGAGCAGTGGTGGTATTGTCTGCTCCAGTGCAAGGTGAGGTAAATGCTCCAGCTGCTCTCTTGGATCTGCTGCTCCCACACTGCTCCCGTTTCCATGGCAGAGCCCAGTGAGGAAAGGTGTTCTGGTGAGCAGAGAGGCTCTGTAGGATCCCACTCATATCCAAAGAGCCCATCCTATGGGTTCCTTTATATATATTTAATCATTCCTTCCTTCCCTGTGGATCCTTTCATTGCTTTTTAGCTTCGATTTGACATCTCCTTTCTAGGGGAGCAAAACCACAGTCATTTACAGCACTGTGTGCTCCGGTCATGCTGAGGCAGACATCTCCCCTGGGATTGCTACATTCACTCTGTCCTCTTCTCCCTGCATTGCTATCAGGCCTCATGTACATTTTTACTTACTTCTTTGGTGGAGATCCATCTAATTAATCTTCACCTGGCTTCTTATCCCTGAGATATGATCTCTTCCTTACTTTCCCTGCACAGCTACAAGAATTACACACCTTGTTGTCCCGGGGCTTTGTAATGCAGCTTAAACCTACAACGTCGCCTGCCCTTTGGGCAAGGGTTGCCTCGCTGTGGTCACTGCTGCTCATGCTTGAGCAGAGCTAGCTCATTATGTGTTTAATGTACCCATCATCTGCTGTTGTCCTTGGAGACTACGTCCCATGAAGGGTACCTATGAAGCCTTCCTTTATCTAGAAAGCTTTCCTCCAAGTACATAAAATCACAGAATCATTAATGTTGGAAAAGACCTCTAAGTTCATCGAATCCAACCATTAGCCTAATGCTGCCAGGCCTACCAATAAACCATGTCCCTGTGTTGTGCTCTTCATGGACAAATAGATTCAAAACTCCATGGAATCAAGGCATCATCAGAGCTTTGCATTAAAACAGTGATAAATGAGAATGTCTCAGCAGCTGCACTGTTACCTAGTTATACATTGCTCTGGTCTGTATAAATGGCACTGGTTCAGATTCAAAATTTTAATGGAAGAAATTGGGGCCCAGCTATAGTGGTCTGAAATTCTCTAAATGACCAGAAACACCTTTCTTAGATGAAAATGAGAAATTTTGAGTGTATCTAAGATAGGACAAGAAAAAAGCAAATCTGAGGACGTAAAATGCCTTGTTTGTTGTCGGGTTGGGCCAGTGGTCCTGATTAGTCCTTACTAGAACAGTCCTCCCTGTAGAGAAGGAGTGATTGCAGAAACAGGTCTGTGGAGCTGGCAGGAGTAGGGTCAGTGCAACCTCATTATCTCCATGGTCCTCGTATTGGGCCCATTTTCATCCACAGCACAGGCTCTCTTCTCACCTATAGGCACGGAGGCCGTGCTGTGCTGAACACCTTCCACTCAATTATTTAAAATTCAGTTGCTATGGATCTACTCAAGGCGATCAGTTTAAAGAAAATGCAGATGGCCTCTGGTTTTGAGTTCCCGCTGCGCTTTGGTTAATTTGGTATGTAAAGGTATTAGGTTAATTAAATGCCATGTGTTGCATGGGGACTGACTGCATTTGTGGATTAATAAGTATCCCAGAGTGTTCTCTGCTGAAAGTCCTCAAGCTGGCAGACGGTTATTTCACTAAGAAAGGAAGGTAACGGAGAGAAGTCCTGGGGAAATGAAGAGGTTTCCTGTTAATCCTGCAGTTGTTTTTCCAGAGCGGGTAGTTGCAGTGTCCTTCAGGTCCCTGACCGAGTATCAGCCCTTGCTGGAGAGCCTGGAAGAATTTCAGTGAAGAGAAGCAAAGTTGTACAGTTTGCTTTGAGATTCCCACAGGTCATATACAGTGAGCATGTCAGCTGGCCAGGGGAGGACCATGGCTGGTGCGTGGAAATCTTCCTGCTAGGAGAAGATCTTTACCAAGAGCCATATTGTGGATCAGGTCAGAGGGTGTCCTGTGAGCAGCAGGCATGGTCACGCTGCAGGTCTAGAGCAAACCGGGCACCGCAGTCTGGCACTCATGGTGGAATACACGTAGAAAGCAGAGACAGGGACAAATACCACTGCAAACTTTTGGAGATGTTGAAGAAGAAGAAAGTCGTTTTCATGCAACCGTGCCCTGAGGTGGTGGAAGATCAGGAGAGAGACCAGGGCAGATGGACACTACTCCGCAATGTCAACCAGGTCCTGAAGCCCACGACCATTTTAGCGGTAAGATAGGGGGTCCCAAGCCCTGAGCATGGCTGGGAGCTTTCAGACTGCTTTGAAATCTGTCTTGCTGTTGATGGGATCCTTGTACTGCTTACGCCAGCTTCTCTCACCTTCCTCCTTTGTCCCCCCGCAAGCACTGTAGCTCCCCTGCAGTGCAACCTTCTTGCTCTTCACATTTGGAAGCTCCTCCTTAAGATCCTCTTTGTGTATTGTGTGGATCTGTCTTGCACCGGTGTTTGGTTGTCACTGCCCCCAGTTTGTGAAGTCCTGAGGGTCTGCCCCAGAGCAATTTGGAAGATTTTTCTAGTTTGAAAGGGTACTAAAACCCACTGGCTGCGTTGAGGAGGAAGAGGTGGACCATGTTCATACTGTAAAGGGTCTGGTGGTATTCTCACTTCTCCAGTACTTTGTCATGTATTTTGGAAAATAAACTGCAGCGGTTTAGGCATGAGGCAGGTTATGCAACTCACAAGCCACAGCTGGTAAATGCATGAATCACCCCGATTTGCCCTGAAATCCCCAATATATCTGCTGGGTTTGGGGCTGATCTGGAGCTGATTGCTCCAGCAGAAGGACTTCCATGGGGTTTATATGAAATTGATTAAAGTCAGAAAAGGAAATGGGTCGGCGCTCCTAATAAGTGATGCTATTTTATAACCCCCCGACCTTCCTGAGCTTACCAGCTTAGCCCATCCCGTAAGACTTTTTTCACCAGTATTAAGAACTGCACTTAAATGGGTTTAGAAAGAGCAGTTTGAGGGAACGAGCACTCTGTGCATTAGGCAGGCAAAGCCCCAAAGTTGTCTTAGTGGTAGTAGAGTATCAATTTGCCTTGGGGAGGGCAGACTGCCTTTTATCTCAGCTGTGTGGTAATACACCATATGAAGCAGGCTGCTTTTACAGCTATTCAATATTAGAGATTTTTTTTTAAAAAAACAGCATTACAATTCTTGGGGTTTTGATCAAGAGCAATTTTTACAGAGCTGCCAAGGTGTTGGAAAGGTTTTCTGCTGAGCAGGGACTGAGCAGCCCAGCTCGTCTCTTGCTGACACCTTGATCAGGTTACCCACTGTGTGCATGAATTTGCCCAGTGATGCAGAGAGGATAACAGTGCTGAACATTCTGAAATGCTTTGAGTCTTGGATCAAAGAAGCTAAAAAATAAATATTGATATAAATGGATTTATAATGAATCTGCTTCTGACACTGCATTCATTAGTTGTGATTTTTTTTTTCCTTTTTAACTAAGTTATGAGATGTGAGGATAAGACAGTTAATGAGAAAATATATGAATATTATATTCTTATGAGCTGGATAAAGATACTTAGAGCTCTAGCACAACCCTTTGAGGAAATGAAAACCCAAACTAAGGACTCAATCCTGAGCTCCATGTAAGCAGGATGACATTGTTGGTATCCTAGTGAAAACCTAGCAAGTAGCTGCCAAGGGTAGAGTCTGCCACAAAATGGTTGGGGATTCCAGGTGTGTAGTTTCTCCATGAGTGGATTCCTGAGTATAACCTCACATCCTGGTGGTACACACAGTTTTGTGTCTCTTGGAAGTCTTAGTGATGACTTGGATGGTGATGTCTCCAGTTCCCCACTGCCCAGCAGAGAGATGAAGGTTGTTTAGCAGCCTATTGGGCTTTAAATACCAAATCTCTAAATATGCTCTGTCCACAGAAATGGTTGATAGGGGATGCTCAGGAAAGGGGTTATATCAGAGCACATGCAAAGTGATACATCCTGGTTTTCCCTTCTCCCTCTCCCAGCAGTTCTTCAGGACTTCAAAAGGTAGATACTGCATTTGCATCATGCTTAATAGGTACAAGTGGAGCTGGTCCCCAGGAATGTGGTGTTAGGTGGGGCTACAAGTCCACCATATTAATCTCAGCTGCATGAATGAAAACACACCTGACAACTAGATTGCTCCCAATTTTAATACCTTTTCCCACTGAGAATAGGGGTGGGAAATAATTCTGCTTTGTTCCAGTGTGGGTCCTGCTTGGGGCTTTAGTTTGGAGTTATTTTGGGGTTTGCTTTTGTATTGAGAAAAACAGCTTTCTTAAAAGCTTTTTTGCATTTGAGTAATTCAATATCCACAGAGCTGATGAGCAGACAGTCCCTGCCCAGCAGGACTGACAGAGGTGTATAGGATCAGTAGTGACATGGAGTGAGTAGATAGGGGTCAACTGCTTGCTGTGTCTTTCAAAATGAAAACACAGAGGTCTCAAATGAAAGAGGTAGAACATTTGAAACATGTAAAAGGACACAGCCTTTTGGGTTTATGAATGCTAAAACTTTGCACAGCTTCAGAACTCAAGTGAAAGTGCTCACAGCAAATAAAATCCACTGAGAAATACTAAATACAAACAGCCCACCTACGCATTGCTGTAGCTGGAAGAACTCCTGAAGAAGAACGTACAGCTGCCTCTCTGGTTATGTTCTTAACCCATCTTTAGTCATTCCCTTTTCAGATGTCTCCAAGGAATATTTGACAGTGGTTATCTGCAAGGAAGAAAGGTGCCACAATCCTCTAGATAAGGCTTAGCAGAGCTCAAAACCATCTCCTAAATGTGACTTCCTAGGTTTGTACATTACACAGAGGAAAACCTCTACCTGGGTGGTTTATTTCTGCCTGTATCACTGTTCTGTAACCTGTTTCTGCTGGATGCAGTCTGTGACCAACAACCACTCACAAGCTTGAGAAGCAGAGAGTTAGGGCAGTGCGTGTATGCTGTGTGGACCATGCCCTGTTGCTGGCACCTTGCGGGGGATTTCACAGAGTCATGGAATAATTCAGCTTGGAAAAAACTTCTAAGATGATCTAGTCCTATGATTAACCCAGCACGAGCATGTTCACCACTAAACCACATCCCCAAGTGCCACATTCAAAGCACCTTCTTTCCTGAGCCTCTGTGAAAAGGGGTGGTTTGTGGTTTGTGAGGGAAGTCATTTGACTTGTGCTAATGATTTGGGTACTGAACGTCAACAACTTGTATCTCAAGGGATGCTGAGCTTCCTGCAGCACTGAGTGTAACTGTGCTGTCTTTGTTTCCAGGGGGATTATGTGTGGATGGACCTCAAAACCGGACGGGAATTCGACGTCCCCATTGGAGCGGTGGTTAAACTGTGTGACTCTGGACAGATCCAGGTCGTGGATGATGAAGGCAATGTATGTACAAAGGCTTGTGATGTCCCTTCTTCAGCTCTGTGACCTTGCTGGGACAGGGGTTCCAGGGCCATGATAATCGACTTAGTTATGGACTTCTCATATATCCTTGGGAATCAACTGTGCCATAGTTTTCTATTTGTAAAGACAAGACAATGTTGTGTCCCTACGTTTGTGACTGTACTGGGAGTGCAAGATTGAGAAGCTTCTTGAGTATAATGGTAACAGAAGCCCCCAAAACACATTTAGATAGTTATTTGTGCAAACCCCCCTCAGCCTGAGGTTCCTCTGTTGTTATCTAGTCCTTCCTGACCTCCTACCAATGCCTGATGTGCCCAAACACTGGTTCTCCTTCAATTTCCCACCTCTACTTTTGTGCAATGGTGGCTATTTTAGAGTAAGGTCTCTATGACGAACAGAAGGTGGTTCTCCATGCTTCTTTTTTTTTCTTACTGGTGTAATTATAAATGCTTTCACTCCCTTCAAGGGTGATAGAAAGAGATTTGGTTTGTCAGGGTCCTTGTGTGCAATTTGTCGTGGCTATTGAAGCCCATAGAAGTGGTGAGTCCAAATAACACTGCCAATTAAAGTATGACTTTGCCACATCTGTGATGTGAAAATGCAGTTGTGAAGGGAAGACAAATCTGCTGTTTGTTATAAACTCCTCTGACGTGCTGGATGACCATGTTGTCCTGAAGGAGGCTCCTGCCAGGATGGCTTGTGTCTCCGGTCTCTTGCTGCTCCAGTAAAACTCCAATAAAAAGATGTTTTTCTTCTTCTGTTACAAATCTTTCAAATTCATCACTGCCTTACCCCAGAAATAGAAGCTGTGGCACATGTGCTGATGGTCTCTTGTGCATGTTCTTCCATCTGGTCCTTCTGTTTGGGGTGGGCTGTTTGTCTTTTTCATCCAAGTGGTCTCTCATTTGACTTACCTTTCTCTGGCCTTGCTCTTTTCCCAGGAGCACTGGATTTCCCCACAGAATGCCAGCCACATCAAACCAATGCACCCCACCTCCATCCATGGAGTGGAGGACATGATCCGCCTGGGGGACCTGAATGAAGCAGGAATTCTCAGGAACCTGCTGATTCGCTATCGGGAGCACCTCATCTATGTGAGTGCCCGCCTCACCTCCACCTCTCGTTCTGCCCTCCACTGCCTGCTCCCCTTAGCTCTGGGGAACCCATGCTGGGGGATTGACAGAGCTGAACATCTGGGTTTCCATCTTCACTTTGTCGCAGGCGGCGAGGGGCTTCTGACTTTAGAGGACACACTGGAGAGCTTGTGGATGCCCCAGTGAAAGACTTCATGAGTTAGGTGATGGGCAAAGTCCACATCACCTTGCTGTCCCACCTCTGTAGAAGTTTAGGGCATGTGCATTAGCTTTCTGCACACAGAATAACCCGTTCAACCCAGGCCATGAGCATGTTGTAGTCATCCTAAAGCAAAAACTTCTGTAGAGGTGTAAGCTACATGCTGGATGTGATCCTTCTGCCCTCTCCCCCTGAACCATTAACTTACTTAACCCGAGTGGGTGAAGACAACAATTGCTGGAGGTGGAAGGGGTGGAGAAAGAATGAAGAGGGGCATGTATGAAATAACTGGGGACAAAGAAGTGAGCAACTCTCAGAACACCTCTGAAGAAACTTCCCAGTCTGTGTTAATGACTTAATAGCCCTGGGTTGCCTGTGATCCTGACAGCTGATCTCTGGGGACAGCAGTGTCCTTCCTTATGTCAGCTCAGTTGTGTCATGCCCAGTGGACCCAGTGCAGCCTTGCCAACCCAAACAGACATTCATAGACTGAGGGGTTTGCAGGGAGCCAGTCAGAACTGCATCTCTTTTCTGTGATACCATCACAAAGGCCACCTCCCCAGCAGGACAGCAGTCAGCATTCCAGTCTCTGTGCTGGTTTTGTCAGCATTCTCTATGCTGTGTAGTCTTGTGCACATTCCTCAGAGAGAAATTCAGAGTGCACATGTGTTTGCTGCTAGATAATGTACACAAACAGCCTCTGCAAATATGAAAAATTTACTATTACTCTTAAATCCTACTGTTCTCAGATATTCAGGAAAGTGCCTGCTGTGCCTTTGAAGGCCTTTTCAAAGCCTGCTGGTCATCTAAGTTTTAAAAGGCTCTAGAGACTACTAGATTTTCAGGCCAGAGGGAGTTGCAAGACAGTCAGACTTCACAGATAAAATAAGCTAACAGAGCATGGGCTGGATTTTATTTATCAAGTCTGTTTGTTCACCACTGCTTGATGTCCAGTGTGTTTTGATAGGCTGGTTTTGGATTAGGGCTGGACAGTGATGGAGAAGACACCACTCTGCTACATAGGATGTTAATATGATTGACAGCTCTTTGCCGCTTCTCTGGGAGATATCCATCTCTTCTTTCAGAGATGGAGTCCAATCCTGGAGGAAGGGGACATGGGTGCTGAAAAGACCCAAGTCCCCAAAGCTTGGAGGAGAATAGAGACCTCCAAATGCATCTCTCACTCTGACACTTTGTTTTGCATGATGCCTAAGGCCCCTGTATTGTCAGTTTAGGCAAAAAGAGTATAACCAGAAAATTATTCCCACCTTAGATGAATTGAATTTCTCCCTTTATAATTATAATTTCTTGCCATTTATAATGATAAACTAGCAAGTTAACAGGCCATATTCATACTTGAGGTGGTGTTTCCATGTGCACTGGGCATCCATGGCAGTCACCAGAGATGTCAATAGAGCCAGCAGAGACAAGAGTGCATTTTAGCTATGCAAAGAGAAGTGCCTCTCGGATGCTTTAGAGCTGACTGGAGCTTCCATATCATAGAGGAGTTTATGTTGGAAGAAAAGTTAAGTCTGGAAGTCTACAGTCCAACCTCCCCCAGCTCAGAGCACATCCATCTTCAAGATTAGGTGCAGTACTTATGTGGATAATTGAATTCAAGCAACCTGAATGCCACGCGAGAAGTACAGATGGCCAATAAATTGTAGCTGATTGGCTCATTCAAGGAACTTGTATTTACTCATTGAGCATTGCCCCTTTTTCCCCTGCTTGTGGGCACCGTGCAGTGGCACAAAGTGGATTCCTGCCGCTCTCTCTGAGAAAGTTTGGATCATGTTGGATATTTTTTCAGTGGTGTCCATGTGTCTCTTTTGGGGTGCCTATGTTATCCAGCAAATGCCTTTTGCCTCTCTAAGTGACCAGAGGTCCTGGGATACAATTTTGTGGTGCAGTATCAGATTGCCTGTGAATACACCAAGCTTCTTCGTAAAAGGCCTGTCTCTGAGCTCCCTTGCCAAGCTATTCACAGGCATTCAGGATGATTAGGAGCACAAACAAGCACTGGAAAAAGTGTTGTTTGGCAACATCATCCTGATAAGGACTGATGCAAAGGGCAGCTTCTAGCCTGGAGGTGAGTGTGGGTGGTGATTTGGGCTGAAGTGACACAATAACCACATCGGTTTCTCTACGAGTTCTTCTGGTCCGATGGTGACAGTGCAGTGTGTCCTACAGAGTTACTGCCTAAGGGATGGCCACATCCCACGAAGACATTTGCATCACAGAGGTTCCAGGTTAGTGTGCCTTGATTGCTCCACACCACTAATGGCTTTAGAGTGCCAGCCCAAGAACTGGGCACAGCACAGCAATTAGTGCAATCTCAGAATCAGAATGACACTCTCAAAATGACAGAGAATGCATAGCTTGATAGAGAGGCATGCAAACCACTTCTGTCTACAGGTGTGTAGTTAGAGGCCCAGGAACCCAACCTTAGATCTCATCTATTAAGAATGATGGCAGTAGGAGGAGTAGATTTGTGTCGGATGTGGTAAATATTGATGGCAGCTTTGCAAAGCCAAGGCACCATATGGATGCACTGGGTGCAGGGGACACCCAGTCCCCTGAGGTGTTTTTTTCTGTGGTATAGTTAGCCCTGTCTTAAAGACAGTGAAGTTTCACTGCTTGAAAGGATTTCTGAGCCTGCTGAGTAGATGATTACTTTTCCAATGGGGCTTCAGTTCCTCTCGTTTCCTTATGTCCTTAGCTTTGTGGAGGATGTAGTTCTGCTCTAATAAAATATAATTTCCCTTTTTCTTCTCCCTCACATTTTACTCATAAGACAAACTGCGGCGGGAGGGTAAGTATGACTCTTGGCAATGTCATTTGCAATCGCTGTCGTGCCTTCCACGGGATCACCTTTTTCTGTTCAACGTTGTGGCCTTCTCATTTACTTTGCACCACCATTGCTGCTGCTTCATAAATGCACTGAGAGCATCCATCCGCTTTGGTGCGGAGCTTGACCCACAGGGTGAAGTTGTGACACCTCCCAGAGCTGGAAAGTCCCTGACCTGTGAATGAGGTTAAAGCTTTAAGTCCTTCTCAGTAATGACCTTAACTTGAAGGGAAGAAATATCTGCAGCAAAATATGAAAAACTTCAACAAGGGCTTCTTGCCCTTAGTTTGGCTTGCATGCACCAAGAGAAACTATGCTGAATAGCAAGAGAGTCTGGTGGGGAGTTTGGACTCGTGAGTAAGATTAAATCTCTTTATCTGGAGATGACCAGTGCCTGCTGCTGCTCTTTAAGGGCTGCCAAAATGCAGTAATGTTTGGTAGAGCTTTAACCCCATAACAATCCAGATGAAGTCAGCCATGGTGTTCTGGGTAGCGAGGGAAGCAGGCTCAGAAAGGATTTGTTTGGGGCTAATTAAAATGTAGGTCATGCAGGCAGTAATGAATTTGCTGTGAGATGCGGTTCCTGTGGTCAGCTACGGCAGAGTCCCTGCTCTCACTAAAGCTTCATTTTTCCAATAGAAAAGGGCTTTGACATCACCCAGCAATAGAAACCAGTGAGCTAATATTTCCTTGGAAGTGCCCTTTGGCCCCTCATTGAGAGAGTGAACAAAGTTTTGCCTTCTGCCAGCTGTGAGAATTGGGCAAATTGTGATTATTTATCAACTAGGAATGAGCTACGAAAACAAGCAATAGTACAAGAGTTCATGCTGACAAAGTGTTTTGTGGATCACAAGGGAAGGGTCAATGAGAGCATCCAGGAAGCATTCCTGCCACTAATGGTTAACACTTTTAAAAGCCTCTCTGTTTGCATTTGTGGCAGGGCAGACCAGTGTGACTGAAATGCAGGGATTGCAGAGACCTCTGCAAGGAGTTGGATGTATTTTTTAAAAGAGGCTCAAGAAAGATGAGAAATGTCCCTAAAATTAACCTGCTAATAAATTGTAAAGAGGAAAAGAGTTTTCCAAGTATCTCAGCTAGGACTCAAAGGAGTCTTCATTAGGGATCTTGGTGCCATAATCCCATTCAGAAATTGAGCTCACTTGTTCTCTGAGCACTGAGGTTACCTGTTCTGTCCCCTTTGAATGGGATGTCTCTGCTCCCTTATTTCGATGCCTTCTTCTTCTAAAATCCAGTCTAAAATCCAATTTTGTATCCAATATCTACTCTTTGGAGTTGTAACAACGTTGTTCTTGAGCTCAAAAAGCTTTTTCCCCTTACTGGCACATAACCCCCTATTACAGAGAAGAGTATCGTGTCCTTTCTCAGTTACCTGAGTAAAGTCAAACCTCACGTGGGATTGAACTGAAAGTTGCTCTCTTGTGTTGGCCATGAGACTAGAAGGTGAGGAACCCCAATGTCTTTCATCATCCCTACTATGGGACACAATTGCCACCTACTGGCTGCCTTCAGGAAGCCCAAAGTGGTGGCAAGTGTTCTGTAGAGGGTGGCAAATTATTTCTTTTCTCTCACAAGCAGCCTTGGCTGTGCCACTTTGCTGCTTTGTGCCAAAGTCTTACTGGTTTTAGGCCATGCAGATGGAAACCCATAAGGATTATATTAATACTGAAATTACTTGTTTCCTGAAAAAATATGTGCAGTAGTGGTTCCACCAGGAAAGAAAGATGAGATTAATCTTCTAACTTCAGTTGCTAAAAATTAACCTAGAGAAAGCAAGTTGAATTCTTTGAAGTCACAGAGTGAAAGTAGCCTCCATCTCGTGCCCCTTGGCTAGCCCAAGGTGGAGGCCCATTGACTCACCTGCTCTAGACACTGACTTCTAGACAGATGAAACAGGGGAAGGAGATCCTTATTCTCTGCCTTGAGCTTGGGATGTGGCCAAACTTCCTAACCTCAACACTGCATCTGAGCAAGATAACAAAGGTGAGAGAAACAGCTTCTGGAAGGGAAGAAACAAAAAAGCAAGATACTACAGAGGAGTTTGCTGCCCAAGGCCCAGAACAGCTTTGCTCGTTCAAGTGCCACAGAGAGCATGGGATGGACCAAAGGCCATTTCCAAAATTTCAGAAATAGATGAGAAGGGATATGTCAGGACTTTGTGGGCAATATCCATCTGCACAGGACAAGGTTTAAACTGAAGTATGGAGAGATTTGGTTTGGCAGAGATGGTAGAGAACAATGTATTGCAGAGGGAAGTTTAGCAGCTGCTATGGATTGATAAAAACAGGTTAGATAGTCATCCGTCAGAATGGTTTGGATCCAACTGGTCCTGCTTTGGAATGGTTCTCAGGTTTTTTCATCTATGGTTTCTTGTTATATGTGGAATGCAGTCGATGTGTATGGGCATATGCTGGCTCTGGTGATATTTTTGCAAATATGAGCTTCTCTTGAGACTCCACATCTTAACTGAGAGCATCCAAAATACGGATTAAGGCTTGAATCCATGCTGTGCATGAGCAAGGCTGAGTATGAGCTGATTTAGGTATTTTGGGACTTCTGTTCCCGTTTTGCTCCAGGCTCCCCCTGCAAGCATCTCTGGCTTGAGCATCATCTTTCATCCAGCTTTTAAAAAGCCTTGATTTTTCTGGCCTCCATCCACATCCCATCCAAGCTGCCAAAGTCTCTCAGCTGCACCTCACTGTCCCCATAAACCTTCATGTGCTTTTCCTCCAGACATACACTGGTTCAATACTGGTGGCAGTGAACCCCTACCAGCTCCTACCCATCTACTCACCTGAGCAGATACGCCTCTACACCAACAAAAAGATTGGTGAGATGCCACCACACATCTTCGCAATTGCTGACAACTGCTACTTCAACATGCAGCGCAACAACAAGGACCAGTGTTGTATCATAAGGTGAGTTGCTGGGTTTCCAGTTGGGCCATATCCTGAAAGCAGATGCTGAGCAAATGCAACATGCTTGATTTGGAACAGTTTATCAGATAGAATCAGACATTGAATGACTGATTAGATCTTCCATCCACATATTCCCTGTGCAGAGGTGGTCTCTGTTTGCAGTCACTCTGTTCCTAGTAAAGGTGCTTTATCAATACTTTGGTGTTTACCCTTGCAACCCAATAGGTCTCATATTCATGTTTAACCTCCCCTTCTAAATTTAAACTCAACACTCCTACAGACATCAAAAATGCAAATATCTATACTTTCTGCACAAGGAAGGGTCAGGGACAAGCTTGATCACTGGACCTGTGGTCATTCACACTCCTGAACGGTGTCTCCATGCATGGCCCTGCTCTGGACTGATCAACCTTGGGCACCAAGAAGTGGCTGGTCATAGTTATGGGTATTGTTACATATATAATATGGGTATATATTCCCTCCAGTGTCTGTCCCAAACAGTAGTATGAGCCAGATTTGATGTCCTCAGCCCTCCAACACTATCAGATAAATTCTGAACCCACAGTTTTTTTGTTTGAGGCACCCCTTTCCCCAAGGGAAATGCCTACCCTAAGTTTCATTGAATAAAAAACCATAACTCTGGAACGTCCCATGTGCAGTATTTCAGATACGTGAGTCTGGAAAGGCCATTCAGTAAGGCTTATTTTGCTGGTCTAAAAAAGCATCATGTGGGGCCCATAGGAGAGTCAATACAGTGTGCCAGTGGCCTGAAAAGTGAAACAACTTGCCCATGAGGCCAGGGCTGGGTACTCAACATCAGGAAGGTCTATTTCAGTCACTTATTTTGGCTACCCCATATATCAGACAAGCCACAGACTCACCAAAATATTTCTGCCAAGCCTCTTCCTCTTGTAGCATCACAAGATAACTGAGGTTATCTTTCAGTGAAGAGAAAAGTTTGAGGAATAACTCTGGCTTCCTGCCCCATAAGCTTCTCCTCTCCCACCTGCTCTTTGTTAGAAGAAGCCGAAGAGACCTGTGGAAGTCCCTGCTGTTAAAAGACTGTATTTCACAGTCTGCCTTATCACAGCTCAAGACTGGTGATGAAGATGTCCCATGGGAACAGCTAGACCCTGGACCACAGGGTCATGGTCTGGTGATCATAGCTGGGAAAGCACTGCCTGAAAGTATTTCATTGCCTTCTTAGTGCTGATGGAATGATGGCATTTGCTCAGGATACCCAAACTCAAGCAACAGCTTGGGCCAAATGGAGCACAGAGCAAATCTGGATCTTGGCTGGAAGCTGTCTGGTACCATGTCCTACCGTTTATCCCACAACTAGTGCTTGGGATGCTGGAAACCCATCCTTAGTGGTCTCATCCTGCCTACACTAACAGAAGAGACACAGAGACAGAAGTCCCTTTGGAGACAAAGGGAGGGGCATTGGCATGGACGCAGCATGGCTTTCACTGACCTCCACTCCTGTTGTCTTTGCAGTGGGGAATCTGGAGCAGGGAAGACAGAAAGCACAAAACTGATTCTGCAGTTCCTGGCAGCAATCAGTGGTCAGCACTCCTGGATTGAGCAGCAGGTCCTGGAGGCAAATCCCATCTTGGAAGGTGAGGCCTCAGATAATAGAGAATTCTTTTGCTGGAAAAATTAAAAAACAGATTCAGGAAGCACAAAATATAACCAAATGTGACTCACTTATGTCACACTTCAAGTTTCCAAAATAGTGACAAATTTTTTTTTCAAACTACACTTTTGCTGAACAATACATTCAGATTCTTTCCATCTGAATTTATTTTTCACAAGAATAATAATCTCTGGTTTGAGTTCTCAATGTTTCCTTTAATATTTTTGACAACTATTGTTGAAAGCAAAGCATTTCAGCTGATCTGAATTATTTTTTCAACTGTTTTGTTACTTAAAATTGAAAAAAAAAATGTGATTTTCCAGGTAAAGCAGTATTTCTTTCCTCAAAAAAAAATCCATACAAAATCCTGAATTTTACCTAATTCTGTGTGTAGCATGTAAAAGTGCTGATCAATACTTTTTTGAGTATCTGATGTTCAATCAAAGGTCTTTTGAAAAATCTCACCACCTCTTCCAGTGCTGGACTGCATGCAGAGCACCAATATCCCATCACTGCATTCAGCTAACTAATTATTTGCTCTTTTTTTGGTCTTAGTTGCAAAAATACTGTTTCTATTCTTTGATGGTTGCATAAAACACCAGTTTAATAGGTCCTGAGCTTCACAGCACCTTGTGCTGGCCATACACAATACCAAACTCCACCTTTTCCTTCCAAGATCAGTGAAAGGCAGCAGAATGCAGAAAAAGAAATAGAGGAGGTGAAGAAAGAACCAGATAATGAGAATCAGCTTGTGCCCTTAATAGGTTCATTGGCAAGCTGTTACTGTGCTCAACCCCACTATTTTAATTGAATGTCTGCAAATTAAATAGGTGATCTGACCCTCTTGACCCAATGTGGTGCCAGATGGACCTTTTATGCTTACACAGAAAAATCACATTTTACTTAAAGAATAACACTGGGGTTGTTCTTTAAAGATGGAGGTTTGATCAGCCTGGTCTAGCGGGAAGCATCCCTGCCCTTGGCAGAGGGGCTGGAACTAGATGATCTTGAAGGTCCCTTCCAACCCAAACGATTCTATGATCTTTACCTCCACTGCATGGTAAATAACCCTCTAGGAATCAGCAGAAATATGACAAGCACACAGGGAGCTATTGAATATGCACTTAGTCACTGCTAAGATTCAGGGAAGAGAGGTTCTGTAATTCAAGCACATGTCCATCACCTGCCAGAAATCCTGGAGCAGAAGTTGCAGGGTGTACTGGCTTGGGGCACTCATCCACACCGAACAGAGGATGGACAGGGGTACCTTTCTCTGCACAGTCTGTTTGCAGGGAGGTCTCCCACTGGAGGTTGGCTTAGTTGTCTGTATTTCCCTTTTGGACATGTTTTCCCTTTTCTTTCCCTCTCAGTGATCAAATCACTCACCAGCAGCTCTGTCATTTCCTGCACAGTGTCACCTTGCACACTGCAGCCACTCTTGCTCAACTCTTGTATTTCATCAGCTGCTGCCAAAATCCTGCTGTCCTAGCCCTTCTTCCTGGATAAAGTCATTTCATTCCCAAGCTTCCTTTTGTGTGCTCCTCTCTGTATTTCCAAGGATAGTCAAACTTAACGGAAGACTTTGGAGCTGCTTTTTACCCTCTCAGCCTCACTCTTTTGGCTTTTTTTCCCCCTATGAGACCAGATCCACCATTCTCCCTGCATCAGATCCCCTCTAACCCACCGCAATTCTTGCAGCTTTCGGGAACGCCAAGACCATCCGTAATGACAATTCCAGCCGATTTGGGAAGTACATCGATATCCACTTCAACAAAAGGGGAGCCATCGAGGGGGCCAAGATTGAGCAGTACCTGCTGGAGAAGTCCCGGGTGTGCAGGCAGGTAAGGTGATACACCTGCAAGGCGCAGGGGCTGGCGCTCGGGCAGCTGACCTTTGCAGTGCTGTCTCCTCACAGAGCTGACACTTGCTCTTCTCCTGCAGGCCCAGGATGAGAGGAATTACCACGTGTTCTACTGCATGCTGAGAGGAATGACCGTGGAGCAGAAGAAGAAGCTGGGTCTTGGGAAAGCCACGGACTACAACTACCTTGCGATGGTGAGAGAGCAGTGGAACAGAGGTTTGGTGGGGTGATGTGGTGAAAGGGTGTTAGCAAGGGAGAAGGAAAAAAGAGTTGCTTCTGCAGCCAAGAGCTGCTTTGCTGGTTATGACCTTCCTGAGCCTTAGCCACAGGGTTTGAGAGATCTCTTTGTCTCACTACCACAAGGCTCACAGTCTTAGTGGAAACCCTTAATCCCTGCGTCTAGACCAGACTATTTCCACACTTCTGTGAAGTAGGACATAGTCTTGGATGGGATGGTGCATGGTGCCCATGCCACGTGTTTGGAAATTACCAGGGAGCTGGGTAAGACCCGATGCTCTTGAGGCAGTGATGGACAGGGAGGAGTGCTTGCCTGGATAGCACATGCTCAGCAGAATATGGGGCTGAGCTGTGTGTCCAGCTGAGCAAGTGTCCAACTGAGCCAGCAATCTCCAGCCCCACTCCCTGTGTACCAGTGTTGACACCCAGAGGAGCTGATAGGAGCAGGTGTAATTAAGGCTGGTGCATCATCAGCAAGGCTGGGACCCAGCTTTCTAACGGGATCAGTGGGAGCCTCCAGCGCTCTATCCCCATCTCAGACAGCTTTTTCTCCTCTGCTGATGGCAGTCAGACACAGGGTACCTGAGGACAATAGGGTAAGTGTAGGTCACAAGGCTGAGCAATGAATCATAGAATATGACAAAGGGCAGAGCCAGATCCACAAATTCAGCATCATCCCTTAAACAAGCTGCTGCTGGTTCAGGGGGAAGCCCTGACAGCTTAGGGTTACACCCAGGTGATCTCTGGCTTTGCCCCATGCAGTGCGTGACCTGTTTGCATCCCCAGGGTAACTGCACCACCTGTGATGGCAGAGATGATAGCAAGGAGTACGCCAACATCCGCTCTGCTATGAAGGTCCTCATGTTCACCGACACGGAGAACTGGGAGATCTCCAAGCTGCTGGCTGCCATCCTGCACATGGGCAACCTGCAGTATGAAGGTAAAAGGACAAAATACAGGGACATGGTCCAGTGCACTGCTGCTCTTTGTTCTGCATGCTGACAGGGAGCCAAGCTTAGGGATGGAGGGCTGTATCCAGTACACCTGCCATGGTACCGTGCCAGGCACTCAGGTGTTTATTGTGGCATTGTAAGGACAAGGAATGAGGAATAATTCCAGCTGCCCACAGCAGGGCTGCCCGGCTGCAGTGTGCTCAACGACATGCACGTTTTCTGAATGTTGTGAGGTTGAATATGGCCACAGGCCATTCAGTATACTCAGGTTTTACAAGGAGAGACTAATGGAGTATTTGACAGGTGCCTGTGTGATTGGATATGCCTTTGTAAAGGTACCAAACAGTTCTGCTGTCAGAAATGACACAGTGGTTTAAAAAGCCTCTTTGGAAGACAGAAGCCTAAAGCACTTAGATGCTAGAAACATTTCTACATTCTTTACTATCTGGTCTGGCAGAGCAGAGTTCAGGTCCTTTGCAGCCAGCAGCAGGACTCCAGCAGATGTGTCAACTTTTCTCTCCCTTCTGATGGCCAGATTTTGCCAGGACATCACACAGAGGCGGTGGAAAAAGACCCTTTCCCTCACCTCACCCCATCCACCTTCTGCAGAGACACATCCCTTGCTGATTGCTTTCCCTCTGCCTTTCTTTCCCCAGCTCGGACCTATGACAACCTGGATGCCTGCGAGGTTGTTCAGTCAGCATCACTCATCACTGCGGCAACTTTGCTGGAGGTCAGTGGCCCTGCAGTGCTGCTGTTCCCTTTCTGATTCAATCCCAGGTTTTTAGTGTTGTGGCAAAACTTCATCTGAGCTAGCCTGTCCTTGCACCACCAGCTCAAGGAGGCTGAAGAGGCCCAGATAAGCCATATTGTGTCCTGCATTGGCACGTGAAGGTGGATGTCTCCATCTGCGCTGAGTAGCCAGAGGATGCCACAAAGATGCTCAGAGGGCTGGAGCACCTCTTCTATGGAGACAGGCTGAGAGATTTGGAGTTCTTTGGGGAAGAGAGGGCTCTGGGGACAGCTTAGAACCCCTTTCAGTACCTAGAGGGGCTACAAGAGAGCTGGAGGAAGGACTTTTGACAAGGGCATGGAATGATAGGACAAGGGAGAATGGCTTCAAACTGAAAGAGGACAGGTTTAAATTAGGTATTAAGAAATTCTTCACTGTGATGGTGGTGAGGCACTGGAACAGGTTGCCTGGGGATTTTGTGGCTGCTCCACTTGTGGAAATGTTTAAGGCCAGGTTTGATGGGGCTTTGAGCAACCTGGTCTAGCAGATGGTGTTCCTGCCCTTGGCAGGAGGATTGGAAGTAGATGATCTTTAAAGATCTCTTCCAACCCAAACTATCCTATGATTCCATGATTCTATGATCTAAGCTCCCCTTCACACCAGCTGACAGGAACAGACCCTCTGTTGGCACATCATCCTAGTAAGGACATCCAAAATACCACAGTCCCTAAAGCAGGGTGTTTCCCTCATTGATACAAAGAAAAATTTTAACAGTTCTTATGTCATATATATGTGCCATATGTATGACAGATGACACATATACTCTGTGTATCTCAAATGAGGTGAGATGACCCTCACTGAAACCACGTGTGCAGTGGCTGGAGCATTCTTCAGTGGCCTTCTCAAGAGCTAACAGGGATCCCTCAGGGATATCATCTCATCTCCACAGGCACTGCTGGTCCAGAGTGTGATCCACAGCTCTCTGTCCACTTAGGGAGTGGACATTTCCCTGAAGAAGCATAAAAAGGGTGATGCAAAGCTTTAACAATGCTGGTAGCATACAGCTTTGCAGGCTTTGCTTCTTTCGCATCCTGTCTTCCCACACCTCATTAACATCTCATGCTAAGTCAAAAGAACACCTTCCAGATTGAAATACAGTATAAAAATGTTAATTTTTCTATCTGAAAATGCCTGTGTTATTATTTGGGGTACCTCCCCTGTACAGCAGCTGTGCTTGGTGTTGTCTCTGTCAGGTTGAGCCTCAGGATGTGATGAACTGCCTTACCAGCCGGACTATAATCACGAGAGGCGAGACTGTCTCCACCCCTCTCAGCATGGAACAAGCGCTGGACGTGAGGGACGCTTTTGTAAAGGTAAGTCTTAGGGCATTTCCTTATGCCTTCTGTTGATAAGCTGAAGAAATCTGCCCCTTCTGAGACTGGAGCATCCACTGCACAGGAAAAGGGTCTTGCTTGGTGCCTGTGTGAGCTCAGATCAGCAGATGCACTTCAAACCTTGTTCTAATTGGGATGCACAAAGACTTGAGATGGAAGGAGACTAGGTAGCCTGCTCTGCAAGGGATTTGCAATCTGGACTTGAGATTGTCTGTAGTCAAAGGGGACCTGCAGAAGGACCCTGCAGAAGGACCCAGAAGTCTGAAATTACTTCACCTCAGCTTCAGGAAAGATCCTCAGCTGCTGTAAATCAGGGCAACTCTACCAACACCTCTAGCACCCACACTTGAATTTCAGGATTTGGGAACATAAGCAGCAGTAAATACAGCTGGATGACACAGGGCCAGGGATAGAGCAGACTGGCAGCCATCAGAGCACTTAGAACATCACTTGAGGCTTTGGGGAGATGAAGGTTGATGAGGTGGGTGTGCATCACTGCTGTGCTGTTTGCAACCCCATGTAAAATTATGAGACAAGCATTATTGGCATGCTTTGGCCAACTTGGGTCCTCACTTTATCTGTGGGGAAATGGTAGATAGAGCTGATTTGATAGCTAGCCTGCAAATCCTGACAGTGTCTTCTCTAGTGGTGACAGGTCTTTGAATTGGGCTCCCCTCTTGGTTGCACGGCTGTAGCTTAAAAATCTATAACAGTTTAAAACGTGAAGTTGTGGAATTACTGAAGCAGCAATATCTGTTTCATTAAATCATCAGACTGTTCAGCCAGTGCTGCAACGTTTCAATGAGCACCTTGTCCAAGTGAGCAAGATGTTCTTGCAGTGTGACATGGCTCTGCTCTGCTGATCTGTAGAGAGAAGTGTGTGGAAACCGAGGAAAGGACTGTCTGGCTTCACAGCGAACCCATAGATCCAAAAATTAAGACTATCCAAATTTGGGGTTTTGCTCTTGGTTGTCTTTTAGCTAGGCTTCCAGGTCTGTTTTCCTTGATCTACATAATGGTTCTTGGAGCTTTAAACCATGCCAGGAGTCTGGCACAAACATTGGTTAGCACGTCCTCAGGGACTGTCTGGTTGTTGGCCATGCTTTAGAAGAACCTGTGCCATAGAGGGTGAAATGGTGACACAAACTAGCAGGACAAACTGCTGAACTGTCTCAGTGAGCTCCATCTTTGGGATGTTGCAGGGAATTTATGGGCGACTTTTTGTGTGGATCGTGGAGAAGATCAATGCTGCAATTTACAGACCTCCTTCCCAGGAACTCAAAAGTATCAGGAGATCCATTGGCCTTCTTGACATCTTTGGCTTTGAGAATTTCACTGTGAACAGGTATGGAGCCTGCAAAAGGAGAACGAGGTCTTAATCCTCCTTCACAAGCCCAAGCTCAAGGTCTTGCAGTCCTTTCACCTCTCCTGAAGTGAACTGGACTGGGTTGGTCCAAGCCTTTTTCTATCTGAGAAATTATCAGAGCTGATCAATTGCCGCAGACAGTGTAGTTCCTAAACTGGTTTAGACCACACACATAACATTGTTTTGGGAGAAAAACTGATTGTCTGAACCAATAAGGAAATTCTAAGCCAACAGCAGCCTTACTGAGTGGTTGGGAAGGTCTGAGAGTATTGCTTCAGGCATGGAGAGGGATGTTGAAAAATTAACCATGATGGATCTAAAGTGGCCTTTTCTTGACCTTCCCCCCACAGTTTTGAGCAGCTTTGCATTAACTTTGCAAATGAAAACCTGCAGCAGTTCTTTGTGCGCCACGTCTTCAAACTAGAGCAGGAGGAGTACAACCTGGAGAACATCAACTGGCAGCACATCGAGTTCACTGATAACCAGGATGCCTTGGACATGATTGCCATCAAGCCTATGAACATCATTTCCCTCATTGACGAGGAGAGCAAGTTCCCCAAGGTGTGTTTTGGGCTCAGCCTTGCTGCCAGTGACTCTCCTGGTTTGATCCCCATTGTACTTGCATGCTGGCGTCCTGTGAGAGATCTGCTCAGCCCCAAACGCACATTCACCAGTGGCCTGCCTATTTATAGTTTTTATTGCTCTCTTAAATTTTCTTCCATCAGTATCACAGCCATGCTAAAACAACTGTTTCTGATGGGAAAATATGCCTGCAAGAGGCTCAAGAACATCTACTGGCAAAGTTTAAGAGAAAATGGTGTTAAATATACTCCTTTTGGAGCATTATTTTGAATACAGCACTACATACCAGTGATATTTAATCAATTTCTGTAATTTCTGCACTTGACATATCCTCTCCAACATATCGCTTCTCAACATAAATGCACAAGACAAGAAAGAAATGTGCTATTGACTGGAAAATTATTTCAGTGGGAATAGCCTTGGTTAAATGTCAGATCTTTTCATGCATGCACAGGGTACAGATGCCACCATGTTACACAAGCTGAACTCCCAGCACAAGCTTAACACCAACTATATTCCTCCGAAGAATAATTACGAAACCCAGTTTGGCATCAACCATTTTGCTGGAATTGTTTACTACGAAACAAAAGGTATGGAGCAGCTTCTGGGGCACTTCAAGGGGTGAGGGGATGTTCGTGGCAGACAAGTTGCTGCTGTTTTGGAGCAGGGCAGGGTGGTAGTCCACAGTAGTGTCAGTGTCCTTTTCTGGCCGCAGTGACTTGACCCTCCAGCTGTGCCTATGAGCTGCAGAGTTTGATGCTGTTTTATTCGTGTGTGCCTGTGACAGAATGGCAGAGCTTTGCACCACTGCATCTTCGATCTAGTCTGAAGATGTGCCCCTGTCTTCCTTCTCATGGTCCCTCTCTCTCTGCCCACTCATTACTCCCATTACCTCACCAAGAACATCCAGTAGTCCACCAACCAGAAGCTGCTTGCAGCTCACATACTGCCCATGTTGCACTGTGTCATCTATGTGTTGTCCCATTATTTCTCTAGGTTTCTTGGAGAAAAACAGGGACACGCTGCATGGAGACATCATTCAGCTGGTGCATTCCTCAAAAAACAAATTCATCAAGCAGATCTTCCAAGCAGATGTGGCAATGGTAATGCAGGCGGGAGAAGATCTTTATTCAGAAGGAGGGGTGTTCCTGGAAGGGGTGGAAGATTTGTAGAATCATATTGCTCTGATGCTCTTTGGGGTGTTTCAAACCTGTTCGTGAGAGTCAGCCATCAGGGAGTGTTAATGCAGTGCCATGGGTGCATCCACACTCACGCCCCCAGTTCACTGCATTTGGTTTATCAATTTTTTTTTTTTTTGCTGTGATTGCCCCTCTCTGAATTGTGTAGGGATTGGAACAATTAGGTTTGTGATTGTAGAAATCTGAGAGAAAAAGAACTGTTCCTTCCACTTGGATCATTCAGATGTGTGTGTAATAAAAAGAAGAAGTAAACTAACAGAGGGCAGGTTTAGATTAGGTATTAGGAAGAAATTTTTTCCTGTGAGGGTGGTGGGACACTAGCACAGGTTGCCCAGAGAAGCTGTGAAAATCCCATCCCTGGAAGCGTTCAAGTGTTCAAGCAACCTGGTCTAGTGGAAGGTGTTCCTGCCCATGGCAGGAGGGTTGGAACTATGTGACCTTGAAGGTCCCTTGAAACCCAGACCCAAAACTTTCTGTGAGTCCAAGTAAAAGCCAAATACTTGTCAACCAGAGTAGAACAAAGGGAGAATCTTGCGGGTCTTTAAGCACTGCAACAGGACTTGGAGGGAACAGTTGCGTTTTACTGTTACAACAGCAGAGAGAGGGAACACCAGTTATGAAGGCTGAACTTTAAAGCTCCTCTTTCCACATCCCAGTCCTCCAGGAGGTTATTTGTTTACTCCATGCTCAGTGTGAGAGAAGACTGTGTGTCCTGAAGCTTTAGAGAAAGGCAGAGTTATTGCTTTAACCCTTTCCACCCCATTTGAGTGTTTATTAGTGGGATACCAGCTTAAATGCTGAAATTAGTGACCATTTCACTGTTAATAACACAAATGTATGATATTTTCTTCAAGAAGTTGAAAATCTAAATCTCTCTACTCAGCCCTGCTCCCAAAATTAAAGTAGAAAGTGTTTTAAAATATCTTGCAGAATCTGAAAGTCTATACAGATCAGTCACTATGGCCAAATCCCCCAGTCTTTCCCTAGGCAAAAGCCATGAGACTGCAGCGGGTGTGGGAATAACGTTTTTCAAAGCAAACAAACTTTTTGGCAGTCGGAGTCCCATTTCCAAATGCCAGCCAATGCCACTGATGGACCAAGGGACTTAGCAACTTTCAGGAGTGCCAAGCTGTAAGTGCTGAATTCCTTTACTCGATAAGGGAAAGAAATATTTACATTCCCAAGACATTTCTTTAAATATGCTACATGCTGCTTTAAAGCCTTGGTCATAACCTTTGGCCATTCCATTTTACCCCTGATTAAATTAATGATCACTATCCTTTTGACTTCGTTATGAATAAGAGAACATTTATGAATTATTAATTAAGCTACCAATTGGCATGACACTCCTGGTGGGTTTAGAGCTATCCTCAGATGTGGATACTCCTGTTGAAGTAGACACTAACTCCCTTAGCATCAGTGTTGCTGCTTACTTTGCTTTTTATTGCTTATTCCTCGCTGCTTTTTATTTTTGGTGTAAGCTGTGCAGTTGACCTTGGAAGTGGTTTCTTTCTTCTTTGGGCAGAGCAGAGATGCACTCTGGGGAATCAGTAAGAGGGTTTACACAGTCACACAAGCTTTCTCACAGGGACACCTACCAAAGCATCTTTAAAAGATGGTGGAAGTATATTATAGCAAAGTTGAGATGTCTGCCTGGATGTCATCTAGAACCTGAGAACTGAAACCTTTGAAAGCATCAGAACAGGTTTTTTTTTACATAAACCATTTGGGGTTTTTTTTATAGTTCCACTCGACATCTTCAGAATCTGTCCCAAGTGGTGGTCTCTGTGCTTTGATACTTTAATGATGTCTGGGTTTTTTTTGGTTTTTTTTTTTTGAATGAGAGATTTTTAGCCTGACTGTCATGGAACTGGAAGAGGAGGCAACACTGTGTACCAGCTCCCCTAGACATGCACAGTGTTGTTGTGAACCTGGAGAGCACTTATTCCCTGAACACCACCATACAAAAATTCTCAGACAAGCAGGATCCAACATGGGGCTGAGATGCTTTTTGCCATTGCTTTCCAACAAAGTTCAGTAATGTTTGCACCCCGTTTTCTAGGACATGTGCCCCAAAAGAAGGAGCAAGTGAGCTTTCCATGAGTGGGTCATGGAAATTGACTGCATGTAGCATAGATCTGTGGTGAAGTGTCCTTGGAATGTCTTGGAACTGTGCATGCCTTCCCTGAGCATCAGTGAGGCAGTCCGTGGAGGAAGAGACACTCAGGCTTGGGCAATCAAATCTAACAATCTTCCGTTAAAAAGAGACACGTGGCTGCTCTGCCAAGGGCTAAATCAAATCATGAGGCGTTTTGCTCAACACCTTCCAAACTTTGGTTCTCAGGAGCTTATTGACAAGTTTGTAGGATTTTGTGAGTCAGTGACAAGCAAGTCCACATCTGCTTTACATTCAGTCTTTCAAGTGGGGTCCTTATAGTCCAGAAACCTGAGAAAGCCACAGATCAGATCATAGAAATTTGAAAACCAGTTGAGAGTGTATCTTTGAATATTGTAGTAACTGTTTGGTCCCTGAAAGACCTAATATTTGTGCACGATAAACGTGTGTGGTGAACTGGGTGTTTCTGAAGCACATGGGGCTGTGAAGTCTCATTGATGCGTGGCCATCACAGAGAAGGTCTGTCTGCATGTGTTTGCTGAACGGGAACATTGCTTTGAGTAGTGCCAGGTGAAATTATGAATTGAGTGGGAGCTGTACACTGTTCCTCTGAGGAATCAGCTGGTATGGTCTGGCAGCATTGTTTGCTCAAGGAACAGGTAGAAGGAGCAGTGAAGGATGGAACTTGAATGAATGGGAATGGGAAACTGAGGGGGCTTTCCCCTTGGCAAAGGTCTAAATTTTATCCAAAATACCTGATTTTTGGGATTAAAATTAGGGAGGAAGGGAGGGATTTATTTAGAATTTTTGTGTTTTGTTCCTGGCACCTTCCCAACTGCTGTATATTGAGAGCAGAGATGAGTGAGGATGAAGAGTGGGAATGGCTGAAATTGGATGGATGAAGAGTGGGGGTTAAAAAATGTACAAAGTTTGTTTCCAAGAAGCAATAGCTGAACACTGGCAGTTCCCTCAGCTTCTGAGAAGTGAACATCGAGACAAAGGGGAAAAACCAGGAGAGGGTTAGACAAAAATCTAAGAATAAATGCACTTGGTTCATGAGATATATTACAGCTGGACCTCCAAGACCAAAAATGTCAGGCTCCCATTTCAGTTATTCCTTCTTTTCACTTTTGCTCTTATCTGTCTCTGTTTTGTGTTTTGTTTTGTTTTGTTTTTTTTACCTGTGCTTCGTGTAGTTTCTCTGTGGCTATGCATCCAGCACATTTGGCCAGTCGCCCTCGCCCACACCCACACCAAAGGTAAATTGAATACATGAGTTCCTCTGTTGTATACTCACCTCTCCTTGGCAAGGATTGTGCTTTACTCCTGTTGGTTTATTCCTCTTCCTGCACTATCTATAGAGGATCCATTTGAAGTGAGCAATGAGATGGAGAGCATTTTTACAGCTTGTTGAATAGGTATAGGTGTATGACTGTGTCACTTAATTCTAGGATTCAGCTCAGAAGAACTTTGCAATGGTGGGAATTTGGTTTGGATAAAATCAGAACCAGGCTCAGCCAAAGTTTTTTTTCTTGATATTTGAATCATTTTAAATAACTTCAGATGATAACAATTCATCTGGAATTTGGCTGTTGTTTACCATGGTGACATCATTGGCTTCAGTGGGACATTATTCCTCCAAACAACTGCAAATCTGGCCCTCTTTTGCACTTTTTGAGGCAAGACAGCTCACATGCAAAGAGAGACCCCTGGATTGCATTTCTAAATCACATCATTTTTGGAGGTGAGGGGTTAGTTCTCGCTCAGGGGAGACCTTAGATCCAAGTCTTCAGAGACAAGATAAGATGAAATTTTGTCATGATCATCAAAACAGGCTTCTGGCACCTCTTTAGGTCTTTTCTGTTGCATCTCATCTGCTGACTGGTTCTGATAGCTTCCCAAACCTTACTTGCTAGATACTTGGCCAAAAGGTAGCATATTGTGTGCTAAAGATTTTATGCTATAAGCTTTCTGACTCTGCTCACATTTCCACAACCCCTTGATAACCAGAGGATTAGCCTGCTTTTAAAAATTGAGATCCTTGCATGGGGCTGAATTTCATCCTTTTTTACTTCTGCAATATCTTGGATGTTTGGATTTGGAATTCCAATGAGGAGGATCTGACCCAAAATGACTGAAAGCCATTCATTCCAGAGGTGGACTCCTTCCCCTCTGTATCATAGTTAAAACTGTTTCATTTGGAACATATCATTGGGCCTTGCTCTGGACATGTAGCAAAAATAATAGTCCTTCCTGAGTCAGGATACCAGAGAGCTGGAGAGGGATTTTGACGAGGGTACTGAGTGATAGGACAAGGGGAATGGCTTTAAACTGAAAGAGAAAAGTTTTAGATGAGGTATTAGGAAGAAATTCTTTCCTATGAGGGTGGTGAGGCACTGGCACAGGTTGCCCAGAGAAGCTGTGGCTGCCCCATCCCTGGAAGTGTTCAAGGCCAGGTTGGATGGGGCTCTGAGCAACCTGGTCTAATGCAAGGTGTCCCATGGCAGTGGGGTTGGAATTGGATGAACTTAAAGGTCTCTTCCAACCCAAACCATTAATGATTCTGTGATTCTATGATGGGATTAAATCCAGGAGAGAAATGTGCAAAATCTGTCGAAAATGTTTAGGCCAGTTTTTTCCCTCTGAAGATGTCAACAGGAGATGCAGGGAAACAGAAGTTTTGTTGTTGTCATAGTTATCTTCCAACTAAGCCTCGTGTTTTGTAGGTTTCCTAATGAATAATAATTGTTCATATTTGTTGGACACTGAGGTAAAGGTGGAATAGCCAAGATAAAAATGATTTTTCGTATATATATAAAAAAAAATATATATATATATATATACATGCGTGTCAATAAGCTTATAGTTCAAAATAGTGATACTTGGTGCCGTTATGTAGCCCATGTCAACTCTGCATTGGAAGGCACTTTCCAGACTGCACAGCCTTTAGGAGAGAGACTGTCTCTTCACTATATGACACTGCAGAATGACGTGGCCTCAGCTTTCAGTGGTCACCTGAAGGCCACGCCAGTGACATTTCATATGAAAACATAACGAACAAAAAGCATCATTTTTCTCAGAAACTGCTTGTCACATTGGCATGGCCCAGTTTAGTTGCCTTATAATCCTAAAGAGATGGGAGGATAGTCCTTTGTCCAGAACCTTTCCTCAAAGTATTGCTGGTGATAAATGCTTTGCCCTCCTTCCCTAACTCTCCTCAAGTATTTCATCTTTCTGCCTTTCCACTGAAGCAGGTTCCATCTCCTGATGGTGTTTCTGGTGCACCAGCAGCCTTCTCCTTCAAGGAGGAGAAGGTGCAGAGGGACAGAAGGAATAACTTCTACCATTTCTGGCTCAGTGACATTTCTCCTTGTAGTTGCCATTCTCCTTGCCTTTTGTCTTGGTGCAAACAGCCATGTATGTCTTCGCACTTCCAAAGTTCAGACTGGCTTGAGATGGCAGAAGGGAGCAGAACTGAAGCATGTCCAGATGTCATGCTGGTCTGCACATCATTCTAAACTCTTCTGCATGTCCCTTCTCTGTAAGTCATCAAATTATCTTCTTTTTCTTGTTTTTCTCTTCTGGTTTTTGAGTCTTTTCTTCCTTTGATGCAGAATACAGGCTGAGTGCTCCAGTCTGGGGTACAGCATCTGTGAATCCTGCTCATCCTTCCCCGTGGCACACAGGTCTCATCCTCCCTTCTACTGGGCTTTGTATGGACGCAAGTGAAGAGAGAGTCTGAGTCCCAAAGATGTTACAGTCTCAGAGTTTGAAAGCTAAGAAGTGTCTAGCCAGGGAAAAAGCAGAATGTATCAGCCCTTTCTCCATCAGGCTATGGGGACTGGGTCTGGTTTTAGCTAAAAAATGCTTCTCCTCTGCCATAAATCTTGTATTTTCAGTGCCTTGCTAGGCTGTGTTGACAGGCTGCACCACTCCTTTTTGGGGTCATTTTGTTGACATAAGGGAAGAGGTGTGATTCTCTCCAAGCTGGTGTTGAAGTGAGGCAGAAGGAACCACAATTACTTGAGTGGTGTCACCCATACCTGAAGGAGGAAGCCGATGCAAAACACTTTTCAGAGTATTCATTGTGTATCTGAGAGCCCAAATAGTGCCCACAGGGCTGGTGCCCACTATTGAGAGGGGTCTGTGCTCTGAAGTCAGGCCCTGAGATGTCATCCCTGAATGGGATGATGTGGTCTTGACGGGGGAGGCCAGACTGCACTGACTGTTGGACAGGAAAACAAGCTGCTCTCTGGTCACTATCCCTTCCTTCCAACCCCTCCCAGCAAAAAGCTCTCAGATGTAAGGATGGAGATGGCACCACTGCTTTTTGCCAGATCTGGATGCATGCAGGACAGAAATGCAAGGCACCAGCAAGCTGAAGAGGCATTTCTTGCTGTCTGGGAGCAAACCATTCATGCATTCCCTCGTAGACCCTTGTACAAAGTCTTGCTCCCTTCCTAATACCATGGCTTAAAAATGATCTCTCCCAGCCAATCCCAAACTGACAAAAATTTGGCTGACATGCAGTTGTTTCCAACTGCCAGCCCTGCTCCTGTTGCTGCTTCTAACCCCTGTGGCTATCTTTCCACATCTCACAGTGGTGACCTCTTGTGCATAATTAGCAAAGTGATAAGAAAACATTCATCAAAGCCTTTCAAACCAGGATTCTTGCTGAAACAGCCTTTTCCTCAGAGAATCTGTGACAAAATATGAGCATCAGACTCTACAGTGCTCTGCAGGTAGCAGCTGTGTCCATTAATTACTCTAGATTTGTTGGCAGTTTGTCCTTCCGGGGAGGATTTTGCTGGGAGAGATCGCTGGTAGCCCCCCATGCTCTTCTTGACAAGCAGGCCAGGTTTTTGTGGTGTTTGCATGAGCTGGCTTTTCTCTTGTTGGAATTCCATGATGACTTTGTGTTTGTCTTGATTGGGTTTGTCTCAACATCACATCCAACCTGAGCTGTGTAAACTCCCTGTTCATTGTAAAGGAATTGGACTAGAGGGAATTTATAACCCCTTCCAATCCAAACTATTCTGTGATTCTATGGAATTCCTCAGGTTTTTTTTGGCGGGGGGGG